>VWZW01007426.1:797050-1059968 GCA_013397115.1 Edolisoma coerulescens
CCCCCCAAAAAAAAAAACCAAACAGAAGAGGAGAGGGGCTATTATTTTCTAAGGAAGAAGAGCTAACATTTTCTGTCTCCACATCCACAATACAGATTACCTATTTACACAGCAAGGTGTGGGGGCCACACATGGAAGGAAGTCTTCAGCTACTGAAGATCATTAGCAGCACCCAGGGAGGCCACTGTCAGTCGCTTTGGACTAGTTTCTCTAGATACTCGTACAAAGCACGGAAAATTATTGGCACCGCTGGGCCTCTGCCCAGGTCATCCTACAGCTGAACACATGAAATGTTATGCCCTGAGAATGAATGCCCTGGAAGAAGCCCAGGGGTGATTTGAGCCCCTGCACACATTAATCACCCTGAATGTGGTCTCATGCTGGGATTCACAGCCAAGGCAGCCAGCAAGGTTGACTCCTCTGAGAAGGGGAGGCGTCAGAATAATATTAGAAGCATCAAATGTCCTCCCTTTCCCTGGTATGGAAAGCTCATCTAGGAGGTGTCAGGATAAAACATGAGAGCTGCAGTTGTACTTAGAGACATGAAGGAGTGATTCACTGTTTCATGGCACAAGTGGAGGAGGAGGCTGCAATAAAAACTTTTACAAGGTGAGATCTAAACCCTGAATGCAGCAGCACAGGATTACAAAGCCTTTTTTGTCTTTTCTCAGGAAAAAAAATACCAACCAACAACTGAGAGAGCTGAGTGTGTTGTAATTAAACTGTAAATTTCTTGAAATGAAAGCTCAAACTGTGCTCTTGACACACCTGCTTTATGGAAGTTACTCACATGTATTTTTGTTGATCTGTACTCTCTAAGAAGGAATCCAAAAGGCATCAACAGGAAAAGTATGCTGCAAACTGCTACCCACGAATGACCACCTTTTAATTATTAAGGAAACTAACAAACAAGATGGAATCAAGTAAACATAGTAGCATTTCCTTAGTGTCTCCTGGAAAAAAAAAAGCCAATAACCAAACCCAAACATACAGTTCTGAGAAAGACAACTTGTTTAGATTTTATAAATATTAAAGTATAACTGTGGTGGTATACTAACTCTTTACAAATATATCATAATTAGCATTTTTTTAAGGTTCTAATAATGGTAAGACTTCCAATAGGATTACTCAAAATGTAATGGGTAAAGGCAGAAATACAGCTGCCTGACAAGACCTGATGAGCCAAAAATAACATTAATACTTCACATAAGCATTCTATTCATTCAGCATTTCAGTCATTTAATGACAGCTAAAAATCAGAGGAAATCATCACAAAATGACAAATTACACAATTAGAGTGCTAAATTTTCCCAGAAAAACAGGAGAACCAGAGAAAGAAAAAAAGCTTTTTTGTGACCTGAACATGTTCCCTTCTCCTGCAACAAATTCAGGACTATTTCTTACTTCTGCTGTCCAAGCAATTCCAATGTCAAACAATTCTGTCTTGTCCAAATCTAACAGAAATTTAGCATGAAGCCAGACTAGCTCCCACTTAAAACCCCAAAGCTAAAATGTGCTGAGACACCACTTTGACTTTAGTGTAAGCAGGAATGTTTCATTGATGAGAGAATACTGCTTTTAGAACTAGTGAGGGGTGGAACTGAATCGTACCATTCTGTGCTTCATCGAGCTGCAGAATAACTTAGGGTGGTCTACAGTGCTCATACAGTTACAACAAAACTAAAAAAAAAAAAAAAAAAGTAAAAAAGCAGCAGCTCATATTCAACACTTGTTGCATGTGTGCAATGTTCTTCAAGATAGGTATATTATCTAGTATTGGCTTTAATGGCATCTCACTCAGATAAAAAGAATACCTTATTTTACACAAGATGCTCCTACATCTGTTTTCCCTGCTCAGAAGGTCTTCCAAGATCTTGTCTACAAACAATTACGTCAGCTTTTTCCAGTAATCTCACAGAGATTTAGAAATATAATTCCATACATAAGTACTGAAACAAAGTTAGTCTCTGAAAAATTCACAGACGCTACACACCTTACTCTTTGGGGATGTTGGGAAGGATCACTTATGAGCTTGTCTTTTTCCTATGCTCTTTTCCCAAGCTTTCATTATTGGCCTCTGACAGAGACAAGGTGTTTAGCAAGATGAAATTCTGGTTTGAGCCAGCATGGCAGTTCCTATTAATAGCTAATACACTGTTGAAAGTTCAGTATTTTCATACTAGGTACTCTCAAGATTTTCTTGCAATCCTCTGTGATGGAACATTTCTCTAATCCTGCTCAGTCCATCTGTAGACCAGCCGGAGTCTTAACATGATACATCCCTGGTCTGATGTTGCTTTAGCATATATATAAACTGACTTGCACACAAAGCTTTTGCTGAGTATTTTAGTTCATCTGTCTGTATTTTCCCTCTGGGAAGGAAAGCATCGTCACTTATGTCTGTCATTCTGCTGTCTTCGTTCAAGCAGGTTTCCAGAAGAATGTTCTGGAAGCCAAATGACTTTCTTTGACTGCAGTGAGTCTTGCTCCCACCTCCCAGTAGAAAACAAACTCTTTCTGGCTCTTTCTGTTTCCTTCCTGCTTCCACTTAGCTTTTTTTAACATTCCAAACTTTTCAAGCTGTCACTTGCTGTGTTGCCAGGACCAAGAAGAGATGGCAGGACAAACAAAAGAAACCTGGCTGATGAGTAAGTATTTTTTTGTCCCAGCTAAACTCCCATAGAAAAAAAAAGCTGCTTTGGGTGATTTAGGACTGTCTCAAAGTCCAAAACCTGATCCCAGCAACTAAAAAGACCCATATATACCTAACAGAGTTTTCATGCCACTTCTAAACAGGAATTAAGCACCCTTGAACAACAATGAGGAATGGAGCACAAGGAAAGCCTAAGACAGGAATTTCAACAAAATGGAGAAAATTCAGAGATGGAAGTGGTATGGATCACAGGACTGACATCCTGACAGAAGGGAACAAGCAATTCTAAAATTACTTAATTATTTTAAAATAGGACCAGGACAGAATTGCAGCAAAACATTTTCAGACTTCAAAGTCTCTCTTTGGGTGTGATTATCTTTTACTAACTTTATGAATTTTGTCCCTGAAGACCTTTAAAGGCCGGAGAACTGTCCTCAAATATATGTCTGGACTCAAAATGACAAAGAGTTTCAGAAGAGGTTCTTGGCCTCAAGAAGTCTGCAGCTGGAGTTTGGCAGCCATCAGACCATAACACATGCTACATCTGTTGAAGAAAGTTTTCAAATGAATAATGTAAAAATGGTAGTGTGTAAAAAAGGCAAAGCTAACACAATACTGATCATTTGACCCCTACATGATGACAGTATTATGTACTTTAATTTTATGAGCCATACAAATACTATTACATATTTTAAAACATGCTAAAAAATAAAAGTACACTGTGATGGTGACAGTTTATTGTTTGCAGGTGCACAGTGCTGGAGGGCCTGGCTCTCTGAATTAACAAGTGACAGCACACACAGATACAGACAGCTGTCAATCATTTTGCCTAAACTAGATAAGTACCTCCGAGATGATGAACAAATATGACAAAACAACCAGAACTGAAAAGCACAGGTGTAGTCTGGAGAGTAGATGCACAGAAATCCAAAGCTCTAGGAAAAGTCTTTTAAAAAAAAAATATTTTTTTTGGCTAACCTTGGAAGGATGTAGCCACAGGAAACACAACTGTTCTGCCTGGTATTATCCGTATTCCTATGTAAGGTTACAGTCAGAAATTACTAGGCAAGTGGCATGTATTGGCTAGGTTATCACAGCCTTGAAAGGTGTGATTGTCTCACAGCTGACAGGAGTATTTCCATGAAGCATGATGAAGACATGCTGGTCTCCACAATTCACTAATGTGAAGTCCACCCTTGCAATAATATTTCCTGCGAGCAACAGAATTAATGATGCCTGTCTTCTCACAGATTTCTAATTTTTAATGTCCTTCACCATTTCAGTGTCCTCCCTCCTCCAAAAGGTCCTGTTCTTCTGATGTTCACTATAGCACCTATCCAGGCAAGGACAGCCTCTGCTAGAGCCAGGGGAGAGCATAGGTGTGTGCCATCCGACTGGGCAACTCCTGTTAAACAGAAGGGACAACAGCTAACTTGTACTTACCATTCCCTCAGTGGGGGCATTAGTTTCAGTTCCTCTCCCTTCCCTGGCCACTGATTTTCAGACTTGAAGAAAATTAATCATCTGTGAGACTCTCATTTGAAATTGTCTAGCAAGTTCAAAAGCCTTCAGGGAGAAGGAAGGCACAGAAAAAACAGTGTGATTGCCTAAGCCTTGTTTCCTTAGGAAACCAGCCTAAATACACAGTCAAACGAGAAACACCAACTATAGGCTTCGTCTGGTCTGGTCCCTTAATCAGCAAACATGAATGCTTGCATGGAAACAGAGGAGGGTATAAAGAAGTTAATTTCCAGGGAAAGTTATCCCCTTAAGACATCACTACTGTTCTTGGCCCCTTTGACTAACAGCAGCATAAATATGTGCTGCAAACAGGTCTTGCTTAGAGCATGCTTAAAATTAGACAACTCTAAACACACTCAAAACAGCTGGAAGGCTAACTGGCAGATCTGGGTGAGAAATCACTGTCTTGTTACTAATAACCTTTCTGCAATGCTAAAACTTCTCCACTTTACGTCTGTATGAACACAAGCCTTTTGAATTTGAGAGAGGGAAGGCAAACCAAAACAGCATCCCCAGGACAGATCTATCCCAGAACCACCTGTTGCTCAACGTGTAGAGAGTCTGTACCCACCTCTTAAATGCCTAGTTCACTGAAAACACAGCAGGGACTTGAAGCCTAGCCTTTCAGATGTTTCCTTTAAACACCTTAGGGATTATTCTCAGGTTGCACCCATGCATCTTTTTTGTTGGAGTTATGATACCTGTGCACAGATAATCTCCAATTTTTGGACCAAAGAGCATGCAGCTCTACAGACCACAGACCAGAAGTTTCAGGTGGCATGCGGGAGGCCAGGGTCAAGTAATTGCATGCAAAATTATTCCTACAGACTAAGTCTGTGAATAGACTTGTAAATACCCATGTTAGAATGTTCAGTAATATGGTAAAATGTACTGCTGTAATGTGGGATTGAATATGTGGATCATTGGTCTATAAAACCCAGTAATGGTAGAGGTAATGAAGATTTGAACCTGTTTTGTTGACTGCCACCAGAATTTGCATGTTCCTGCAAACATTTGATTGAAACAGACCAAAACTTTTTCTGTGATAACATATTTTATCAGAAAAATCCTGAACAGTTCTAGCAATTTGAAACTGTAATAAAAACCAATGCCTTCTCACCCCAGGGAATAAGAGTAACACTTCTCCAGCATTCCCATGCTCCTTACAGCACTGCCAGAGGAAAAGTCCAAGATGTAATTTGATTCCTCCAGGCCTGAATGCTGTCCTAGTAGCAGATCACTCTGCTGGCTCCAAATTTAAATTACTATTTAAATAAATTAGAGACATTTTAAATAAACATTAGAAGTTAAAAATTAATCACATCAGTTTATCAGCTAATGAACAAGACTGTGTGCAATTTTTGCTCTAACAGGAATGCATCCAACAGATTATTTAACTTTAATACACACAGAAACCAGAAACACATTTGCCAACAAACACTCTCCCTGAACCAATCAAAGTAATGAAGAGAAGGGATGATTCAAGGTGGGGCCAGCAAAAGGGGAATTATTAAAGTCCTTGAATAAATGCATGTTATTTTCACTGAACATTTTAAATGTCATCATTTTTTCTCCCATAAATTTCTAATGACTCTACTTGTAAACCCCCCATTTCTACCACAGTCATGCTTTTAACTCAGAATGGAAGACACCAAAATTACATAAATCTCCATTACAAAGTAACATTTTGTGTGCAAAGTATGAGCTGTCATGAAAAAGGTAATGAAGAAGAATAGCTCATACATAGGGCTCTAATGCTATCCAGCTGCTGCTATATGGCACTTGCTGATAAGACTTTGTTTTAACTTTACAATAGAGAAAGTTTGGGAAAGGTTAAAAATCAAAATACAGGAAGTAAAACTCTTTATACTTCATCTGTTACATTTCCTCTTCAGTAGCATTTATTTTCTTACATAATTTAGTTTTTCACAAAGAACATGTATGTGTGCCTTTTGTTGGTTTTTGGTTTGGTTTTTTTTTTTTTTAATAAAAAGAGAAGAAGCATTTTAAGTTGTGCTTTTTAGGTACATGTTTTTAGGCAGCATTCCTATTTTTATTGGGAGCTCTAAAGGAAAGGATTGTGGAAGAATGGAGCAACACAAAAGCTGCATCAGTTATGCTTTTGGGATATTCTAATCATAACATCACTGGCAGTGCTACCATTCTGTGTCTTCCATTACACTTTAAAAAACGGGATGGTTCATTCTAAATTAAAAAGGGCCAGAAATGTGTAAATAAACTGCTATTATTATGTTTCTTTCTTTTGCTATTTAGGTGATAACCACTGAGAACATCTTTCTGGCAGATATTTTGCCAATAACTGTGTTGATGACTACATTCATAAACCAATTTTTTCCACAGAACCATAGAAATAATTTTTAAAACTGTGTATGACAAATAAGCACAGATGTTAAATGCAGATAAGAAGGATAAACCCAGCTTTTCAGTTTTACAGAGGAAATACTTTCATGTTAAGGTGCAAATGCAGTAATATGCTGCCCGTCCACAAAAGACTAGCATGACCTTGGTTAGAATCAGTCTAGAAACAAAAGTGAAACTGACTAAATTATTTTTGTTTCCTAGAGGGGAAAACCATAAAAAACTGCAAAATATGCCCCTAGGGAGAACTTGTAGTGTTAGTGGCTATATAATGAATTTCAGTGTATTTCAGTGGCTATATCATGAATAGTCGGCACTTTGAAATATGTCTAAAATGAAACAACTCTGCAAATTGCTTACCCTATGTATCAATGATAAACCCCTTCCCCCTATTTTTTTTTAAATTAATGCTCCAATAAGAGAGGCCAGAAGAGGTAGATAGATACCTATCCTGTGTCAAAAACGGCACAAGCTAGCAGCGATTGCCG
The DNA here is from genome assembly GCA_013397115.1 of Edolisoma coerulescens. NCBI lineage: Eukaryota > Metazoa > Chordata > Aves > Passeriformes > Campephagidae > Edolisoma > Edolisoma coerulescens. Next base: position 804,092 of record VWZW01007426.1, read on the forward strand.
GAGATCAATAAGAAGCTCCATTCTTCCCTTGCAGTGCATGTGCAGAATGCCATTACTGAGTAATACATAGGCTGAAGGAGAGCAAAGCCTCAAGAAGCAGAGCAAACTACACTCAAAAAGGTAAGCATGCAAACCCCTTCACACATCATGACCATTTACTGGTAAGCCAAGCTAACCTGTTGATACCATCCTTTAAAGCACTTTTATTAACCGTGATGACACTAAAGATGTTATTTCCAAATACTGAAGCCGACATCAATAATCTCTGAATCAAGCACTACTAGCATCTCCCTGGGGAGGAGTGGGAAAAATGCTGTTGTAAAGACTCTTAATGGCAAACCTCTGCTAGCAATTATAGCAAGAGACAATGAGCATTTGGGAAAAAAAACCAAGGCAGTTTTGTTGGGGCAGCTTAATGATGTAGGAGCCAAAGAGTTAAAGCAAAGCTGCAAAGTCGTACGGAGCGCTGAAACCTTCCTGTTGGGAGTTCCTTTCAGAAGGACTGGGAAAGGAACAGTATTAATAGCTATTGCTGGGCTGCACTTTCCCACAGGTCTGGACAGGATCTCCACAGCAGCTTTTCCCTTTCTGAAAGGAAGACCTGAAAGGACTGCAGACATTGGAAACCTCTGGGCCTCACAAGGAGGAAACAGGAGGACCTGAAAGACAAACCAAGGGCTGTGCCAGGCATTACAACTGCCCACAGCTGAATGGCCGCAGAGGAGAAAAAGGCAAGGGCAGGGAGAGCAGAGAGGAACGGCAAGGAAGAGGAAGAGAAGGCGGCAGCACTGCTGAGCAACAGCAGTGCTGATGTCAACCACAGGTAGCCGTCACTTGGAGGCCATTCAAACAAACCCACTTGTCCCCAGAGGAACCTGGAGAAACTTTCCGTCCCAATAGGAAGCTTGCTGGTACAGGAAAGTATTAAAAAATCCAAGAACCCTCAAACCAAACAAAATTCCCCAAAACAAATAAATAAAATTGCTCAAGTTTGTTACAAATCACCTCATTTTGTACAGCTGAGTCAAGGTTGCTATTCTCAAAGAGTTTTAGCTGTGTGAGGAAGCAAATGCAAACTGTTCCCTTTTTATTACCATAATTAGGAGGATTCTGACAAAAACTATAGACACCGGCAGCCACAGAGATTTACCTAAATTTCTTCATGGTGACAGTAAGTTTCTTTGTCTTCGCTGCCACTTACAGGATTACCACTCCAGTTAACTTAATGCAAGTTAGAGCTGCAGACCTGCAATGCAGCACAAGTTGCCAAGAGGAACTGCAGTGCCAAACACGAACACATCCCACTCGGTTACAAGCAGCAGTCAAGCTCTCAAGTCAGTCCCCTATCTCTACCATTTCTGGGAACCTTGGGTATAACGAACTGTACTTAATACTGTTGAAAAGATTCAGGAATTTCTTCAACACTGGACACAGATATCTTTGGTTAGCTTTTTATTCATGGCAATTACTAATGATTACAGGAATTTGGCCCAGTTTGCATTCCTCTTCTCAGACCCGAAGATTATTAAGTCCTATTTGCTGTACTTGTGAAAAATTACACTTCTTGTACCCAAAACGACCATCCTCTGCATGATTGCATGATTACATGATTACAAGAAACCCTTGGTGATGCAAAATTCCAAATGAACTGGAGTCAATGCAAACGCAGGCAAGAACAGAGAATTTTCTCTTATGAGCTTCTCAAAATAACGACACCATTTGATTAAACATTTTTAAAGCTCTGTGCTCTGTTCCAATATTAAATAATGGTCCCCCATCTGCTGTGAAATCTTGCAACTGAATCTTTTCTCTAGCCAGAGCTTGTGCTAAGCACCTCCTTTTGCACCTCCTTCTTCCGACCAACATAAAAACCACTGAGTTCTGATAAGAAGAAATTGGTGTCTAGGTTAGCTGATCACCTGAAACACAGCATAAGAGATTTTGCAATTAATAAATCCTGCATCAGATCTGTGCATCAGTTTCCAGTATGTGAAACCATGCTAATTATCAACCATGGGTTTAAGTGTATCTCGAAAATTTTGGCTAAAATGTTCCATAAAAGCACGACCTTAGCAGACTACCAAGGACAGCTTAATCAAGACAGGATTATTCAGTGGTAAAAACCATCTTGGGAGGGGGAGCAGGGAAAGAAAGGAGTTTGTTACAATCATTAAATGCAGACACATTTGCCCATGTTGATTTCTAAATGTAAAACAACTCAGAAGAATACAAAGCCACTTTTCTACTACAACTTTAAATATTCCCTACATTCATCTTCAGGGAAGAGTTGAGGACATTGTATCACGATTACCTTCACTTTTGAGATTTGAGCAGGAATAGCCTAAGGATGTTTATTTTAAACAGCAAAATGCTGAGTGAAATAAAATGAAGTCACTGTAATGATTGGGGAGACTTCTTTTTCTCTTTAACGTACAGAAGATTTAGTCTTGCTTGGTATTGTGATGTCTATGAGTAAGCAATCATTCTACCTATTACTATTATGTTAACAACTGTAAACCACCTACAATTACTAGCATGATCCCTAACCTCTGAGAGGTGGTAATCCAGTATTGGTTGTTAGCTGTCAAATTTATTTCCCTTTGGTGAAATATACCCTGGATTTAATTACCAGTCATTCTTGATACTTTATGGAGTTGAGCTCAAGTACTGTGGCTCTGACATTTAACCCATGACCCTTAAATATTTACCAGCTTTACTGGTTGTGTACAATTATCCCTTCAAGTATATCTCAGATCCATCATTCTGCCCATGACTTACTACTCCAGTCATTCTAAATCAGATACATCTTCTTCCTTCCAATGAAAGGGGAATGCTTAGTTTCCACTCTAAAACATGAAAAAAATTAAAAGATACATGTGCTAGGATTTGTGTGGTGCAGCCAGCATCTGCTAACTGCACTTTTACCGTGTTAGAGGATGCCTTGCATCAGAGAGACAATAAACTTCGCTCAGTGCAATGTTTATTAACAGAAGCATCAAACTAGATTTCTGTTACCGATTATGAGCTCAGTGTTCCTCTCCAGTAACAGGAGTGGAGTGCAGGGTGAAAAACAACAATTCTCTGATATGCTTAAATGATGACACTGAGCCCACACACGCTTTTCCATGAGGTCATGTTCCCATGGGTGAGAAGATGACAGTACCAGGGAGTAGCCGTACTTCGAACAACACAAATAACTTCTGAGAGTTAATGCTTCTCCAAGTTGTAAAAAACCCTCCAGATGCTCTGCTTCTCTGGAAGAAGCAGCTGATGGGCCTAGAAGAGCCATCCATGCACAAGGGAAAGGGTAACATGCATCCTCCCAGAGGCAGGATCTGCCCGCAAGGCCTTCAGGTGTGGGAGCAGGGTTTGAAGCAGATACCCAGGGCCTTTCCATGGCCACTGAAGCTTCCCAGTTCTGTGCAGAGCTGGAGAGAGAATTCAGATGATTTGCACAAAATCTTGTGCAATGGCCTGGGTATGTTGTGCTTCCCTCAAAAGGCTATTGAGAGTTAGTACAAGATGATTTTAGCTGATAGGGATAGCAGGTTACTAGATAATCTAAAACTTCCTTTGTTAGCAGCCAGCCTAGTTTAAGATACACAAACTTTCCACTGCCAGTGTTGCTACAGACTAATATAAATGTGAAGAACCTGGCAAAAAGCACAGAAAAACACTGGTCAGTTTTAAAACAGTCATTTTTAAAGTGCAACATGTGACAGTGTTTGCATATGTACATGTACATACTCAGTTTCTCAAGCAGAATCTGAGCCTGGAAATATTTACAATTATCCTTGATTTCACTCAGCATGAGTTGTCAACTTGAGGGGAACGCTCCCATGGCACAGCATTAAGCATATATACAAGTCTTTGTAGTGGCAGAGCCACTGACACACGTAAGGGGATTTATAAGTAGTGTTCAGCTTCAGAATATTCCTCTAACACAGTTAATCAGCAACCTAGCTCACAACCGTGTAACCTAACCTCACTGCTTCCCCTCCAAAATACAAGCCACTGCACAAAACACGTATTAAGAAGTTTTCAAGTTAATTATTTATTTGTGTGTAGTTATCTTACTTCCAGAAGTGTTTGATTTACAGGTAATTTGCACTCTATACAATGTATTGTAAAAGAGCATGATAATCTAAGTGCCTTTAAAAGTTGCCTATTACTTCTATGCATTACGTCTGAAAAAAAAAGCTTTCTAAAATAATTTTCCTTCTCTTAGAAATAGATATATAAAGCTTACTTCTAACAGGTAAATGAAATGCCTCATGGCCCTCAAACAGACATACATATTAACCTCACATGCAGAGGAAAACAAATATGATTATTCAACAGTACTGGAATGTTCCAGAGAATTCAAACTCAGATATTCTCTGTTGAGAGTGACTATCATTCCTCCCTTCAGCTATTTCTAAAAACCACAATGCAGTCTAAAAAACTGTAGAGCAAGATGACTCTTATCCTACTGAATTAGTATAATTTCCCTTCTTAATATATGGCTTCAAGGAATTCCACTGTATTGGAAAACGTGGGTTTAAGATGCAGAACAGAAATATTAGGACTCTGATAAAAGGTACCTTGTGTGTGTGTTTTTTCAGAAATAATTTAAAGAATTGTTCAGGAATCTGTTCCTGGATGCAATAATTTGAGAAGTAGGAAAGGACACACTGGTATCACGGACATAGCTATGGAGCTGCAAACATTTATAGGCTCAAGTCTTTTGGTTGAATCAGACTTCCTGCAAATGCCAATGTAAGCCTCACTCCCAGAGCAAGAAGTCATAGGATGGAGATTCAGACAAAGCCATGAAAATACTAGAAAAAAATATTGTATTTAATTTTCCCAAGGAATTCCTTCCATTCATCTCAATGGTAGGTGGTCCAACGAGATCAGCGGAAAAAAATCCAGATCTTTCTAGAGTAGTGCAGCACGGCTCAGGCAAATCTGCCCACTCTCTCTGCTACCTACAGAGTAAGTTTCCTGTAAGACAAGGCTTCTTATAACTACAATTGCATTGTGCACTTCAGAACTTCAGAAAATACAAACAACTTTGGATTCAATTCACACTACTATCATTACATGAGCATTCATCATATGAATGACACTTCAGATCTCTTGGAAAAACTGAACTAAAAAAAAACCAAACAACAAACCCCACATTTATTTCTTCTAGACTTCTCTGATTTTAACAAAAAAATACAGCCTTCTCTTGAGATAAAAAAAAAACCAAACTCACCCCCAATTTGTACCGTGTATGTCAATGCATTTTTACAAGCATGAGTTATAAAGGATTTAACAACAACTAAAAAAAAAAAAAAAAGGCAATTCAATCCTTACCACCAGCATCTAAATTTATTAGAGGCCAATGATATCCATGAGATAATTAACTGTATTGGAGAGGAGAAGTAGTATACCAAAGTATATACATCACACTTCTATACCTAAACTGAGAAAATTAAAAACGAAGAAGACTCTAATGAATCTGTACTGCTATTGAACTGTTTTTTTAAAGACACAGCACCATGAGAAGCTGAATCTTAAAATATCTGACACATGGGATATATCTAATTTTAAGAAAGCAGTTGCATCCAACTTACATAATGATCAGAGAATTATAGACTAATTGAGATTTTAATGGCCCTCTGGACTCATTTAATCCCAACTAATTTAGTCCTATTTTCTATACAGGCATTTTCACGACATCCTCCTTTCTTCTAGTTTCTGTGTGTTCTCTTGAAACCACTCACTATGTGAATCTTCAGTCTGGCATTTCACACTTTGCAGGACAATTCACAATGTGTTTATGTCTTTCTGGAAGTCCAAGAGATGCCTCTATTGCAAGAACACAGCTTCTGAAAATGTACACTGGTTTTTTCTGCAATTTCTGAATTCTACATATTAATTTATTTATGGACCCACTCATATTCAAAAACATGTTCCAATGTTTCCTCCCTGCTCCCCTCTCCCCCTCCCAATGTGGACACAGTCTAATTTATTTCAGTAGAAGAACGAATTACTGGCAACCATCTTATGTAAGGATAGTTCCTAGAATACATGACTTTCATTTGCCAAGATTGTAGTGGCTCTCAACATGCTACAGCACAGACATTTCTGAGATAACATAGATGTTCAGTCAATAGTCTCCATCCCAGTATTCTTCTGCATCAGACTTGGGCAGCAATTTGATTACTTACAGAGAATTTGCGGTGCCTAACTGACCCACTGCTGAAAACACACACATAATCAGGCCCCTTATCAAAGGCAGAAGAAATTGCTATCAAGTTTGGTTTGCTTTGGGTCACCTTACCTTGCCTAAAAGACAGGTAAAATTCAGTGTTTTGCATTTCTACAGTAGGAGAGTGCATTAATAGATGGAACATAAGTAATTCTCCAGGATAAGATAGAAAAGTTTAAAGAGTTAAAATAATTTTTCAAGTCCATAAATTCCTGATGTTCCATGATGTCCCTAAGTCCCCATATCTATAGTTGTGTGTTCAAACTTTAATTGTAGAAATGTAAACCATATCATGTTTTCCCCTTTACAGCTGGAAGAAATTCTTGACTGAGAGCAAAAAGTAAACATTATAGCAAGTCTTGAGTCTGGATAGTACACAGAGCAATAGCTTTTCAACTGAACAGTGTCCATGTTAATTTCAGTGATATATTAATTTACTTTTCTAACATCTAAATGAATTACTTCATGGTGATCAAAAGCATGAAAGAGAGCATGGGGTCTCCAACATAGATACACTTTGAATAGCATTTCATTCTAATGTTAAGGAGATTGGCAACTGAGAAGCTCTTACCTCCTACTTATCTCAAAGAGGAGGCCAGCTCTGAAGAAATCACGACCCATGCAGACCTACACAGCATCTAGAGTGACACAGGGGTGCCAAGAGAAACACACAGATCTACTCTACTTCATTAAGAATAAGAGCATTAAGGACAAACTGAGAGCTGCAAACCTGGTGGAAACATGCAGCCGTGTTGCGAAAACTACAGAACTGATTAACTCGGAGACAGAAGCAACCTCTCAATCTGGGGTTACAAAAACCAATGCAGTTGGAAGCACACCTTATCCTTCTCCACCTCCGGTCCAACCTGATCTGTAAGGAAAAGTACTATCCTGTCTTTTGTAGGTACATCTGAATCCCTCAGCTATTGCCTTAACTAACTAGTTCACCAATTCCAAAACACCATTTGTTCTTTGCTGATCACTTGAGATACAAAATCAGAGCAGAGGCTGTCCTTCTCTGTGTGTCCTTTCTCTTTGCTTCTTGTTTCAATAGGAACATTGTAGGATGCTCAGATAATCTCTGGAACAGTCTAAACAAGAGTTTAACCAGGGCAGTTCGAAAGGTGAAAAACTTACAAAAATTGAAGCAACAGAACAGATAAGATTATGTGAGAAACCTGTCAATGTAGATATAAGGAGCAGAGAAACCACGAGCAAGGAAATCGCTGGTTTGCTTCAACCAAACTAATCCAGTTCGTTCTCCCACAACTTTCAGTGCAACCTATGCTGCTGTAGGAGCCTGCAGAGAAGCACAGATATCAAAACAATTTCAGCTCTGCATTGATTAGCATTGATTGAGAAACAAGGAAGGGGAGAAAGTGTACACAGCTGCTACAGAGCTCAGACTGTCTTGCGATCATCACCACTGCTGATATTGTATATTAGCCAACAAAGCTGAATCATAGGATGTCTTGAGTTGAAAGGGATCTTAGAGATATTGTAGTTCCAAAAATATCCTTCTCCCTGTTTAGCCTCCAAAGTTGCTTGATTTATGAAAACTACAAAAGGTCTGGGGGCACCATCTACAGCCCCATCTTCTAATGAGGAGTGTTACAGACTTGCACTGGCATTTGGAACACCTAACTACAATTTGGAAGAGGTTATGCAGAGTACAGGTGTGGAGTTCAACGTTGCATACTAAATGCAATACATTACAACACCATTCAGATTTTCACCATGAAGGTATTGCTGCCATCTTGACATTTCTGTCCTATTCCATTATCCACCACTGCAAATGACTCCAGAGTTTCAGACACCAGACATCAGTCCTACCCATTCTCTGATTCCCTCAATGTCAGTCAACAAACACTCACAAGCAGAGCACAGCAAAATAGTTTTTTGCAATTGATGCTGCAGTTACATACTGATTATTCTATAATCCATTACAAAATCTGTTGTGTCCAAAACATCGTAAGGAAATACCCAAAGAATTCTTGCATCTTCCAGCATATCCTTATCTGCCAAATAGAGCAGTAATTATTTTCCGGTCTTATTGAATTCAGTTTTCTAAATGACCATTAAAAGGCTCAGATGCCACAGAATCTGCCTGAAATGACAGATTATTACAAGGTCACTAAACAGCTCGTCGTGAACTTCCTGATATTTTATAAACTAGGCTGCCTTCACATATTGTGACACATGAAGGATTGCAAAACTCCTTGCAACAAAGAACTTTTCAAGGCCTTTTGCCTTTAGTACTAGCAGTGCTTGGAGGGACACAGAGTTCTCTGAAAAATATAAGGTTTAGTTTTTCACAATGATGAAGGTGAATCTTAAAGAGTTTTTGTTCTTACTGAAAAGCCTTTCAATATAAAGTGGAGCTGACTAGAATCTCCTGTAAGTGATCCGTGGATGAAGACAAAACACATATCATAATGCATTTCTTCTTAACCTTTACACCCTCTGCTCCATGCTTGCAAAACCCTTCCAAATTAAATCAGGGAAATGACAAAAAATGCACTTTCATGCATTCTTGATTGTATCATGAATGAAGAATTTCTGTCAAAAATCAGTATGTACAGTGGTAAGGATATTTCTGTTTTCCATTTTAAACAAAAGAGAAACCACTCTAAAGTTGAAAAGGCCTGTCTGAGTGTCATATTATCAGCTAATAATGGCTCAAAATGCTATGATTCACTAAAAAGTTATGCTTTTTCTTTTATAGTATTACCCCCTCACCAAATCTGGATCATAATGTTTTGTCTTTAGCATAGGTAATAAGATCCTGACATGCTGAACTGGCCTTTTAAAAAATGCCCCCCCGTCACTACAAAAATAAATTTTAAAAAATTAAAAACCATACCTACGTGTTAATTGATACTTTCATCTTGGGCGGTTTTCAATTAATTTACAATACTGTTCTGTTTATCAGAGTGGGAGCTCAGCCAAGCCCTCTGTGCATCTGATGAGCCTCACAATAACCCCGAATGCACCTGTTAATTTTGCCTCTGGGTAAACAGTTGAAAACTCCCCAGCTATTTCCTCAAGTAGGGTGGAAACAAAGAAACATGAGATTAAAAAAAAAAAAAGAAAGGGGTAGATTAGGGAATTGGAGATGCATTAATTTAAGAAAGGAACAGGGTCAAACTAGGGGCTAGGAGGCTAATAAGCACAGAGCACACAGCAAGAAAGCTCACAGCAGGGTAAGAGTTCACTTAATTTATTCAAGCGATCTATTCCAGACGCAGTAAATGATACATTATTGGATCCAGACCCGCAACTGCTTACTAAGACCAACCTCACTTAAGTGTCATTACCCTCCCCTTTAGAAATATTGCTATTACCCAAACCTTTTCACAGTGAGGGCTTTACTCAGCTGGCAATCCACTAACTTTTGTTCTTTATGATGCTCCCCCTAACTCCCCCTCTCTGCTGTGGGAATTAGGCATAACAACCACCATGCTAACCGCAGAACACCCAAGTTGATACAACTCTATGAGATTTTTAGTACTTTATTACACCGAAAACCAATCCTATGGATAGCAGACTATAAACAACAGCAAACGCTGTATCAAGCAAGCAGTAAGTGGTTAAGGACTTAGAGGTTTACTAGGGGGTTTCAATCAATCAGAGTCTCCTTTGTACAAATTAGAGAAAGCCAAAAAAGAAAGCAGAGAAACACTTATCGTGGAAAATTTTAAAGGAACTTCAATTTTATGTCTTTTCCTTTGAACAAAAGAAATAAAGGGCAGATGGTTTTACTGTAAAAGATTGGCTTTTTTTTTTCCCCCTGCTGAATTATGATTAATGCGTTTACTAAGCAAGAACAAAAAGGAGCCCTTTTATGATTGCAAACTTTCCAGTAGCTGGCTATTGATATCCTTAAGAATATCATCTAATTCAGTGATCAGGTTACACAGGATTTCAGAATACATTAAAACTGTATTGTACAGACAGAAAGTGTAGGGACTGTGAAGCACATGGAAAGCATAAACCTTTGCTTAGTGGGGACTTTCTTCAGTCCTTGGAAACTGGGCAAGGTCACACTCTAAAGGTTACTTTTAACTACCAGTCTTCCTATCCCGAAGACACGACCCACCCTTCTGGTTATGCTAGCAGGGGATCTAAGATGAAATGTACCACAAGTCCCTGCAGCTCTTGCTCTGTGCTTGGGCAGTATCTGAAGATGGACAGGACTTGACAAAGAGAAGATCACAACTCACCCCTGCTTCATGGAAGGAGAACATAAAGGTGCATAAAGGGCTGTGCTTATGGATTGCACCACACATTTGCCTGCTCTTGCTTCTGTACTGAATGGCACAGAGGGCAGCCCTGATGAGATTTCAGAGTGTGGTACAGTCCCTCTGTAAGACACCCGCCTTGACTTGCACTTTGCACACGGCAGGGGCAATAATGTCCTTATGCTGATAGATAAGGAAAGGCTAATCTGTCATGAAAAAGATAACTGCTGCAAAACTTAAAAGTTCCTCCTCACTTCCCCCGGGCTAAAACTTAGCCCTTCCCCAGGCTAAGTAACATTTGCTTGACACCAAACACAGGACAGCTGGAATACTGGGGAGCTACTAAAGGTTTTGTTTGTTAAAAAGTTAATTGAGTGAAACTCATATATTCAGCCATTTGCTTCCCATGTTTGTTCATTTCCCACACTTAATAGCTTTTGCAAGGTCCTTTGCATTTCTCACTGGGAGCAGTCAGTTCTTTATCTCTGAAATTAGCACCTCCGGAAAGAAAACAAAAGTAACAGGCAGCTCGACAGAAGCCTTTAGCACGAGAGTGTTATGTATCTTTCAGATTTGGTATCCATTTGCAGAACTGATTGCAAGGCTGATGATGGTGTCAGCCATTATGATACTTTATGTGCAGCAGAAGACCAAGGGCTCTTCATAATGCTTTAAAAAAGATGGCCCAGCTCTGGGATTTTAGGCTGGGGCACTCTAGAAAAGATAATTCCCAAAGCAGGATTCATCTCTGTAAAAGTCAGAAACAACTAGCCTTAGGACTTTGCTTTGCACACCTCTAGGAGATAGCATTGATAATGGGAGTCCTGGTGGCAATTTGAATTCCAAGCAGATCTATTCAAATTGATTGTATTCCAAGTATTGACATTACAAGCTTTTAAAAGGCCTCTGTAAAAGCCACAATTAATTCAGAAGTGCCGTTTCTAGATTTCTTTTTTGTTTGTTTAATTGTTACTTTTGATCTTTTAGCATTCAGATTTTCAGTATTTTCCTGGAAACCTCAAGGGCTGCAAAGCAAAAAGCTGAGATCTTGAAATAATCATTGAGCTCCAGGAGCTGAGGCTTAAAGAAAACACTAGATATTGCAAGACCCACATTAAAATCATGAGAGTTGGAAACGCTGTGTGAGGCTTTGGTTTCTCTTTACATTAAGTACTGAGGAAAAACAGCACGTAAAAAAAGGTGATTAGATCCACCAGTCAGATTTATAAATGTAAGGGGGCTTAAAATAACCAAAATATATTAGATTGATAAAGAGTATTTACTACATCTGATATATCTGCAATGTGAAAAAAAAAAAAAAAATTAGAGTATCATATACATGGACCTAAAACTAAAGCCATTCATTGAAAATTCCCCCAAGTTTGTATGACTCACATAAGGGGAATTTTTAATTTTAAATTATTTTTCCCTTCTGATATCAGTGCCAACTCTCCCTGACCCCTTAACACAATTAGCAGCAGACAATGCCACCACTGTTCCAGGGCAAGGATATAAGCTAGGAACAAGTAATATAACAAAGCTGTTTGTGGCTCTACTGTTAAAGGTTATGTCAGCATTTTCATGATAGAAACCCTGTTCCAGAGGTCAGTAACTCTTCTGGAAAAGCTCACTCCACTCAGAAACCTGTCACAGAGGGTTCCTGCCATAAGATGCATTCTTTCATGTGCATGGACATCTGTGTATACATATACATGTATGTTGTGGGTAGCTACATGGAGATCGTAATTGTGGTTGCAGGACACACTCAGTTTCAAGTGGAATTCTCTTTCCTCTCTTTTAACATTTGGACACACAGTGTGAATTGAAAATTGTATGGTTCAGGTCCGGGACTAGGGCAGTTCATGGCAATGTGACCCTACTTGATCAAACAGTTCATGCTACACACCTCTGCTTTTTACCTCTCATGATCTCACTTTTTAAAATGCAACATTTATAGAACTTTTCAAAATTTGCAAACAGGGCTGTGGAGATGAGCCAACTCTGCATGAAATTCTTGACACTGAAATCCTGGGTTAGTATCTTTATCAATGACCTGGAGGAGGAGATGGAGCACTCTCTCCGAAAATTCACAGATGACTGACCAACCTGGGGGAAACAGTTAATAGGTTTTTTTTGCCATTCAGAGGTATCTTGACAGGCAGGAGGGACAGGCCAAGAGGAACCTTGTAGAATTCAAGCAGGTCGGATGCAAACGGGACAGATTAATTGACTGTTGAAATATAGCATGGCTATGTAGAGGCCCTGCTGAAACAGACCCCATGTCCTGGTGGCCAGTAAGCTGAACATGAGCCAGCTCTGTGCTCTGCCAGTGCTGGAGGCTCACAGCGTCCAGGGCTATATCAAAAGTCCTATAGCCAGTAGATGAAAAGAAGCGATAATTCTCCTTTACTTAGCACTTGTTATACTGCATCTGGAATGCTACGTCCAGTTTTGGGTCCAATAGCGCAAGAAAAATGCTGAAAAACTGGAGTGAGTCCAATGAAGAATTGCCAAGATGGTCAGCTGAAGCCGGGAAAAAATTTTGTGATGAGGTGATACAAGCAGTAGAACAGGTCAAACAGGGAGATTTCACAATCTCTGTACTTGAGGCTTTTAAGACCCATCTAAACAAAGTCCTCAGTGACTGGACTTAAGTCAGTGTTGGCCCTCCCCTAAACTGGATTGGATTAAGGCCTGGTTGGATCCCTGGTTGGATTAAGGCCTCCTGAGGTCCTGTCAACCTAAATGATCTTCTAACTCCACTCTGAAATACATTGGTGAGACTGGGACTTCACCATCCTGACCCAGATAATGGACAAATACAGGCTGGGGATCTTTGCTTCATGAACACATCTTTCTCATTCTCCTTTCACCCTCCTCTATAGGCTTTCCGATCATGCTCTCTAATGGGCTTCAAGGTGGCAGATGAAGTGCTAGAGCCATCATGGCATGTCTACCCCTTTGTTAACATATGCCCTTGACTCGGAAATAGCACACTCAGTAGTGAGGAGGAAAGGTTATTCGTACATCCCAACAACTCAGCTCCCTCTCTCCAATTTTCCTCTACTGTCAACTAAGTGAATTGTATCAAGTGCCTGATTTAGTGTTTTAAATTAGTTTGTGGATAATGATCTCTGTCTTTCCATCAGCCAGGCAGGGAAAATAGATCGACAGAGGCACCTCGTCAATTAGGCTGGGCGCCGTGAATCATGTGCAAGTCTTTTTCCTTGTTGTCCCACAAATCAGTGTTTACATAGGAGTTTCATACATGGATATGTGTCTCTCCTATCTGCTCTATCCAGTCAGGGATATATGTTTGAGCCTTTTGAACTCTGAGAGCCCTGCAGGCAGCGTTGACATCCAGACAGTTTCACAAGGAAACTTGGGACTGGCATGAAGCAACGGGCAATGAAGCAACAGGCACGTTTGCCAGCAGAGCACCTGGCTGGCAGGAGTATTCAGTGTAGCACTTCTTGAGACTGAGACTGAACCCCCTGATGCAACCATGGAATTACTCAGTTGCATTACTGTGGCATGACCTGGCCTCGGTAGGCTACAACCTTTGCCACAGCAGCTCATACAGTAGTAGTACATACACAAAACAAAAGGTCTCACAGAGATGAAAACAATACAGATGGAATTTTCTTCAAGAAAGATGTAAGAAAACAAGCTTGACTGTCATGACAGGCAATGCTCGCAGTACATCAGCTGTGAAGACTCCCGTTGGCATCACAGACTGAGATTTGAACACAGAAGTGATGAAATAGCTTTGAGACTGTTTACAGCAGGCGCCTCCCAAACTTGACCAGTAGCATGAGAAGAAAGAGAGAGATGCTTGTCTGAAAATTTAACAAGTGGGTGCTGAACACAGGTGTCAGAAGTTGGTTGCAGGCAGGAATCAGCCAGTCAACAGCAGAGAGATGACAGGGTAAATATAAGATATGAGGGGCCTGTGAAGTGGAGACAAATAACACTGGTCTGATGCCATAGAAGAAAGGAGACAGCAAAGATGTGCGTGACATGCTGAAAGCAGCAACTGAGGGAAATGATCTTCCCAGAAACATTCTGAGTGGATGTACACAATTTTATATATCATCTTCACCGAGCCCATAGAAAATGCTGCTACCTCATTTAAGACATGAAATTATTTCAGACTGAATGTGCTAAGTAGATTTACAGAAATTAGTATCTCTTAAAGAAATGATGCACAAAGACTCAGCAAATGTAGACTGAAACTGGTGCATCTGACTTTTTCCACCTTTTTGGCCAGAGACTTCTTATGAACTCATTCAAAAGACTGGATAAAGAAGCCATTATCCCACTTACTCAATGTGTGTCCGGCCACACCTGGAATACGGTGTTCAGTTTTGGTCCCCACAATGCAAAAAAAGCTGGAGAGGGTCCAGAGAAGGGCCGTGAAGATGATCAAAGGCCTGGGCAGCCTGAAATGTGAGGAAAGGCTGAGAGAAAAATGGATTTTTTCAGCCTCGAGAAAAGAAGAATCAGGGGTGACCTTATCACCGTGTCCCAGTATTTAAAGGATGACTACAAAGAAGATGGAGACTCCTTTTTTTACGGGGAGTCACATGGAAAAGGCAAAAGGTAATGGGCACAAGTTACTCCCAGGGAGATTCTGATTGGACAAAAGAGGGAAATGTTTCACAATGAGAACAATCAGCCACTGGAATAATCTCCCCAGGGAAGTGATGGATTCAACAACGCTGGACAATTTCAAGATTTGCCTGGACAGGGTGCTGAGCCATCTAGGCTTTGCTTTTAGCAAGGAAATTTGGAACAGATGATCCTTGAGGTCTCTTCCAACTGGTTTTCCATGATTCCTGGATTCTATGAAAATACACGGCTTTGGCAGTGCTCATTTCAGATGCCAGAGTTTAGGGAAGCAAAGATAAAAACCAAACCATAGTGAAATTAAAATTGTTTGTGTATTCCACACAATTAGATCAAATAAAAATGGTTAAATCATTAAGCCATTTGTTTATGCCAACTGGAATTAGGTAGGTGATAATTCTTACCACACACAAGCAACTTTACTTCATTTTTTCAGATGAATTAGTATTTGCCATGCTTCCAACATTACAAGGGCTTTCTCTGAAAAGAATCTATAAGCCACACAGTCTACACAAAACTTGCTCCTACTTTAACTGAAGTCTAGGACTATATTTGTCTTTATTAGTACAGGGTCAAGATGCACATACATTTTTTCTTTTCTTACCATTCCCATGGGATAAAACAGAGAATAGATATTCTTTTTAAGCAGGCAGCTTTTAGGAAATGACATCTCAATCCTCAGCTCTGTGGTTTAACAGCCAGTGTAACATAAAGCCAAGGATTGTTACTTTGACAAATTACATACTTTTCATACAAACCAGTTCTGAATTGCAAACATAAATTACATGCCATAATGTGTGTGTACACGTATATACCCTCTAAAATTCATAATTGCTATTCTGAGGCCTTTATAAGTTCTGGGGACTAGGATTTTCATGCAGCAGGTGTTTACCCTATTACTGGGTTTTGATAACCTGAGGATGGACTGCAACCAAGTTCCATAACAGGGGTGTGGATGGGTTAACTCTGCTGCTATTGCACCACTTAAGTGCTTAGCAGTTAGAATTACATGTTAGGTCTCCACGGAAGGTGAGGCCACAGGGTATAACAAGGCACCCTCCCCTTCTGCACTATAAAGTAGGTGAGAAGCTAAGAAAACATGCATGGGTCTCCCACGGGGAGAGAGGTGAGAAGATGCCCTTGAAGACAGCTGCAGCAGTAGCAGAAAGCCAGCCAGGGAATTTTGGAATAGTTTGGGACAAACTGGCAAGGAACTTTTCACCACAGGGTGTTGCAGGATCCGTGGGGTGGTGAAAACAGCTGAGATGTGCCCTGAGCAGTGCTTCCAAGTGGGTGTTCTGCTCCCTCTTGGCCCTGCACCAGTGCCTTGGGCAGAACTAGTTTCATTGGGCTTTACACAGGGATGTGAATTCCACCTTCAATGCCTGTGTATGGAAGCCACACTAATCCAGTAAAGAGAGCAGAGGCTCTCAAGGAGCTGCTGGGGTCTGAAGAATGAAGATCCTCTTAGCGTTTCTTACCATGAGAAAGCAGAGCATCAGAAGCAGGGCTTGTAACAGCTTTGCAGGTCTAAATGGCCCTCAAACTCATCTGCAAGCCAGCCCAGAGTGATTTCATTTCCATCTAACAGAGGGGCAAAGGAATCTTATGAAGTAGGGGGAAAAAATTCATTCCTGGTTCAAAGTGATGTATATGTTTTGAAATAATTTTCTCCTTGATGTGGCAAAATAGTAGAGCACGAAGACAAAACCTGGAACAGTGACTGCATTATGAAAGGAGTACCTGGTGACAGTGAGCACCAGGACTCACCCGTACGGTGTGCCGTGACTGTTCAGTATGGACAGGGACTGTCTTGGGAGAGGAGCACTGATGGAGAAGGAACTTTTCTGCCAGTGCTACACAGAAGCACGCCATGTCACATAGGAGTCAGCTCCTGCAATTCCACACCACCACCAACTTGTAGCAATAATTGCAATATTTGGGCGCTTATGTTTTCATTCAACGCCTAATTCCAGGAGCAAGTACAAAAGAATCTGTTTTCAAAGATAAATACATAATCACTGAAGTTTTGTATTTGCAGAAAAATGCCTGACACAATGAATCCTAAAGATTTATGAAACAGCAAGAAGACCGTTAGCAATATTATTTTTAAAATCTCCTAATTTTTGTAGGCAATATAGTGATTTTTTTTTAAGTCAGACTCATAGCTTTGAAAACCTGGGTGTTTCTGGTTGCATATTCATCTGAAACCAGAATTTTGCTTTGAAAGACAGTCTGATAAACATAGAGAAATACACCTTTTTAAACAGAACCTCATTTTAATATTCTGTAATCTACATCATTATATAAGGCAATAATAATAATTCTTTTCAGCACAATTTCCCGTGTGCCTTTCCATATTTGTCAGTGTTATTTTGGCTGCCAGTCTGAGACACTAATGGTCTAAGAAAGGTTTTTGCTGGTTGTGAAAATCTTTAGTCACCAGACAGATAACACATATGTAATGGACGTGCTGCTAACATCAAAGTCATGTACAACTGCCACTTTATCATTTACTGTTTATTTTTTAATATCTGTGCATAACTATAAAAGAACATATTTCTAAGCCAGTACTGGGATTGCCATCCTTACTGAGACCATGGATTTGAATAACCCTGTTGAGTACAAAATGCAAAGCCAGACAAAATGCAGTTATAAAGCAATGTAAGCCCTTAAGCAATAATAAAACACAAAGAAACGTACTTGAGATGTTACCCCTCATTTCTTGCAAAGCAAGCTCATATTTAAGTTCAGATGGACCAGGTTAACAATCACTATTTTTAATGTTAAAATGCCCTGGGGAAGTTATAAACTCACCAAATATGCTGCTAAACTTAGTTTATATTGTGTGCAGCTGTATGGCTTCATACCAGTGACCAAACTTCCTAAACGGGCCAGTGAAGTAAAGGACGCTCTCCCTTCCCCCCTCACACCCTTCCCCCCCATCCCCCACAACAATGACTTACTTGTCACAGGAATTTAATTTATTTCAGTAGTTCGTCAGGCCACTATTCAGTTCTGACTTTCCTTATATTTCTTACCCTACATTTTTGCATCTGGTAAGGTCAGGATGAAGGAACAGATAACGCTGCAGAAGTACTAAACATGAATGACGCTTTTTCCCTTAGAGCAGTCATTGCTATGAAACATAAAGGTCAGATTTCAACTAATTTTGAATTATGCTATATGTACTGCTTAATGCGGATTTATTTTATGTTCACATTAGAAGTCATTCCCTAGAACCATCCAGCATAAACAATTCCACAAAACTAGTTATCAAGCTAAACCCCACATTTTCCCTGTTTTCAAATTTTTTTTCTTTTCCTTTTGATAGATCAACCCTATAAGCCTGCAACATTTCTTTCTTGCAGCAAATGTATTTTCCTGAAAATGCTTCTGTAGCCTGCATTGGAGGTCTGAAAGGAGGAGGTCTGGCTTGTGGATTTGGGTTTTGTGAAGTTAACAAGGAGGCCGTTATGAGAAGGAGCTTTGGCATGCCATGGCTCATTGGCAGTGATTAATTGGCCGACATACTTTCACAGGATCCATTCTGACATCTAGGCACAGATCTCACCTAGGAAATGGCCAAGTGGATATCGATACTGCATCGCCAAACTTAGCATCACAAACTCTTCAAGGCTATTTTAGGCTTTACTGGCAGAAACTGGCTTCTCTTGAAGCCTCGGCAAGGATAAATGGCCATCAATGAAATAATTACTTAAAAATGGATTTCAGGCTGGATAATAAAAAAAAAAAATAAATCCATGTGGTCAGAGCAATAAGGAAAAACTATGTCAGGCTGAAATGTCTTTAAGAAAAACAGGTTCAGTAAACCAGCAGACTGAATGCAAATCAGATAACTGCTATCAACAGTGCAGCAAGGGGGAAACGCTCTCCTCAGTCTGGTTTGAAAATCTGTATTACTTTTGACCACTAAATAAAAATATAATTATTGTTGCTTTTTTTTTCCTTCAAAATTCATGCATTTCCAAAGCTCCCAAGACACCTAGATAAATATAGCCAACCAGCTTCTAGCTAGGTTCAAAAGAGATGTTTTAAAAATCATTGGTCAACTTCTGTACTTCAGTTAAAGCACAGAAGAAAATTTATTTTGCTACGTTATAGTAGACCCATTTTTCATTGTAAAGAATAGCTGTCTTATTCTTGAAGAACCCTGATTGAAACCAGATTTTTTTTTAATTCAACAAGTTAAAATATGCTATTAGTGCTTTAACCTGATCTGATTAGAAGCCTTTTAAAATCTTCCCATAAGATACACATTTGTTAAAAAGTAATTCTGTGTGTTTCATGTACAAGATCAATCATCTGCCCTGTCCTGTTGGTGTCCGAATCCTCAGCATGCTGTTGGCAGAGAAATGAAGGAGAGGGCAACATTGAGTCACAACGAAGCATCCTGTCACTAAGTAAACACTGTTGTGGAATGACATTAGATGAAAGAATGATGAAATAAATGCAACTATTCCAAGTTTAGGTATGTGAAAACAAATGATACGAACAGCTACCACAACGTTCAATGCCTGGCCTTGAGGTAGGATCAGGCTTTCAATCAGATTAGCTGAGAGCCACTAGCACGAAGGAGGTACTTCTCTAATGTGCACTGACATGATAAGCAGTTTACAGGTAAATAAGGAGGACATCAGCACTAACAGTGAATTAACAGCTTAGCTCAGGGCTGCTCCCAGCCTCAAAGTTCAGTGTGTTGGTTCTTTACATTGTAACTGTTCCATGACTGGCTCTGTGAAATATTTAGTATTTACTCGTTTACTTATTTATTTATAGGGTTAACAAAGCCTACATAGCAACAAAAGTACACAGACCTCAGGTATTACAGACAGAGGCTTTTGGGAATACTGACTATCTTCCTTTGTTCTGGGT
Organism: Edolisoma coerulescens; assembly: GCA_013397115.1. Classification (NCBI taxonomy): domain Eukaryota; kingdom Metazoa; phylum Chordata; class Aves; order Passeriformes; family Campephagidae; genus Edolisoma; species Edolisoma coerulescens. The sequence goes on from VWZW01007426.1 coordinate 824,099, forward strand.
TAAAACTGAATCAGCATCACTGGAAATGCTGATTTCCTACTTTCCTTGCTCCTACGCTTGCACTTTTCAGTGCCGCAGTCATACAAAAATGTATTCCTATGGTCCAGAAACCATTTTCCACCTAGAGTCATTGCTTAATAAAAGTCTACAGATAGAAAAAACTTATTTGTTTTAGAATACCTTTTCTTTTAAAGAGCAATATTTCATGGAAATGTATCTGTTTCAGTGAAAATATTCAGGACGGAATTTCTAGCGGGTGTGAGAAAGAGTTCAGCGTCAAAATGAACACAAGTCCCAAAGCTCCTCTCCCCTCCCTTAAAATGAAATTGTTGCTCTCTGCCAGCCTTGAGTCTGGTGGAGTTCTAATGGGATAATTGCACATTTTGAGAGCTGAAAACACATATGCCAGTCCATTAAACTAGATTTAAAGCACCTCTTAGAAGGAAAGATAGAGCTATCCCAAACTCTAGTTATCATTTTCATGAACTAAAAGCAAAACTCATATACATCACAAAAAAAAAAATGCAGATCCTGTTTATCTCAAACTAGACACCAAGAATGAAAGATGAGAACAGGCACATGTTCAGCCATCCTATAAGCAAACCGTGTCTATCACAGAAAATCTGAATTCACAAGCAGGCACTGAAGTCACTGGAGCAGGAGCTTAAGGAGCCCAGACTCAGGCAAAACACGAAGCTGAGGACTTACAGTTCCCTCTAAGGAGATTATTACTGGCTCTACTTCTAACATTATACCATTACTGTATTATGCATAGATTGAAAGCTACCTCTGTGATGTGTAGAGGAAGGAGATTGATCTGGAGGAAGGAGATCGATATGGAATATAAACAACTATGAAAGAAGGCCAAACAGCTAACCCAGTCTATAAAGTCTGCATAGCCAAAAATAACTCATTTAATTTTATGATTCAAATTCTTACTCAAATAAAAAACATCCTGTCTTTTGCAACTGTTTGAACTTTACAATGACTAGAAATCAAATTAGGATTAGAAGACATCGGACAAAATATAAGCAAGAAGGGCAATACTGCCGAGCCAGCGTTGAGGGCTACTGTGCAGGCATATGAATGTGTGAGAACTCTGTGCTTAAGCAGTAGCTAATAAAATAAAAAAATCATTTATGGAAATTTCTTACATGTTGTAAATAGCTCATGCATGTTGCAACTTGTTACAATTTGGGGATTTCACTGGCTATCCCCCATCTTATTCAGGCAGAGTGTGAAAAGCAGCGTGCAGAAGAAAGTTACAAGGTCTTTTAGTAAGTAATGAGAACTTTTTCAATTTTTCCAATGCACAACAAATAAATTGTCTCACTATGGTAGTACTGAATGTAATGGGCAGTAATGAATAGCCCAGGCTGGTTTTGGTTAGATGCTGAGGTCTTGCCTGTCTCCCTGGTGTTAGGCTGCCCCTGCATGTCACTGCCAAGGCGGAACGACAAAGGAAGATCTTGGGCGGAACCATGCAGTTCTGAGGAGGGATGGATCCTGCCTTCTCCACAATAAAAGTAACCCTGAAATCCAACCTACACAAAATAGACGAGTGGGCATAGACGGCAGGAATGTACCAAGACTCCAGTATAAGAGATCTGTTTTGCAGAAGTTGTGTTTCCTATGTCAGCCAGACATGGGACAGGCACCTTTTGCCATATGTTTGCAGGTGTATGAACAGAGTGAAGCACAAAGTATTTTTTAAAACTATCTTCCTCTGCCTACCTCTTCCTAGAGGTGGAATTTCTCTACAGAGGATAAAAAATGTCATTACATTTGCAAACATTAAAACTATTTGACCCTAGACAAGATGCAGCAGAAATTTTTCTGTATACAGCAGACAATTTCCAACTGATTTCAGTAGGATCTGGATCAGGACTTCACTGATGAGGAGGAAGATGATGATGAGAGGAAAGAGTGGAAATTCTACAGAATACTCCTTCTCTATAAGTCAAACCCGTGACAAGTGTTCCATCTGATGTCTGAAATGATGATCCTTTCATTAAACAAGGTCAAGCTACTTTAACATTATTGGTATGACTTTAATGTGTTAGAGAAAAAAAAATTCTTAGTACAGTGGCTTCTGTAAGCAAAAAGTAACGGGAAGAGATTTACCAAACAATTTCAGTATAGACTTTAGACATACATGACACTCCTTAAAGCTTAGTCAACATTATCTGTGAAATCAGACAAACACTGAATCTAATTTGTTCAGCTTGAACCTAGTTACAACCAAATAACAACCAAAATGTTCTATCTTAAGCATTTTTTAATATTTGTACAGAAGAAGTATGATATGTGTAGTTGCATTTATTTAGGAATTAACTGCTCCAAAAACGTGATCCAAGAGCATTTTTCTCCAGTTAGTTATAATAGCTTTTAATTTAAAATACCTACACCAGTTTCTCCTGGGACTTAGTAAAAGTAACTTACTGTGTGAGTAGCAGAGTTCAATCACTACTTCTGCTTGTGTAACATTAGAAAAGGTAATCTGTTGAGGATTCATGTCTAATGTGAAACTTTCTAACAGGAAAGTTGAGTTGGACAGGTTTTGATTGAGTAGCATTCGCCTATAGCAGAAACACAATGACTGTTGTAGACACTAATATTAAGTCATAGATAAATAAAAAAAAAAAAAAACCTGCATAAAACCTGCAATTTGAATGCTCTTGAGCAGAAAAGACTTTGCTAGAGAGACTAATACAAAACATCTAAACCAATACCATCTGCAAGAAATAAAATTCATCAAGGTGATAGAGAAGATATTCAGAGTTCTGCAAAACAATGCAAGCACGCATATACAGTATCTAGATGGATAACAAAATAAAATGCATCTAAATAAAATGCACTTAAATAAAATAAATATCTATTCCTTGAATTAGATAAATCACAATGTAGTATTAACTTGGCAATGCGAAGAGTGTAGATCCAAGGAATTACTACTTCACATAGTAGAAAGAAAAATGAGGAAACTCCAGTTTTAGACACTAAACTTAACAACTTCTAATTCTTATCTTTAGGTCTTGATAACCTTTGTTACCTTTATAGCTTTCAAGTATGCCTACCTACGACCTGGAAAATGAATTAGAGTTGCCCATTAGTCATTTTCTGGTCTCTGAATGTTGAATCATACTTTTGTTTATTCTAACTTTCACATGAAAACCCGCTGTTAAAAATGTACAGCCCAATGTTTTACTCTTAGCAGGGAAAATGAAAAAAAAAAGTGACAGGTAAAATTAAATGCTTCAAATGTTTTCTTTGGAAAGTTACATCTCAACTATTTTGTGGGGGAGGATAAATGAGGCGAGATCATTTTAACATACTACCTCAATAATATATGCAGAGTGCCTCAGGAAATGTAAGAACTGTTGGCCCTATAAATGAAAAATTAAGAGGAAGACAACTATTTATTTCATTACTCGTCTATATTTCTACTTAGAATCATTGAATAACCTGAAGGCTCCAGCTGGCTGAAGATTCCTTGTGATCTCAGAATCAGGAATACTTAACCAATATTTTTAAGATAACATTCACTTTATTTTTCCCTCAAGACACAGTTGTATAAGTTTTCTAGAATTTTAGAATATCTTAAGATACATTTGAATTGCTGTTATATTTACTTGCAAATATACACAGCAGTTTTATGGGCTAAAAAACTGCATTCCACTTCCCAGCGTATACCTCTGTTTCCAGCATCCAGCCATTTCTACCATGTATCTTTCAGAGTAATTTAGGCAAATAATATATTTTTTTCTCTTTTCCTAGTTCTAATAGCTGCTCCTTTTCCACTCCCATTTTTTGGAGTACATTTATCAGTATCAAACACATTATCTCAAGCACACATGTCCACTATTAAAATCTAACGGGCTCCTTGGCAATAGGAACTGTGACTGCAACCTCCAGTTACACAAATTATTTCCATGATGGGAAAACACTTTGAACATCTGTTCATGTCTTTCATTTGGCACTTTATTTATGAAATTACTGATCAAAATACAGTTTACCTTTCCTAAATTTCAAAGAAGCAGACTGTGATAACTTGTTTTGCAATCACATATTTCAAATCATCATTGCAGGCTTTTTTTGTTTTTAAGGAATTATATTTAGGTCTGAAAGCACAGACCAAATGTTGCCATGACTCTTCCATTTTTTTTTGTTAAAATAAAAGAAGAAGAAGAAAAAAAATCCAAATTAAGCCGTATTTGGAGGAGTGTAATATTTTAATGAGTTTTCAAAAGAAGAAAAAGCAACAAACCTTTCAGTGCTTTTAAAACACCAATAATGACTAAAAAAATCCATTTGTAATAACCAAATCTTTTAAGAAAGATCTGCTCCACCTGGAACTCAAAAGGCAAAATGAAATCATATCACCACACTGAACAAGCTTTGTCCTTATTTGCGTCTTTTAAAGATATGTTTATTTGAAATTTATATTTGAAAATAATTTAGGAATGAGTAAGTGTTGATGACAATAACACATACTCGGAATATTTTTTCTAAGTTATAAATAAAATTAAAGATGGATTATAGTATACCTACTTGTGCTGGGAATCATATAAATTTCTTTTTTAACTGCTATATTTATTTTTAACAGCTACAAAGAGCCTTAAGAAATCATGACCATAGTCAAGAGACACATGTGCATCCATAAATTTTCATGCACATTTCATGCCCATGAAACTTAGTACTAGGTGCCTTGTGTGAAAAAAATTAACACATCTTTAGAGCAAGAAAGGAAAACATATCCAGTGTTGTATTACAAACAATAAGCTCGATATTCTGTGATGCACTTAGAATAAATCACAGTGATTTGCAAGATCTGGCCCTCCAAATCTCCATCACGCACATTCACCCAGAGTCCCACTGAAGTTACAGGGCCTGTTCTTATGAGCATAGAATAATGGACACTTCAAATCTTCAGTATCCTATTTTTATATCATCTAGTACATCCCAGATCTGAAGGGCTATGCTTCTAAAAGCTCATGGGAGGTGGACTCAATCATCCTTATGAGCCCCTTCAGACCTCAGATATTATACAATTCCAATCCTTTTACAACACACAAGACCAAAAAAAAAAAAATCTAAAACAAGTAAATACCACAGTGTGTTACACAATCATAATCATACAAGATTTACTCAGAAGAGTAGAAGTCAAGAAACAGAACCAAAAACTGGTGATGATCTTACTAAGAAAAAAGGAGAAGGGCAAACCTTGGGACCTTTAGCACCATCTTTAAAATGAGAAAAAGACCTATCAGCCAGTATTCCTTGGATACTCACTAATCTAACAAATTGGAAATCTGATCTCCACCTTGGCCTCTACTGTGATGTCTGTAAAACAGATTTGTGTCAGGAATTCACCCAGGTAGCGAATCTCCTGTTGCCTTTTCTAGCATGTTGCTTTTTGACTGGACAAAGAACACAGAGATTTTATACACTGTAAATTCAGATGATCTTTCACCCTCCCTCCCCCTTGTTTTAAATATGGTTGTTTATGTTCAATTTCTTTCAGTTTTAACATAAATGTGATTTGATCTTTGGTACAAGACCAGATTTTTTTGCTCCTGTTTCCAATATGTTTGTATTGATCTTGCATTATGGAGGAATGGAAAAGTTAAGCTTGAAACAATTTTTCTTTCTGAAACTTGACATCAGCTGTTACATGCTCTTTTGCAGCTTTCATACTAAGCTGTGGTTTTAACAAACTTTTGAGTGATTATTATTTGAATAATGCCTACATTTAGGACTGTTTTTTCATGTTGTAAAACTTGAAGCAAATCACACCAGCACTTACTTGTTACTTTTATTAATGCACAGCCCTGTTTTAGGTACAGTTCTGTGCTGCTTCTTACCCCGCTACTCCATATATGTGGTTTTTTCCCACTTCATTCGTATCCTTTTTGCACTTTTTGTGTGCTTCTTTTTGCATTCTCTTTTATTTTCACACCAGCCAGCTTTGGGAAAACTGACAGTGAATGAATGAATGAAAGAAAGTGTTGTGAATCATACCTAAAAACACCTGGTTAAGGTTTATTTTATGGCATCAAATAAAAATGCTGAAAAATACCTGTCAAACGATATTTTTTTTAAACTAGAAAACCAGAAGCTTGAAACACAGTGGAGCAAAAAAAAAAAAAAAAGAAGTGTAAATTTACGAGAAGGTAGGCAATGGTGATAAAAAGTTATTTTGCGAAAGTTAAAAAAAAGAACAAGATTAAATGGCATTAAAAAATATCCAAGTCTTCATTTGATTATCTTTAATCTAATTATAAAAAGGAGCTGCTTAGTTCCCTGCAAAACAAGGAGACCTTAGATGGTTTAAGCAGAAAAAACAGAGGCTAGCGCAGCAAAAATAGTGCTAAATTAAAGCACTTGGAGGCCAAGAGCTTTGAACCTGGGTTTAAGCAGTCATTCCAACCTTGTGAGGCAGGGACTACAGAAGTTTGGACTCCTGCTAACAGAGCCCTCATTGTTTCACCAGGCAGCTAGAAAAATGCTGCTTTATATCTCCTCACACCACAAGCCCAGCACACATAGCCTAGGAGGAGAAGGAGTCCGAGGGTGTGCTATCCATTGAAAAGCCATTTTTCCGCTATAAACTACCCCATGCTCCAGCCCTGGCTCGCCAACGGCGCTAGCGGGATGTTATGATGGTGCATAATTTATAACTGGAAACTTCTGATTTATGTGGGATTTGGGGCATTTGTGTGCCCACCCTTCCAACCTTCTCTCCTTCACTCAGCCCTGGGCACGTCAAGGTGAAACCTTCAAACTGCAGAGCCAAGGTACCCACTGCGCTAGTGGATAAACATTGCACAGTTGAAAGTTCAGTTATTCCACACCTGTTTAATATGTTTATTCAGTAATTAAAGATTAATGCTTATTCCAGACCAGATAAATATATACTGTACACATGCTTGCATTCTGTAAGGAACAAAGATTTAACTGTATTGGGCTACTTCAGGGTACTAAAACATGCAATTTTAAAAAGCCCAAGCTGTGTCACATTTAGGCTGCGCTATAAATTACAATACATACACTGGTAAAAGATGCTAACACTAAGTCAGTCGGAAGAATTACCAAAGACAGTTTAGAGACAGGTCACTATTTATTTGTATGGCTCGTAATTACGGCTATTTGCGGAGACAGCTATGGTTCATTTCTATTCTGCAGCAAACTCAGCTGAAGGTGTACGTGATGATGTTTGCATGATTTAGACTTGCTGAACCTGTAATAAAATGTATTAGGCTGAAGCGCTGCAAAATATTTTATTTATATATATGTACATATATAGATAGATAATATGTATGCATTTTTCTATACACAGCTACAGACAAAAATATTCTTCATTTGTATATACACAGAGAGAAATTATATATATGTACACACATCTAAATTAAGAACCCTGTAATAAGCTTTCCATATGCAAAAATATACATAAAATGAGACCTCAGTGGATGCATCGTCAAAGAAGTACTTTCGCAATGATTGAAACAGACTCTTCCTTAAAAAATGCCAAGTTTAATAAATAGATGTAACATAACGAATCTCACTTAATTTTTTTTTTTTTTTTAATGCATAAGGGAATGGAGATAGTCTGCTAGCATCCTGTTACGTTTTAAGGGAAGTTCTACACATACCTCTCATACCGCTCTTTTGAAAAAGATCTGTTTTCCTGGTTCCAAACTCGCTGTGTAGTATACTGTAGAGGTTGGAAGCAACATCTTCACAGTCAGAGAGGACCATGGGAATAGCTGAATCACGTCTGTCTGCTGAATTCATACCAATTATGCTAATTCTATAATTTCAATTACTTGAGGTAATCAAATACAATTTAGTTAACTCTGCTTCTTATAAAATTCATAGGCTTATAAACAGAAGCATCTGAATAGTAGAAGATTTTAATTGTATCATTTGGGATGCCCTGGTGCTCAATTAAACCTACAAAGCTGGCAAACTAGTATGCTTGCTCTGCTGAAACTAAACCGCTGCTAAAGAACACATAATTAAAATATATTTTAGGTGGTTTTATTATTTGTAGCTCCAAATCAGAACAGCAGCTTATGATGTTCTTAGGGTTCAATCAAGAGGTCTTAAGCAAGACTTAAAGAATATACTTCAGTAAAATTATCAGTGAAACTATTTAACACATGCTCTGCATTGGATTCTGTTTTGCACTGGTAACACTTCCAGTCTCTTTTAAGGAGAAGGGTTCAGCCAGTACCAACCTTTTTGAAGCTTTTACTCACTGCATGACTTGACCTTGTTCCCTTTCAGTAGGGGCAGAAAGCTCTATACATCTGGATGGAGAATGAGGCAAGACCCGCACAGGATGAAGAACAATCTCCAGCAAAGGGCTCTTAGCCCAATCACCAGCTAGCAGAACAGAAAAGAGTCTGGACAACTCACATGTAGCAAAGGTCTTTTAAGTCTGGTTTTTTACACTGGTTTTGGATATACCTGGTGATATACCTGCTGATGTAGTTCTTTTCACAGAAGCTGTATACCTCTTGCTTTGTCAAGCATTTTCTAGATGACATGCTAAACAACTCAGATAGAGGACAATACGTACGAGTGCATGTGTTCAAAAAGAGCGAGTTTGCTAAGGAATTACTGTAAATTCCCAAACTGCCTCCTATGTGCTATGGCACAAATTTCTGGTCACTCATCTTGTCCCCTTTCTCAGAAAAAAAAATAAAAATACAAGAACTGTTGTCAGCTTTAAGAAAATACACCCCAAACTGTAGTGGTATACACTTCGCAGACATATGAAGCACATGTGCATTTGTAGCAGTGTCTGCACAACCAAGTATAGTGGTCCTTCTCAGAACCATAAAGGTAAGTGTGAGGATAAAAATCACTAAATACAAGCCACAGAACCACAAATTAAAATCCAAACAGCAGTATTATTTCATGCTCCAGACTTCCGAAATGATGAGCTTCCTCCATCCCTTCCACAATGCAGTGGGCAGAAGGGAAGGCAAACAGAAAGGAATTATATGTCACAAAAGTCCTGACCCATTCTTGGCTTTCACAATGTCCTTAGAACAGCACAGAACATCAGTAACTGGACACAAACAAAAGGTGCTGCAGATTCAAGCCTCATATCGAGGTTTTAGTCCACAGAATCACAGGCTTGCTTTGAAGGGACCTCTTGAGGTCATCTGGTCCAGGACTCTGCTCAAAGCAGAACAACTTCAAAGTTAATTGAATGTCTTGGTTAAAGCATTTGATCTGGAATAACTCAGCTATTCCAATCTCATTCTGTTCAAGCAGCACTAGATATCTTCACAGAAAACAGACCTGTAGAGTTATACTGTACTATGTTTCCACATTGAAACAGAATGGCAAAGGCATTTTGCTTATTTTAGCAAAAATGAAACTTGTTAGCTCTCCAAATTGCGTTTGATGCAATTACTTTCTATGGAATTAGTGGGAGGATTTGTTTTGTTTGGGGTTTTGGTTTGTTTTTTGTTTGTTTGTTTTGTCTCTGGTAGCAATAGGACTGTGAAAATATAAAGCCTAAATGAAGAATGAGTTCCAGTGACTTTATCACTAGAGCACATTGTAGTATGAGGTGTGTGGAGTAGAGGCAGATGTAAGTAGAGAAAGCACATCAAAAAGTGTCCAAAATTCTTCACTTTTGGATGCCAAAGCTGAGCTTTCCTGTGAAAAACTATCTGATTTTAATTATTTGGCCTCAGAGAGATTTTATTTTTAGTAGCATAACAGATCAAACTTTTAAGTACTTTTTTAAAGGTTTACAGGTGAAAACTACACATGTATGTGTCTTAAGGTAGGATATATGACTAGCAACCAGTAACTGTTGACTTTATAAGTCTTGTAAAAATATAAAAAACTCAGTTGTGGAAGACATAATTCAAAATTGGAGCATATTATTTATTAGTAATTAATTGAATACCATAAAAATGTCTCTACCTATCAAACTACTGAGATTTAATTATAAAGGGAACACACACGGCACAGCACAAAAGGACAGGGAAATCAGTCCCCTGCTAAATTCCCCATAAATGCACTTGGTATTACTGTTTGCCAGGGCACAGAGGGCACGAAGGGACCAACCTAGTCCTGTTAAGCTAACAAGTACGACAGAAAACATTAAATCAGACAGAGATCTCTGCATTACTAGGTATACTCATTTTCTCCACCCTAGGCAAATGCCTCCTATCTTGCCTCATCTGCAGTCAGCTACACTGGATTAGGCAGAATCCTGAGGTTTAAAGAGAGAAATCACTCTTCACACTAGAGAGGTAATTTGAACAGGCATTTAATTACAGCAGCCATCCAAACTGTAGTGAGGTAAAAGTGCACTCTTAAGGGGGGAGAAAAACAACTAACCCAAAGCCTCCAAACACGTGAACAAGTCAAGTCTGTAGCAGCTGAGAGCTGTTTGTGACTTTTTCGTTTCACTCCTTTAGACTTTCTGGCATTTTTATTGCCTATTATCTTAGTGGTAATATGTAAGCATGGAGATAGATTAAATTGAGAAGGGGGGCAAAATAGGGGCCACATAGAAATGAGCACAATTGTAAAAACAGATAAATATCGGTAATTTTCTAATAAGCGATAAGTTTCTAGAAATTTAGAAGTGACAAAATAAGCTGTTAAGATAATATTCTGATGGCAAGTCTAAAGGGAAGTCTATTATTAGTAAGAGCAAGCATTCAAAAATCGGTGCTTTAAGCTACACTACCCCGCTAAATTGAAAAAATGAATATACATTATGTTCTTTTAATTTTCTTCTCAGTTTTGTGCTTTCAGTTTTACCCTATAACCCCAAGTGCCAGAATCTGCTCCTCTTATCTTCCAAATGGCAATTGGGATTTTCATGAAACCATTTGACTCCAGTGCTGAGGTTTTAAGAAAAACAAAAAATCCCCCACGCTCTCTGAACTAATGAGAAAAATTTTAAAAGCTGAAAATGTCAGAGTTTGGTTAAAAATGTCTCTTATTTAGAACCAGATCTTATCATTGATCTCACAAAATTTTATGCAAGAAGGATGGACCAGTTTTCTGTCAAAATTACAGGATTTGGATGTATTGCTTTGCAAAGGTGAACCAGCTAGAATATTCACCACGGTTGTATTTATTTACTTGCACAGCTAATTCAATTATGGAAAATTCTTTCGTAAACATAAGCAAGGTTGGAATGCCTGAAAGCAGGCCTTCTGCCAAAATAACAATAATAAAAAAATTAAAAGCAAAGCCTTAAGTAAACCCAGACCACATGGGAAGAATTTTTTATCTCACTGACTTCATGGGTACCAGCATTTCACTCTTATATGAGTTCACTGACAGCGAGCAGAAAGCTATTTTCACTATTCTCCCCAGTTCAAAATCTGAAATACAGCCTCAGTTCCTTTAAGGAGAAGTTGTCATATGTCTCTCAGTCAAACACTGTCAGGCCCAAGGTAAAAACACAAGCAAAGCAGTCACAGGAAAGTACCCATTAGGTGTCATCAGAGCTGCCTGGAGCCTTATCTCAAAATAACACTAAGCTCCCAAAGCTGTCGAAAACTAGATAGAAGCAGAGAGGATCCCACAAAAGATTTTCAGATTGATTCTCCAAGCCCTTGCACATAAAACCAAACAAAACACCTTTCCTAATTTTCCACAGGAAATAGATAAAAGGCACAGTGAAAGAGCCAGCAGTTCAGCGGGCTCAGCAGCTTTCCCAGGAATGCCAAAGACAGAGGCGCAAGTGCCTGTGGCATTTGATTGAGACTAGAGGATAGAACCTCTTTCTTTGTGATATGCAGTGACTGGCTCAAACACCAGCTCGTTAATCAAGCCAGAGCATGATGAGCATTGGCCTCTTTTGCATACTGACCATAATTCTTATTCTTGTCAAGACTGATAGGCGCAACTCACCAACACCTTTCCCTTTTGATGAAAGAACATATCAGATTAATTTCTCACCCAGCCATCCAGAAAACACCTACGTGACTGGAGATGCAAAAAGATAAAGAACTGTAGGCAAGCCCCTGGCTTGGAAAGCTTTTGCTGGTTGGCTATGGGGGAAAACACATTTAGAAAGAGCCATGGGAACCACCAGGTTGATCAGCAGATGCAGGTGAAGGAGAGTCTTCTCTCACATGAAGGAACTGCAGTAGGCACTGCTGGATTAACATGACCTAAACCTAAGTGACTGCCAAGCTGGGAACCAGTTTAACAACGCGAGCACCTCAAAGTTCAAATAGGAGGAATGCAATAGCAAGGGTCACTGCAGGAACAGGCTTGTAAGGGACTGGTAAGGTTTATTAAACACCACTCATCACTCTCCGTTTTGCACAATTGTGGGAAAAAAAGATTTTATAGCACAGTGATCCAGTCTACATCAGAATTCAAATGTGCAAGACAAGTCCTGCCTCTTGGAAAGAAATCACCCTTTAACTGTGAGAGAAACCACATTTGCTTCTTTGGCAAAATACTGGGGACTCTCCTCCCACACAGAAATCAGACAGGACTCCTATTTAACCGAAGACGCCAAGAACGTATTACTGTACACACATATATATATGCCACTGTGCTACTGCGTTCCTTCTAAAGGCATCTCTAACATTACACGTGCACAACCACTTACAACAGCACCATACTTGTGCTTATAAATTAAGAAGCCCAGCTCCCGACAGGCACATGTATGGGAATGAAACACACGATCAGAACTAAGACCGAGGGTCAGAATAAATATGCTCTACATATCTGGATAAACTGTACAGAAAGCAATCAGATTTGTTAAAAAATCCCATAATGATATTTCAGGAGCTGCACAGAGTTTGCTGAGAGGATACTTACTTCAGATTTCATTAGAGGACACAGGACATTTTCAGTAACTAGCAAAGTTACCTCTTTTCTTTCACAACTAATCCGATACAAATTGAAATAAAGACATTCTAGTAAAAAATTTTACTCAGTTGTTAATTAACTGTTCAAGAATAAAGTTAAAATCTTGTTTTATGAAGAAGAAATTATTACCATTTTCATTATACTTCAGGAGGTGAGTTGTAGGGTTTTCTTTCTTTTTGTAACCTGCTGCCCTGTCAGGCCTTATTATTTTCACAAAGAACTGACAATCGTGGGGTCATATTTGTTGGCTGCTTGTGACAACATTCAAAAGGGGCACTATATATCACAGAAACAGCTCACAAACTGGCTAGTCACATTATTTATTATGAGCCACACATGTGACAAATTATTTAACTCAGTGACTCCTAATAAGTCAAAGAGCAAGCAATTAGCTAACGCAGTATGAGGGCTGTTTGTGGCATTTTATAGATGCTCTCAAGCTGTCACAGCACTTCAAAGTGCCATTAGGGGGGGAACCTCTTAATGACTCACTTGATATGACAAGGCATACACAGCACACATGGCAGCGATGAAATTGGCAGCCGATTCTGTTACTTGAAGCTTCTTCCCCTTTCCCCAGCAGCTGTTTACATGTTTGCAGTTTGCACTTCTCTCTTGCAAGCTGTTCATGCTGGAAATGTGGAGAGGGAGGCACTGTGCTCCTTTGCAACAGAGCAAGAACTGTTCAAGGCTGCTCTGTGGGTACGTCCTCAGCTCTACAAGAAACTGGGAGAGCTGCATGGCTGTTAACTAGGAAAGATACCGCAGGTAAAATCTGCTGGTTGCACATAATTTCCAGCTCACTACCGGCATGGACTGAACCTCACGGAAGTTGGGGTCCTTTTCCAGTTAGCTGGGATTACTTTTTGTCATAATTATGCTTCATAGTAAACCAAACAAGGACATTTTTAGGACATCTGAACAAGGTGACCTCCAGACCTTCCAACTTCAACCATTCTGTAAAAGCAAAAATTATCACTTTGGATTCACTCAGAAACTGGGAAAGATCGAGGATTTAGAGCTCAGAGAAGTTTCTGAAGCTTAGTCCTTGGCTTTCTGTACTGAATCACAGTAACTGGTGAATATCTTGCATTTTCTTCTTTGCACCTCACTGAAAAACTATTCTCTTTCTACTGAGTCCCCTCTCGTATTTCTAGTGGTACTCAGTTATCCAACTTCCCAGATGTAGGCACCTTGGTGAATTATGGACCAAGGCTGAATCAGAGATCTCATAGGATAAATCTATTCTGGGTACTCCTGTTTATAGGAACACAGTGACAGTGTACGAGGAGAGTAGGAATTAAAAATAATCTGGCAGCATCAGGCTAAAAAACGTGGTGATGGTTAGCAGACACTCCATGTTGGAGAGTGAGAAGGTAAGGAGAGGTGAAAGAGGGAATCCAGGAAGGGGGCAATGATATGATTACTTTTCAGAAACCCCAGGTGATAAAACAAAGGTCAAAAAGGAGAGGAGAAAGATAGAGCTTGAAGTCACTGTTACCCTAAATACTGTACCTGCAATGACGAGAGCCTGACAAATCTGTGCCTGGTGAAAGACAGCCATTATTCAATGGGAATGAATGGGTGACTCTGAGAAAACACAACATGCTGCCACAGTTGGATGTGACTGTCCTATTTCAGAGGGTAAAAAAAGCAGATGTCAGACCTGCTTTCAAAAGCAGTCACTCCAGGCCATCCAAGCAAAGCCTCCCCCGCACTATGAGACATGTAGCAGGAGCAATTAAACCTCTCTCTGCCACACACATTCCTTTTAAAAATGCAAAGAGTCATTGACTGTGCTTTAGCATTCCTCAGCAGCCACAGCTGTATTATAGCAACTCTGTTATTCCAGATAGCTTGAGGGGAAAGTACCTGCACAGAGGAGTGTTAACCTCTGCCTTTAATTGCATGGTGACATCATCCATGAGATTTAACTTGTACTTTTGACATAACATCAGACTTTCAGTGCAAAAGCTTAATTTAGTATACCATGCAAAAGTGTTGAAATCCTCTTCAGTACAGAAATCAACAAAGTATTTAACAGGGACAATGCAACTCTAAAAATAAAAGGAAATGTTTTGTCTATCAGAAAAGTTTTATATTTCCAAATTCCTGAATTTGCATATTGAGATTGCTTTAAAATGTAGACAGAGTAAGTTAGAAATAATTTTAAGGTGAGGAGTTTGAACGGCAGGAATACTTCTATGAATAAAGTAGCACAAGAATGCATTTTTCAAAAGTATTTGTAAGTGTTTTCAAGTTACTTGGGAAGAAAAAGCAACACAGTTAAATCTTCATATAATAATATACTGATCTGTAAATAATATGAGGGGGGGATTGATTTTGGTTGTGGGGTTTTGGTTTTTTTTGCCAATGTTCACTAGAGTCCTTAATTACCTGACATTTCATCAATCTTTTGGCACCTTGTCATTTTTTTCTGTTTTTTTTTTTTTTTTTTCTTCTGGTATCAATTTATCTTTGTCAAGGTTTGCTTTTCATCCCATGCATCTATGCCACGCTGCTGAGCTTTTCAGAAGTTACAAAGTAGAACTATCTGAACGCTGTGAGGAAGATCATTTTACTGCATTAATGTAATAACTCATCAATCAAATTTCAGATATGCAGGTATTACTTATTTTGTTATTCTAACTTACAAAAACTGTTATACTCTGAGGGAAAAGTATTTCTAGACAAACCACATTTGGGTACGAGGGGAGGGTCCAGCTCATATTAGGCAGTAGAACAGCTAAGTAGAAAAGAGAAGAGGTAAGAGAGTGTTAGTCGAAGTGGCACTTTTAGAACTGATGAGGATTCAAAATTATGAATTTGACTGTTTGGCCAAAAGCCACTAGTGGCAGAATGTGGATTTCATATGCTTCAGGACATGAACAGAGTTGTGATTTTTGTTGTTGCTCTCGGGATCTTTGGTGCTTTCCTTAGAGCTCTTCCTCCCAGGGTCATGAGATTGCAGAGGCCTCTCAGCTTTCTTTTTAAAAGAAATAAAAATAAAACAAAAAAATATGAAAGTCTCTCTAGTTTCAAGGGAAAATTTAGAAGCACAACT
Source organism: Edolisoma coerulescens (assembly GCA_013397115.1). NCBI lineage: Eukaryota > Metazoa > Chordata > Aves > Passeriformes > Campephagidae > Edolisoma > Edolisoma coerulescens. The sequence continues at coordinate 840,039 of VWZW01007426.1, forward strand.
TGAGTATTCCCTGAAAGTGCCAAAACCCAAAAAGGCAAATAAATCAACCCTTACTCTTTTTAGGTTAAATAAATCATGAGGTTTTGTTTTAATCTTCTCATTTTGAAGATCCACTTCACTTTCCATTTATTTATTTATTTAACTCTGGGGAAGAATCCATGGTGAATGTAGCAAATCATAATATGGTGGGTAACCTCATACTCCTCACAGGTACTTTTCATCAGGATAACAATTTCCAGTGAGAGTCACAAAATTTAGTCATATTTTAAAATACCTTCTCTTGAATCATCATGACTGCTTTTTCCCAACATCTGATCTCCTAGTAATCAAGGAAAACAAACAGCCTCCTTTTGCAATCCATTTCTAATCTGTGGAGAAAAGGACTAATAGTACAATGGTGCCTATTCAGTAACCGTCAAAATATTATTCAAACACTAAGCACTAAGGCAGAAATCCTTCAGGCTCTCCTGTTTTCTGACAAAGAGCCCCAACTTTGGCAAATGCATGTAAAGTGCATTTCTGAGGTGAGCAAAGTTGACCTCTGAACTTTGCCATTAAGATGCTCATACTTTAAAAGCAAAACATAGTAATTATAGAAAAATGAGCTGAAAACCCCAGGATTTGAAGGGAAGGGTAGATGGCCACATCCATGTAGAAGGGATGATATTCTACATATATAATCACTCCATTCTTACTTTACACTTTATATTTTGCCACTTCTATTTTGCAGACATGAGATTGTGTCCATGGCAATTTATTAGCACCTGTAGAAGTCAGTAACACAGGTTTATCCTCTGAACTAATATTTACGGTATGGATTAAAACCTGTCACTAAATAAGACTGTGGCTGAAGCCTTTTAGCTGTGGTGCAAGGCGCAGGTTTTCAGTGATGATAGCCTTGGCTGTGGGATTTACAATTTGCAACTACAAGCCACTGGAATTAGAGAAAATTGTGCCTTAAGTTTGGTAGAGTCTTAATCTTCTGAAATAAGCTTTTGACGGACATTATAAGATCACATTTCCCAATTAATATATGAACAAGAACATGTTAAGGTCTCCTCTCTGCAATTAAGGTGATCCATTTTGCCAGTAGTGCTTTAAGCAGAATCATTTGCTGTACTCAGTGAGCTCTTCCTCATGGCCCAAATGCCAACATCTTCCACCTTTGGAAGCAAAGAACAAGCCCTTCAGACACATCTATAGCCTTTCTCTGTCCTATCAAAACTAGTCATCCTCTCTTGAAGCAATTAATTCTTCATTATTTATATTATTTTCTTTCCTCTGACCAGGATTTTTTCCCAAAGTAAATTTCTTCCTTCCCCCACTCCACCATGTCCTTTACCCCATTTTCCCTTAGGCATGTTTTTAAAAATGGCCAGTTCTGACTGCTAACAGCATCTCACAAATCCCCATCTGTTTGTTCTTTCTCAGCTCCATTATTCAGATCAAATTGAGTCTTCACCTTTCAGTAACTCTCTGGGTATTCTTCGCTCCACACGTTCCTGAAGTGCAATGTCTTTATTTAATGCCTACTGATCTCCTTTCCACACTGCTATATTTCTTAGCCTGTCTCAAATTACCACACTGGTATGTTCACTGGAAATTTGTCATAGCAAGGTGCTATGTGCATAAAGAATGCACATACTTTGAAGATTAGGGTAAAAAGACACAAAAGGCATGTGGAAAGCATTGTTAAATGATGTTAAGGACAGTATCTGGTCAAATTCATAGCACATTCAACTTCATGAATGCATCCTGAGAACCTCAAAATCCTTAGCACTGCCTGGGAAGCAATTCTCCTGCACTGCAGTGATAGACAGCAATTCAGCAAATTAAAAGGGAAAAATATTAGCCACTCTGCTCAACACAGACAGCTTTCAGGCCAAACAAGGTCTGTGGTTAGGCAGCTGGCCCACATTTGAATGGGTCAGCTAACTTCTAGCTAAATGCATCATAGAGCCATGTTCTCTGTCCCATCAGATATGGCTGCTTTACTACCTTCTTCCAACTATTTCAGGATAGTCAGCCACAGAAATCATTAGCTTTGCTACCTCAATGCTGTGCAGAAACCAGTAAGCCTAAACTACAGCAGTAAAATGTTGAGTGCCTGCACAGGAGTTTATTGGCCCAGACAGCGCAGAGTCTGCACCTCATCTGTGAGGAGAAGTCTTGACGAATGCAGCTGTCTGCTGTCAGGACACCCTGCTTACAAGAGGTCGTGCTGAAATGCAATGCTGCACAGAGTAATCTGGATGTTGCAGACAAGCTTGCAGAGAACATTGCAAGAAGTTGCTGAAGAAACTTCCATGGGTTTTATTCCAGCATCCCAGCAAGAACAACTGCCAAAGTCAAAACACACAGAAATCACCAACAAACTTAAAAGGCAAACAGAACCCATATGCTACACTCCTGCATTGTTAGGTTTTGGGTTTTTTTTTTCTTCTTCAACGGTTCTGGGTAGAAGAGAGAATATTATCTTCATAAGAAATTCTGCCAGGTCAAACTGAAATCTGGGGATTCATATTACACCATATGATCAAGAGCATCTGCTTTCATCTCAGGCACAGCAGGGACGAGGCAAAAATCATCATTCAAGATTTGAAAAATGAATCAGCAGCAAGTGTGGCGCAGCGAGCACTCTAGTGGGAACGGAAACAGAACAGAACTAGCATATATTGTTTTGCTTGTTTGCTTTCCTGCTGCTCTTTTAATAAAAGAATCTGCAGTGTTTGTGTGTGTGTCTAAGAGTGTGCATGCAAAATTATGTAAAGCAGAATGGGTTATTTAGAGAGAGGTTTAGAGAGAGGTTATTTAGCTGTATCAAATCAACTCTATTCAAACCTAGGCTTTCAACACTGAATTTTTTTATGAACGGTAAATATGTCCACAGAGAACATCCAATTTCCCTTCTAATGCCTGATCAGCTTCAGCTGTATTTAAAAACCACACAACTGAGAAAAACCAAAACCAAGCCTCCATAAAACCTTGGGCTTGACTTCTTGTGCTTCAGGACATAAATGAAACTCGAAAACAGGGAAAGAGGAAGAAATTTCCTCCATGACGCATTTATTCCACAACTGCCCACTCCAAGTTTCTTGTCCTTGGTAGGCACGGTGAGCTGGCAGCCCTGGACTGAGGGACGGCTGGGTTGGGCTGCTACAGCAAATCCTATATTTAAATGTACAAGTATTTGTCCCTTCGGTAGTCTGGAGCAGACCTGCTATACTCAGCAATGCAAAGAAACTTTTAATTTTGCTCTGTTTTTAAAGAACGTGAGCACGCGCACGCAGGTCAGAAGAATTTGTACCACACTTTACAGCAGTTTGCGGAGCAGATTAACTAGATTTGTCCCTGCTGAAAGGATTATATAAAGATTAAAACATTCAAAGTAGAGAAAAGCATGTAATACATGAGGGTAATTTACACTAAACCCATTATTAAGGAGATGAACACATTTAATTAAAAGAAAAAAAGACAGGACAAAACCTGAGTCATGAAGCAGTGAGATGATACCCCTTTAAATAAGGACAGCCTTCAAATAAAGCTGTGGTAGAAGTTATTTCTTCACCAAAGTGGCATTTTTGCCAACAAGACTCTTGGCAGCCTTCAAGGGTCGACACTAGCACAATTGACCAAATATGGTTGGGAATTTGAAAACATTGAAGATATTAGCAGTTGTTCCTGAGTCTAACATAACACAGTCCAGTCTTGCCACCAGAGCCTATAACTATTAAGTGATAACTTAAGCACTGGAATGCAAATAATCCATTGGTTCACATTAGAGTCATTTCCATTTGTTGATGTTCCCAGTCCCCTCCAAATACTGGAAGTACCTTACTTGACTTCTGAGGGGAGCAATCTACAGGAAATGTACTAAAAAGAAGTTAAATTACAAGAGCAGAAGTCAGCGGTGGTTTACTTGCAGAGAAGGGAAAAAAAAAAGATACATTAAACTACACTGTCCAGAGTTACTTGACCTCAAACTGATTGCTGTTAAATTGCTTGAATTGACGTTAGTCATTTACCTACTGGCAGCTACTCAAGATTTATCTTTACAGGCTACAAGGTTTCATCATTTGTCCTTAAACTCCCTGCCAAATGTTAACTTTCAAAATACTGGTTTAACTGTGAAGTGTGGGGAAGCTTTGCCGAAGTCAATGAAAAATGAATGTTAAGTACAAGATAAAAGATTAAATACTTAAATAATTTGGCACCTCTCCTCTGTGAAGTTAAAAGGATGCTCTGAATACTTAATGGATAAAGTAGGATAGCATAATAACTTTTAAGGAACAGTCTGTGGTCTGAAGTCGTCCAGCCTAGAAATGTCATAATGGGAATCTGTGTTGGAAAAATAATAAGGGTCTATAATTTATTAGAATACACTAAACAAAAATTAAATTATGGTGGAGATAAGCTTTATGCTACAGAGATAAGTGCAATTACTTCTCATTTGAAAGAGAAATAAGAAAAGTCACCTCAGGGAAAAATGAAGTCCTCCCACACTTTTAACTACACCTTTATCTAGCACATATATCAGTTTTATGTGTCCACACATCCCAGCAAAGAATTGCAACTTTTATGCATTCAAGCAGGTACAAGAAACAGGAAGATAAGCAGCAAAAAAGCCCCCCATGAACAGTGCCCAAAACATGGATTTCAACAGGCTCTGTAGTTGTCATCAGAGTATTTTTTTTGGGAAAAAAAAAAAAGAATGTATAAAATGACAGTGACCTTACTGAAAACCTGTTGTGCTTTCTCCAACACTGTATTTTTACGGAGAGTGGGCAGCTGCAGGAGGATTCAGCACTTTCCTGCACTATATCCTGAAGATATGCCCAAGAGACCATCAAATTATTCCTCTAATACTCTGACATTATTCCTTTGTTATTGAGGCCAGTAAGTGATGAATACAAGGGTAAAATGCAAGTAAAGTGGCAGACACTGAACTCTGAAGAAACAACCTCCACACCAGCATGAGCTCTCTCTCCAGAACCCAGTCAAGTGGAGCATTAACCAGAGGGACGGCGTTACAGCCCAGCCCACAGCAGAGCACCTTAGCTGAGCTGTACTTGAAGAGCCCAAAGTTATAAATATCTTCATAGTTTGATATATTTCCTGAGCCAGTGCTCCCCGCAGAGCTTAACAGCTCGGACAGACCTCCATACCTGAAAGAGGTACAAGGGCACATTTTTCAGGACCAACAAAAAAGGTTTTGCCTGAGAAATAGGCAAAACTCAATTTTTTCCAGGTATGTGCCACATGCTAGACCCAGTTATTTACTACGCCATTCCCCAGAGCATCAGAACCAAAGAAAAACTGAAAATCCTGAACTCAACATTTAAATCATTAGACACATCAGTCTCTAAAGACGTTCCACTGGATGTTAGAAAACCAGAGTCTGCCTGGAAAATGTTTGGGCTATGTTTTTTCCCCCAATTTTATCTAAAAGTAAGTTAAAGAAACAAGCATTTCTGCATTTTCAAATGTCTCTGCATCTTCAAAAGCAGCCTGTTACTCTAGGCATCTCAGCTCCTGAATGTTCCAACTTCAGATACTGAAAAATGACTTTATTTCCTAAACTGAATGGTCCTCACATTTTTAACAGGCAGTTTGCACACCAAAATGGAAGCATCCAAGATCTAGAGCACTAATCCCTTTAATTAATACAAATAAAATTTAGGAGATTGTTACATTTATGTTCTGAGTAAACTAAGCATGTTCCATCTGCCCCTCCATAAGACCACTGTACGTTAACATCCATGTTGCCAAAATGCATCCCATTCCAAGCCCAGCAAAGGGATTGTCACAACTTCCATGGACATCCAGTGTTTTTTTAAAAAAATGGTTGTGTGTGGATGTCTGTAAAGACAACAGAGCTCTTTAGGGCTCAAATTCTCTATAAAATTTTCAGTGAATGGGATGCTCAATGAAAAAACTCAAATGTGAAAGGTGTCCTGAAATTACTGCTACTGTACTTTCCCACAAGCAGCATTTCAACTAATTTCAGTTTCCAAGTCAGCTGCGAATGCCAGCAATGACTTGGATTCATCTGTATCAGATAGCTCCATCAGATGGCACTATGCAGATGAAACCATAACTTTTGGTATAGAAGTACCATTGCAACATGAAGCCAAGGTATTTCAAGAGGCATTAAAAAAGAACGGTTTAAAAAAAGAAAAAGTGATCTGGGTACACTTTCACACTTAATAAATAATGTTTTAATAAAAAAACCCCAGAGATTGTTGTAAAGCTAGTATTAAAACAAAAACCAAAACAACTCCCCTCACAAAACAAAACAAAACCCCAACAGAACCTAAGAAACCCTAAGCATCCTTAGATCAAGCCAATAGTTTATTTGATCTAATAGGAGAAAAAATGTTTAAATTTTGTGTCACACTTGCAGTTTTACTCAATTTACTGAAGAAGTACTTGCTCGAGAGTTATTTACTTGAGTAGTACTCAACCTTTCCCTTCTTCCTCCCCCTCCCCACAAACTCCTAGAAATTATTTGAAAATGATAACATCACATTCATTAAAAAGCAGGAAATAACATTCCCATGGAAAAGGTAACTGCTTGATATCTTAATTGAGAATTAGATTTGAATGCCTCAATAGTCTATGTAAACTTGGTTGTCACAGTCTACACTAGGCTCTAATTTTAATAAATGATTATTTGCATAACATCCCCCTTTCTCTTTGGCATAAAAGCAAATGTATGACTTTTTTTCCCAACAAATATGCCAATTGGCTTTGTCAGTTATCTTCCTAATCTATGTTAGCAATTATTTTTAAGAAACTTTGCTTAATGCACAACAAATTGAATGAAATGATCACATACATTTTGTATAGAGACTTTTCAACTGCTTTTCTCATTTATTTTTGGCTCCAAGATGCTATTCAAAACATTTCTAGAATAACATAACCATCTTTCACAGATAAGAAAACTGGGTATGTGTGCCTCAATAGAGAGAAAGAAAAAGAGTACAGCAGTATTTTAATGCAAATATTTTTTCACTTCCTAAGGAAGATAGGAAAAGGTATGTGCCCACAGAATTCAATGAATCTTGCATTTCCACTTCCCTCATTTCCCTGCCGCATATCACAGCTAGAATAAAATGCTATCTTCCAAGAAAGAGGGCAAATGGGAAAATAGACATGAATCCCACAGGAAATCCAAATTCTCTGTTTCTAAAAGCACACGAAAAGGAAGAAGTCTGGAGTTATATGCAGTTTTAAGATGCAGATCTTAAAAAAAATTAAAATATTCTGTAGAGAATTTCTGAAATACTTTTGTGGCCAGCACCTTTTATCACAGATAATTTAAGGGACCTGTAACACAAACTCAAGGTATTCGATGGCAAAAACATGCATAATAACATTAACAAAACTAAAAGAGCAATAAAAGGCAACTAAGGCCGTGGCAAAATATATAAAGCCACAAATTCATGATATAAAACATATAGCTACCTTTCTGCTCTAAAAAAAATTCTCAGAAAAAAGGTTGAGTCTTCTTTTTGCACCAGCATTTTAAAAAGAAGTGAGTTTTCAGTTTAACATTATTTTATTCTATCCTTACACTGCCTCTTTCAGAATGTTTTGCAGTGTGCTACCACCTTTCTTTAAACAAAAAGACAATATCCAACAATTTCTTACTGCTGCTATGTTGTTTCTGGATCAAAATACCACCAACATTCAACAAAGCATTGCACAACGCATCTTCTACTGAGAAAAGCTCATTGGAGATCCCATTTCAGAAGCACCAGAGGTGAATCAGTCTCCTCATTTCCTTTGGTCATGTGAACAAGAGGAAGAAAAGCTGCTGAGAGAAAGAAACCAAAAACTCAGCTGGCAAGATCCATGACAACCATCTGAAAGAGGGACCTTGGGATAACAGTGTCATCATCAGTGTCGAACCTTTTTTTTTTAAACCAGCTCTCACATTTTTTCTCCATGATGAATAGCTGTTTCCAGAGGTCCCCTCCCACTCCTCCCTCAGTCTCTACACAGCAGCCCTACTCCATGTGTCTGCTATACTCTACTTTCTCATGTAGAGTCACTTTTCTTACCCTACTCTCTCTGCACTCCCTCCCACTTTCCATGTCTATTTAAATGTGTCATGATCCTCATGCTTCTCAGTCTGGCTGTATGAATAAAAGAAAGGACTTGCCATGATCTCCTTCAGGAGTTCCTGCAGAATTGAGACTGAGACCTTGGTCTGGGTCCTGAGAGAATGGGCAATGCATAAAATAAACAATCTATTTCGTGATCTAAAATGTTTGCTCAATCAGTAATTGCTTCTCACACAGAGTCATACCTCAGAAACAACTCAGTAGTAAGTAGCTGGCACTGAGAGCTTGTTGAGTGACAAGGAGACCTCTAAAACATCTGGGGACATAATTGGATGATGAGCCCTTTTGAAAACCTGTCCTCAGTGCTTTTACCTCCTTGAAAAAGTGCAGACTATCTGTGCATCATTTTAAAGACGTTGATTCCCACAGTGCAGTACGGGTCAGCTTCTCAAAGCCGACACTGAAGTTAACAACTAGCATGAGTCAGCTGTTCCAAAGTGTCAGTTGCCCCAGCACTTTTGCAGCAATGTACGAGATGTCCGTATAATTGAGATTACATGGAAAAAACTCAGAGATCATCATACTAGACATTTTTTCTAAATTACATTTCTTCGCTGGTAGAGACAGTTAGCAAAATCCTTTAATAAAAATAAGAATTAACGCAGCACAACAGCCAGAGCCTCTTCTCCCCAAGTGCAATAACCAGAATAAACAGTTTACCCACATAATAGCTCCCTATAAAACTCGAAAGAAACAAACCTACAGAAATATTTGAGGGTTTTTACTTTAACATATCATACATTCCTAGGCTAATTTGTTTAAAGCTAAACACGGGACAAGGAATTTTATTTTTTAATCCTGCATTATTTTTGATGTAGTGATTTAACTTATCATTATCATCTTTTACCATTAATTTCTACATTTACTACAAGAAAGCCTCTGTTTTCTTTCTTTAAGGAAAAAACCCTTACACAAGTGTTCACCATTAGGCAAAAGGATAAATCCACTTCATTATAAATGCTCATTTACTTAACACTGCCAGATAACCATATTTTTAAAATTCTTTCTTACCCATATACAGACACTGACATGTAATTGTCATGACCCTGAACTTCAGTTTTCATAGCTGAGACCTTCTAAAATGATGATGATGAACAAGATTTTAGAGGGAACATAAGTTTTAGAAAGCAAAGAAGGAAAAAAATGTGCATGTGGTGAAGGTAATGATGCGTACAGGCACACATTTAAAGTTATTAGTTAAGTTGTCAGTAGTAGACATCAAGAATTCTCTTTCCCCTCCTTTGGAAATCAAATAACACTTCCTAACTAAAAATATTCAGCAGACCAGATTTTCCTTTCAGAGCTGCATTCTAATCCTACCCATATTTGCAAAGTATTGGGGAAAAAAATTCCACCCACACACTCAAAAAGTGTATGAATGTAGCTGAGGATGGTCATATGAAAAACTGCTTTTCTTCTTTTCTTTCCTGGTGGTATCTTTGTGACTTCCATTAGCCTTAAAAAACATATGTCTCTCCTTATCGTCACTAAATTGTAAATTAGTTATTTACAAATAATAACAACTTTTAAAAGACTGTTGGTTTTGGGGTTTTTTTCAGAATTCTCCTACAAACAACAGGAAATAATCACATTTTCTTAAATACAAATATGGTTCATTGGACAAAGTGTTATGTGGGCAAATAAGTCTCTTGCTCTGTTCCCTAATTATTGTGATCTATATACAGGATCAAAAAATATTTACATAATCACAGTGCATATGCATACTTTTCTTAGTTGCAAGACCAGACTCTGAGTGTTGCCTATTTTGGAATCCTAGGCTTGCCAAAGGGCTTTCATTAACATGTCTGTCTCTATAAACTCCAAGACATAGTAAGGTTTTCTATAAAAGTGCAACAATAAATCCATGCTTAATCAACCCTTTGTTGAGCTGCACACACATGGACTCTGTAAAATACAACTCAGATCTAACGGCAGGGCCTCTGTTCATAGCTTCAAGTTCAATGGTGTTTAAGACCTGGAAGTGTTACTATTTTTTACCCTGAGCCATGTAAACATGAACATTTGATGCCTTGGACTTCTTTGATTAGACATGCATTCTCACTACACAGCTGCAAACATTTTTTTTCCTTCCTACTATTGCTCCCAGATAAAACCAAGTGATTTTGCCTCAAATACAAAACTCAATCCTGGTCTTCACTGCCAGTTCACCTCCAGCTGCCTGTACAGAGTTTCACACTAAGCCCCTTGTTTATATCAGTGCTGCAATTAAGCCCAGGCCAAGAAGAGAAGTCCCTCAGAGGGTAGCAGAAGTGCAAGGGTAAGAATTGATTTTCAACTTCTGCAACGTAGTCCATACACATCCTTTCAACCCCAGGAAAAAAAAATCCTCAGCCAGATCTCCTCACAACCCACCTTTTTTTGTGTGTGTGTACAGGGCTTGTTTTTTTGGTTTTGTTTTTTCTTTTCTTTTGCTTTCAGTGGCCATTCTGGGGGCATTTTTCACAAGTTGAATCCTGTTTCCAAATTGGCCAGTGAAAAGTTTTAGCCATGCTGAAATCGTTTCCAGGGCTAAATTGGGAAACCTGAGGCAGCTGGGCAATCTTACAGCTGGCTGAACTGTGGCTTGCAATAAAAGGCAGTGTGAATAAGGTATATTGAAGCTAAATTGGATTCCTGTGAAGGGCCATTTATTCTGAAGGGGGGCATGGGGGGAGGCATTAATGAACAGAAATTAAATTAGCTGAACCAGGCTTTTAAAAATATACTGAAAAATACCTGACCCGCTATGAACCTTTTAACAAAGCAGGAACTTTGGGCTAGCAGGACCAGCTCAGCTTTATTTCCCTGCCAAAGGTACAGATGTCCGAGGACATACTACTACTCCACCTGATAAGAAGCCAGGCTTACCGTGGATGGAGTGGGTTTTGTTTCTGTAACCTGAAGTCAATGCAGGACAAAGTCACCGCTATGGGAAATCCAGTGTAAACCAATATGCAGCCCAAATACAGAGGTCATTTTGGCTGATGAAAATACTTAATTAACTAATCAGCAGATACCTAGAGAAAAATAAACATGCCCTTTCATCCTTCTTGCCAATATTCTCTTCACTGAAATACAAAGAAATCATGGAGTACCCTGTTTTGGAGAGATGATTGATTAACTTTGTGAATATTAATATCAAAATTAACTAGAATAATATTTTACTTACACTCTCTAGTTTAGTCAGGGATCTTTTGTGATGGAAGAAGTACTGTAAGACTATTACAAAGTGGCTGGTTTCAGAACTGGAATACTAAATTTTTTGGGGAGGATTTGATATATTTGTGGGTTTTTTTGGTTTTTTTTTGGTTTAGTTCTTGGGGCAGGGGGTATGTTGTTTGTTTGGTTACGTTTCGGTTTTTTTCCCCAATTCTCATTGAATGAAATACTGAAACTGCATATTCCTGAAAAGCTGGAGCTACTTCACTGATATAATTAAATGTGCCATAAAAGCCACTTGGCTTTCACGGTTTCCCTTTGAACTGTAACCCACATTACATCTAACTTTTCTTTCTATTACAAGGGCTAGTACTGTTTTTGAAATCCTACAAATTTGTACGTGTGCCTCCAGAATAACAGTACTTCTAATTAGCTATAATAATGCCTACTGATGTGACACTTTACATCTTAACTACCTCTGCTAGTGAGCTTGGCTTTGTAACCACCTCTGTAAGGCATTCTGTAAGACTGTGTCCATTTTACAGATATGAAAACCAAGAATGAAGACTGAATTATATCTTGCTCAGACATTTCTTACACCTGATCTGCAGCACTCCCTTTGGTGGCCACAGCATTTTCAAAGTAGAGAAAACTCTCCTGAAAAATATGCTCAGGGATCAGATGTTCTCAGTCACATTTGCTGAGGCAAATTTTCAGAGAAACCAGTATTTTGTGCCATTTTTTGCCCAAGTGTGAGAGCTTTTTAGGGTGGGGCGATGGTTTGCCTGTTTCTCCTCTCTCCTTGCCAAGAGGTGCCACTTTCCTCCTCCTCCTCCCCACCCCCTGCCCCGTCCAACTGTGAGTCATAATATTATGAACTTGATGATGGGAGAAATCAGATTTTCCATCACTCCACAGTCATCTTTACCTTGGTATTATTCATCATCCTCCCAACCCAAGTTCCAGCCACAGGACACTCAAAGCCAGTCTCAATAGAGATACCTACAATATATCGGGAAATAAAAGCATAACTTATGTGTCTGTTTAGTGACATCTTTCCTGGTACACTAGTTGAAAATTTGTTGGGGGCACTGGGACTGAGTGAGTTGCAGGCATCATGAGCCATATCAGCAGCTCAGCAAACTCCCTGCAAGTTGGTATCACATCAGATATTAAAATGCCTTAAGTATGGGATGGATACTCTATAGGTATTGCTGCAGGCTGTAATCTGGAATCATAATTTAATCAGATAAATTGGGTCATACTATGCATGCAAAACACATTGCAGTTAAGAATGGGCAAAACTTAAAATGTCTTCATTTTATTTTGTTTCTCAGTGGAAATGTATCACTTGTACATGGAGTTATTGCTTGAGTTTTAACTGTGGGCAGGAAGGAAAAAGAAAATGGTTTCTTAGGGCCTCCACAGACACTTATATTTGTTGTATTGATTGGCTCCTATGGTCACTGTTAGCTGCCTGAAGGTAGCAATAAATGCTTCTAAACTTTATGCCTCCCCCTGCCTCAAATTTGGTTTTGAAGTTTTCATACAAATTTCCTAGAAGAACAGAGCATTCCAGACAGGCTTTTGTGTATTTGAGGATCACCTGATTGAACCTCTGCTATACCTAGCACTCAATCGAATATGTCTATGAAGAGGCTACCAGGCATTTTTCTTTGTGTTCTGAAGAGTACAGATCGCTGTTCTGAGATGAGAAGGCTGCAGCTGGGAAGAAAGCCTTCTCCAGGACAGCTCTGTGTGATGCTCCAGATTTTGTTGCTATAGCATCCTAAGTGAACCCCTAGTCAGTTTAAGTGCATCACAATGCAAAAAGCCCAAATGGACCGACTGCATGTTTCTTCCCAACAGGCTTTCAGTGTGGATCATGTGTTATGAGGGCTGTGGGACTGAAAGCCCAGGTGCAGGACTGTATAAATTTGCACTGGGAGCATGCAGTAACTACTACTGCAGTTTCTCCATGTTTTCATGCTGTGAATTTCATATTTTCTTTCCCTGAGTAAAATCCAGCTAAAAGAAATGGAATTCATAATAACTTGAGCCAAATACAAATTCTTCCAAAACTGGAACCATCACATGCAGGGCCATCAGTGCATGCCATGGCCCAAAGAACAGTGCAGAAGTGTTTGGTCTGGCCCACCTTTCTGGTTTTTTGAAAGAGCTGCACTACTTTCCAAGACAGAATAGTTGAGCCAGTAGGTTTTATCCAGCAAGGAACCCCTATATGGTGGCTTGTTGGCTGAGCCGACTGCCAGATCTTCTGTGCCAATGGTAAATTAGTATTTAATTCTTACAACTTTCTATCAGCTTATATAAAAAACCCCCAAACAAACAAGAAACTCCAACCCCTACACAACAACCACATAGAGAGTCAACTTCCACAGTGTTTCAAACCAGACAAAAAAACTGCTGAGCAAATCTAAAATACAGAAAGGGGAGTTTCCTGGCATCACAGAGACCTCTGAGTAGCGTCACTGTCCTCCCCAGCTTCTGGAAGAGACAGAGTGCCTGGAGGGGGGGAAAGGAGGGAGAAGTAGTCCATACCTGATACCTGTATCACCTGGATACTGGAAATGAGTCTAGGGGCTTAAAGTAACTTGGGAGTGGTGCAGACTGCAGCCAGCCTGAAAGCACCACTGCAAACAGAAAGATGCTGTTACCCCTTCCTCATGACACAACAGGGCAAATCCTGGGCACAGCCAAGGACCTTGATTGTATATTGAAAATTAACTACATATGCTAATGACTTACATGTTGAAAAATTACATTACACATTGCAAACAGAATATGAATTCAGGCTAAATGTGGTGTAAAACTTTACACCTGGGCTCCAACATCGCCTGTCAAAAATGAGTGGGGTATTTTTTTTTTTTTTTCTATTTTCTGTGTTAAGTTAAAAATTCAAGAAAACATTCTCTGGTAATGGAAGTACCAAGGGACTCCTAATTATAATGATATGAACAGACAACATCGTGTAAAATTTCTGAAACAAATTTAAAAAGCCAAGTTACTAAATTTAAACAAAGTTAACAGATCTACTTTTATATTTTTCTAATCCCTACATGTTTCATTATTTCACTTGTGATAACTTCCATCACTTCTCTGCTTTGAAAGGAATTTTCTTTTTATATAAAATGCATTAAAATCAAATGAAATGCATTGACATGCTCCTCTTTCTCCATCTGAGCTACCTTCTCGAAACTGTTGTTAAATTTCTCCTAGTAAAAACATTATTACAAGGAAGGGACTCCTCACCACCCACTCAGCTCCCAGAAGCCAAGGGAAAAAACTCAAAGATATTGTTTTTCTAATTTGACACTGATACTCTTTAGGCTTAAAAAAATTTCCCAGGTCTAGTGTGCATTTTAAATGGATTTTTAAAGAATTAGCTAAAGCAATGCCTGAGCTAGTTTCAAGCTTAAACTAATGTTTCAAAACATGGCATATAGGACAAATAATTAACTACTTTTTTCTCTCCTTCCCAACTTTGACATTTAAAATGCTCTTCTTTTTAAGGACAGAAGTGTTCTAAGGTTGTGGAGTAACCTCACTTCTATGACTTTTAGCATATATCATACTTACTAAGGAATTCTGATGTTAGAAATAAGAACAATCAACCAAAAGACCTCAGTCACCTTGATTTGAAGCAGGAATGTGATTTTTTTCCTTTCTTCTCTCCAGCTAATGATGAATTATTATATTAAAAATATATATTTCAACTTCAAAGAAAAGCTAGGTTGTTATAAAACACAGGCATTCAGAATTAAGTTTGAAAAGATTTGACCTTTTGCACACAAAAACTAACACCTACATGAATGAAGTACTGTAGTAAGTGATGATATATGATGGATCATTTAAAACGTGTGCATGGAACGATGCACATTTTTTAAGGCAGGGGCAGATGGTGGTTACAGCACATCCAACATTTTCCAATTACTTTGTTTTTTCAAAATATATGCAGACCATAAAAATATTAGAAGAGTCCTTGAACTTTAATAGAAGCAATACTTTTCAAATATTAAAAAACTTTTAAATATATTAATTTCATTTCAAATTTATGTTCAAAAAATATCTTCAGACAATCCCCTTCACCCTCTCTTACACAGCTTAAGAGGTTGCAAAGGAAGAGAGAATTATGAGGGGCTAGATCCAGAGTTGAATCCTAACATGTTGGATAGAAATTTAACCCAGTCCTTAATAGGACATAGGCACTGAACACAAAAAGTTGCTCCAGCCTGATCTGCTTTGAATATAGGGCTAGTCAGATGCAGGATTTTGGTTTTGCCCAAACTCTAACAAAAATGTTAAGTAATTTGAGACTGAAGATAACATGAAATCCACTANACACTTTTTTATAATGAAATTAATATTTCTTTCAATCTTTATCCAGTTTGATAAAACTCTAGGATGAGATTTAAACAAAGCGCACATTGGGCTGACAATGGAGCACAAACATTTTCAAAACAAAAATCAAATAAGAAATATGCTGGAATTGGACCCCAGTGTGAATTGAAACAAAAGTTCAGAAACACAGCTCCCTTCCAAGTTAGGTGCTAAACCAGGAACACATGGAGAGAAGAAAAGGCTGTTTGTATTGTTCCAGGAAACTGGACCAAGGATTATTCCATAATTGCATTAAGCAAATACAGTATAATATCTTACACAGTGAAAAGTTCAGAGACACCATAGGCCAAGTGATTGACTGATCACATTACACTGAAGTCCCATAAGCCATTAATTCCTTAATTACTACAGTTATAAGCATTTTACACTTGCATCAATGGCAAGGAAATGGGGAAATAGTATCGTGAGACATTTTCACTCCAAGTAAATTTTTTTTTAATACATACATTTTCAAATTAAGGTCCCATCATGCACATGTTTAGAATGTTCATGATTTTATGAGCTGTATGCAGTAAAGTCTGAAGCAAAGATAAAAAATAGCCTTTAAACACTCTTACTGACCTGATGGAGCTGGGACACACACACACGGTGGTTTCAAGATGAATGTAAGTTACACCAAGAAATTTCCATACTGTAGGCACTACTTACACCTTCCAAAAATCACATTACTACCCTTACTGGCAAAAATAACCCCTCAGGCAATGCCTTCCCATGGTTTTCAAGTCAACAGGAAGAGCTCAGCCTAATGTCACCGAGACTCTGATTAGAAAACAAGAAAAATTTGTTTCTACTTTCAGCCCTGCAAAATTCTTCCCCAATGGCTGTAACAGAAGTCAATAATGCATCTCCCAAGAAGTTTGGCCTGGGTATGCCCAGGACAAGGTCTGCTACAGTATCTTTACACAGACCTAACTGCCTCCAGGCTGCAGGGGAGATGGGAAGAAGAGCTGTACTGCTATAATTATCCTGATTTAAGTGAGGCAGACCTCTTGAGCAGATACAGCTAGATGTAAAGGTCCAGTTGCTTTCAGAGTCCCACCATGAAAACAAACTAGTTGCACAGTACACACAACTTCCTTGTCTGTCTGTCTGTCTCACAGAGACACACCATCCAGGCTGATAAGCTTTCTACCATCCAAACAGGATATGGAAAACTGTCCACCTATAGGTTAATGGTTCTGCATCGACCTTACTCTAGAGAGCTGATCAGCCATCATAAATTAGCATAATTCTGCTGCTTTGAGTGCATTTGACTTGCATCAACTGAATTGCCAGTTCTCAAAGGAAGGAAGAAAAGATTTACTTCCAAAAGTGCTAAGGACAAACCCCTCAGCGTCCCTGACAGGAATGACGCACTCCTTGTGCTGTTCATCTGGGCCCAGCACTGGGAGGTTCAAGATTCAGAGTTACTTCTCACACTAGAAAGCTGTCGTCTTATCTTCTGTACTGCTCATCTCTCTTTGGTTCTGCAAGTATGAAATAAAGAACATGCCTGGCTGCCTCCCAAAGGGGTCTCAGCCTTCCCAGCAGGAAGGACGGTGACTGCGATGAGAGGGCCTCCTTCACCGGGAGGGCGAAGATGAGGAAAAGGGGGGATGGGATCTCAGAAGGACAGGGATGGTAAGGACCACCCAGGAGATAAAGAAAACATGGGTTGAGGGGAAAGCTGGGGAAGCTCCTGAGCATGTACAGTAGCTAATTGTCAAATTTTAACCATTTAGCCTTTTAAAACTTTTTTTCCCCCTTTCCTTTACACACACACAGAACAAAGGCATAGTTTGTGTTCAGAAGTAACAGATTGCAAAGACATTTAAACCTAAAGCAGGTATTTAAATTTAGCAGAGCTTTCTTAGTGTTCTCTAATCCTGGCTCAAAGGCTGAACTTTGTTAAAATTTGTTACAAAGAAGAATCTTAAGAAGTTCCCAGACTTTGACAGGCTTTGTTAAATTTAAACCCACAGTGAAATTTTTATAGGAAATTACAAACTAAAAATGATATAGCCATGAGGAAAGACCACAGCAGAGCTTCTGGTACGTGCTTCTCTCTGGTAAAGATCTGCAGGATGGGTGTCACAAAATCTAGCTCCCTGTGCAAGCCCTAAATTTCTCTCCTCCGGTGCTCTCTGGTCCAGCCTTTCCCACACACAGTAATGCATTCCCAAACATGACTTTACAACAGCCCCCGAGAGCAGAAGGGAGCTGGAGCACCAGGGCCAGACTGGCAGCCTGAAAGCCAACCATTGTTCCCAAAGGCAAGCAGCCCCGCAAGGCACACTGACTCCCTGTCTCCAGAGGGAATGGAGGCACAGGGCTTCTCTCTATCACCCAATAGGCTGGGGCACAGAAACACTGTAATTTGGTGTTAATTGGGCCAATCCCCGACTTTAATTATAAGGAAACTCCAGACCTTTCCCATTCTACCTCCAGTTACATTTTATTATTGCTTAGCTAAACCGAATGTACTGTGGTGGTGGTTCCTTCACTTCCTTCAATGCACAAGTCCTCCACAAGAAGTTTCCCCTTCTCCCTTCTTGCTCTGACAGCATACTGCCAGGGCCTCATCCTGTTCTCTGATACACGGGCTCATTCATTGCCTCTCCTGGATCGTCTCTGGTCCCTTCTGTTGCTCCTGACTGGAACCCTGGATGAACTCTAAACTTGATTCATCACCTTGCCTTGCCTGGGGCTGCTGATGAGACCTTGTTACCCTCACCCGTCTCTGCCCATCCAGCTCCGATACTGGAGGACTGTGCAGTGTTGATGAGGGCACTGCTTGTGCTGGGGTCACTGTCAGCACACAGCCTGTCGCCCTCATGGTGCAGCCTCATTCATGCTGCTCCCTGAAACTAACAACCACTGCAACTTGACAGGGACCTTCTCCTCAGCGAACCACCGATTAAGACTCCTGGCACGTTTACTCTTTTAGCGCCTGCAACTAGTGGCAATAATTGCAGCAATAGCAGTGAGATCCATGAAGGGTCTGCCATCTAAAACAGGTTGGGTGAACGCATCGTCTGAGAGCATGGAAGAGACCAGAATTACAACGGAACTAATACTGGAAGCAGGGTATGAGGAGGACAGTGGAGGTGACAGCTGATGAACCAGATGGACAGCATGTGAAAATCAAGACTGTGAAAAACACAAAGGGGCTGCAGCAAAGACTTGGGAAATGAGCAGGCAGACTGAAGGTGGCTCAAATAATGCTGAGTGCTCCTTTAGAGACAGGACCATGCACAAGGCAACATAGCATAATCTATCCTTTGGTGACCTATGGAGGAGCGTGTACCCAACCAGGATTGCAAGTTTCTCTGAGGCACAATGACTCAGCGGAGAAAAGTATCAGGTTCAGTAGGGTTTTTCCTCACTGCACAGGGGGAGGGACTGCTGAAGAGCAAAACCTGTTACTCGTTAACCATCTGACATGTGTGTCACAGCCAAGGCTTGCCATGGTTCTGCCTTGCCAAGGTGGCACGAACACATATCTACCATGTGCAGAAAGGACAAGCCACAGAGGCAGCAGGACTGGGAAGCCTGACACCAAACTTCCCTCAAGCCCTGGCTTTCATCAGACCTTCTTAGGGCCTTAACAAGGAACTGACATACTCTTGGCTCACATTCTGCAGAAATAAGACATTAATCAATGCCTCTTGTCCAGCTCCTTATCTCCTGCTTTTCTGCCTGTTTTGCAAGGTGACACTCATTTAATCTGGGCAGAGGCGAGACTAGAAAAGATGTCATGTCTCTAAGAAGATATACAAGCAAATGAATACAAAAGTCTATCATATACACGTGCATAGAAACATCCCATACCTAGGAATACCCAGGGCATCAAAATTGACTGCTGCATAAACTGTGACTCACTACATCAGACTGAAGAGCACAGAACAGCGCTGCTTGGCAGATCTCTCCTGCCATCCCACAACCACTTGCCCAGGTCTATGAAAATTTAACACTGCATCTCATCAGAGCATGTGTATGTACTCATGACTTACATGCAGCAAATTCAAAGAAAATGAAACCAATTATGACATTAAATGTTGGACTAATTTTATTCAGGAAATAATTTAATTCAATACAAACAATGAGGTGCTATTACTTTAATTTTTTTTTTCCCCAGGAAATTTTATTTCTATGCCTGCAAAAGAGAGTGAGAATAACCATATATTGTGTCCCACAACTGATCTGCAACACTCTAAGTGCCCGTCTTTTTTAAAAGGGGTCATTCCATGCACACTGTTCAATTAAATCACTGTACCTCTGGAACCAAAGTTGGAGTTTTACAAAGGCCATAATGCAAGCAGCATGTAAGTTAAGTGTATTTTATATATTTATATTTAAATATACTGAATTTAGAAACATGTACATTTCCATATCTGTCACTATCAGAGCCACAGGAATCTTCAGCTAAACTATTTTAGTAAAGATGAGTTTCAGGAATTTAATGTAAAACAGGCAGTGAGAAAGCTCAGTCACTGGGCAGGCCAAATATATATATATATATTTGACCATAAAAAGTGCAAAAGTTCACTCACTGTGTTAGTTTTATCCCACTCTCGATTAATGCTGAATATTTTAACAATTATGTTCTCTGAGGCTGTTAGACATCTACACACGCAGGCTTTGTATTTTTTTTCAGAGGTGCTCTAGCATAGAGCTCGTCTTGTTTTCTGCCAACATAGATGCTATAAAATCATGCTTGATTCAGTTTACTCCTTTCCTCCCCTCCCCTCCCCTCCCCTCTTCCCTTTTCCTCAGCCTTATCCTCCTCCATGTTCTTGGGTGGGCAGATTCATGGGGAGACTTGGTTTTTAGCATAGCCACCACCAGGCAGTTTGCTACTCTCCCGAAGCACATCTGGGCTTTATATCAGGCCTTTAATTAATCCTCAGTGAAAGCCAAGCTATGACATTTTGACTGGGCAGGCTCCAGTTTTGGACAGGTCTTGATTTATTGCAACTGAGTCTCAACCTACTTTGATTTATTTCAGCTTTGGGGAGGAGGGCAAGAACTGAACAGAAAAAGCACTGTTGGATGCAGAACATGTGATGCACGTAAAGGACCTCCAGAGTACTGTGGACCAAATGACAAACAGCTCAGACAATTTACAATAAAAATAAAGTAAAATAAAATAAGCACAAGTGATGAAAAGATTTTGGTGAAAGAAATCACTTAAAGCAACAACAATTACCACTATCAAAACGAGCAACAAAAAATAATAAAAGACTTAGTGAACTAGGATCAAACAATTTGGCAGAAAGTGCCAACGAAGGAAGCTCATGCCTTATCTCTAAGTAAACAATAAATCCCTGGTCACTCATTAGAGTTAATCATGCCTCTCATCTGCATTCAGCTAAATACAGAGAGGCAGGACCAATGCTTTCCTGATGAGTCGTTTCCAAAGAAAAGGATGTTCTGCTATTGTCTGCCAGCTCGACTTGGGTGGATGTCCTTTTGCAGGTCTCCCTCTCAAACAGCACCGTGCACGACATGAAACGTGCCAAGTCTTCTGGACAGTGGGAACAAAGGCAGCCAGAGCCAAACTGTTCATCTAAATAAAGCAACAAACATCACAGTAACAGGAGCCACTGAATAACAAATCCAAGCTGCTCAAGGTATAAATCTTTCTTGTTTCTGTGGGTAGGCCTGCTCTCTTAGGCCCTTTTCTTGTTCTGTTTTAATTCAAATTCTGTTGAACAGACAACTTGGCAATTTTTTTCTGAGTATTACTGTAGCTACTTCCAATTAATTCCTGCTGTGTGTACATGCAAAGGACCTTAATATATTGAAAATTCTAATGGAAACAAGTAATTTAATTGTTTTCCTTGAAGTATTTTTGTTAAAAATTCAAATACCCTTATGTATCCCCCTCTTGTATTTTCTTTTCACCAACTGGAATTCAGTCTTTGTTCTTGTGTTTTTTCTCCTCTAACTATGGGGATTTATGGTTCTATCAAAAGAGAAGAAAAAATGAAGTTCAAACAACTTTAAAATTTCAGTAACATCTCAGATGCTACCCCAATAGTCCCCACACACAGCCTTGGAGGGCAAATCTTTGCACTCCTGTTATTCCCTGCAACACAAGACAGAAGGAGCAGTAACCCATGCATGCACATGCAGGCTTGCTTCAAGGCATCTGTGGTGTCACAAAGCAGAGGAGGACACAAATCGGGTATGAAAATATGATATGCATCATCTTTAAAAAGATTACAACCAAGGGACTGAAGACATTAATAAAAAGGCATCTATGTGTTAATTTTTAGGTTTCAGGGTGAAATCTGGAAGAAAGGTCTACTGTACATGGTTGATCAGATGCCTGTGTAAGTTAAGGCCACAGTCCAGCTGTGTGCTTTGCCACCACGCAGGTAAGCAGTAGGATTCAAAGCTTAGGATCACTTGGGTCTTCTGCTAATTAGAAACAACTGCAGGGGCATTCTCAACCTAATCTGCAGCACTAGTGACTAGTTTTGTCATCTGTAAGAAGATTATTTTAGCAGCGGTAGGCTGACAGGCGTATCTGTGCTGGGAGGTTACACAGGGAACCAACATTTGCTGTCTTCTTCCCTAACCAAGTGGGCAGGCTGAGCTGGCTCTCTGTGCCCAAGACAAAATTATTAATTCTGCAGAAATGCAGAATATTTGTAAGCCAGTAAATGGGATCCTGTAGAGCCAGCACCTTTTAGTTTCAAGAGTAGAAGTCTAATTAGTGTTAAGGACAATTCTCAAGTCAAACTTGTCTACTGAGCACATCCTTCCCTCATCTCTCTTCACTCTGTAAGAAAACAAATCATCAACATCTAATGCAAATGCTTGCTACTTTCTATGCATGTTTTTGTTTTGTGACCCACTCAGGCTAAAGAATTTCAGTCTCCTTTCACAGGCAGAATCAAGCACAGTGGCAGCTGGTGGCTCACTTTGGCCCGAGAGCAAGTGATGAGAGCACAGCATTCCCCTAAAAACTAGGGTCTTATTCCCCTCCTTGTATTGCTCTCACATTCCCCCCAACACGACGAGGCAGTGTTAGCTCCATCAGCTGTGGTACTCCTGAGTATAAATTTGCTTTTCTCTGCTAGACAGTGCTCCTTTTAGCTGCTGGGGAGTTGGTTCTGGGAGGGACTCCAGATCCTAGCTTTCATCCTAAGCACCACCATTTTGTCCTTGCTTCCAGGCAGTTTTATTTTCCAGCTTTTATCTGCTGTCATGAAATAGAAAAGCGTGCGTGATTTTTCCTTTCAAGAAAGTGTAGTAACACTGTAAGCTCCAGCAGTACTTTCTAAAACCAACACAAAGAGAGTTTGTAGTGACAAGTTAGACTGTTTCACTGGAAGAGACTTTGTATCAACCAGTATTCCAGCAAAAGCCCATATCTAAGCAAAAACGATCACTTTAAGATACTTCTAATAAAACTATCAGCTCGGTTAGGAGTCAACTGTTTTGCAAGCAGCTCCGGAACATAAACAACTATCCAAGACATTTTTAAGATAATGATTTCAGAATCTGGATATTTTTTCCCCAACTTGAAATATTTATGACACATTGTATTTAAATGATCAGACTGCTACAAATCAGTGCAACTAATTGCCTATCATCAGCATGCAATTTCATGACACAGTTTGTTCCCAAACCTCCAATGAATATATTAAGCCAAAGGAACTGAGTCTTGTTTCTCTTGACTTTAATGTATTCTAAAAGTAAATGTAAAATGTGCATGATTCTGCTATTATTTAATACTGTTTTATGTAATCACTCCAATATTATTGTGGTAAGAATGATGATTAATTTACTTTCAGTTGAGGTGGACTTTTAACTCAAACTTCATGTGCAAGCTATACTTTTACACATGTGCCTGTTGGTTTTACGCTGCCTTTCTTTAGATATGACCTTATGAACACCAGCAACAAAAACGCGTCCTTTAAGGAAAGTCTAATTTACTTAATTACAAGGAGTGGGCAGTTGTGCACCAATTCCATCATTCTGTCAAACTTGAGACCGAAAACTGGCACTGGGCAGGCCAGGTGAAAACTCTTTACTATGCTTCCTAGTTTTATTGGCAACGTGTTAAATGGCATTTTAATGTCTCCTGAGGTCCCTTTTAGCGCCAAATTGTGGCTGTCCTGTCACAGGTGTACTGTGTAACTCTGGGAAGGCACAGAGCCTCTTTCTCCTCTGCTGGCCTCCCTGTGCACAAATGTAAAGACACAATGATTGAACTCCCACCAAAGCCAATAACCATATTACCAGAAGATTTCACTCCAAACCAGTTCCTGCAGTTGTTTTTCAGCATCGTCACTCTTCAGGTTTTCCAAGGGGGCAATGAGGGAACTCACAGCCCTACAGTCCTCTTGGGGCTTGAGCACTTCACACGTCCTTACCCTTTACGGCTACGCGGATCAAATAATATATTTTCTAACATAGCACCCATATTTTTAAGATGCCATTAAAATGCTGTACATAATGAAGTCTTACATTAACTGTGCTCAGACCTTAAGAACTTGCACAAACCACCAACCAACACCAGTTCTAAATTGCTACTACCTGCTCTTAAATAGTTAAAAAAGAAAAAAAAAAATATTCTCCTAGAGATGAGGCATTAGTTAGCCTGGAAAAGGTCCTTGGAAGGGAAGATCCTTGGTGCTCCAGCTTGGCCTTCCCAGAAGACAGAACACAGCAGAGCTCTGTTCTGTGGCAGGCTCCCCCTTGCAATCCAGTATCACTTCTGCTACCAGTACTGTCAACTCAGAAATACACATTCCAGTGGTGCATACCATGGATAGGGCACGTGAGTCACAAGGTGTTATGGGCTGAAATAAAACATCAAACGAACATAAACATGGAACATGCACGTATCGGAGCAGTGGGGAAGCCCATTCTATCTCATGCCTCCTGATACATTTCCAATATTCCAAAATCTGCTTGTAATCTGGCAGATGAACAGTTTTAAACCTGCAGTGTTTTTAGTATGTATCTACCTTGGATATCAGTAATAATGCTGGCAATAAAATGAAAAGGCTATACAAAATATTTTTCCCCTGTCAATTATTTCCCCTTTAAAATGAACATGATATATTAAAAACCTTATGCTTGTTGAATTCAAAACACCTCAGATGAAGAGAGAAATTCCCACTAGACATGGAAAAGTAATGTTGGTCTGGAAATAAATGCAGCATAATACATTAATAGGAAAGGGGAAATGTGCCTGTATTGCATAAGAAATATACTGCATTAGCAACACAAAGCATTACTTTTTCTTGTAAAATTAAGCACAGTGCAGCAAGATCATATGATTTGTACCAACTTTTCATTATGTCAAAAGCAACATGTGTGCCTTGTATTAGAGCATTAGGGTTGCCTTGATAAACTATTACTGTGTAGAGTAACATCTCACTTGATAGAGGTTAAGGCAGAAGTAGGAGTTCATACTCTACCAATGCAATTTACTGCTCCTCAAAGAAATCTGTAAAGTGCACTTGGAAGAAGGAAAACCACTTGATATTAAAAAAAATTAAAATCCAACCCATTTTCAGATCAAGAAATGATAATGCACAACTTGCACTAAAAAATATCAGCTTCTAAAAGGTACTGAGCTTAAGACCACAGTTGGAGCAAGCAAATGTGCTTGGACTGCATTCAATTCTACAAAAAAATTCCCAATAATTTGTCCTTGCAGAGAGGCAAAATCTCGTACAAATAGTTATGGATGCCCTAATTTTATTCCTCAAATCCAATACCAGAGATCCTTCTAATCCCACTGCACAACAGAAAACTTGGAAGCAGATATGTGGTCCTACTCACTTCAGAAGCACCACTGAAACCCCTATTCCACTAGAAGCAATGGAATGGCCACTGAGGTTGCTCACACCAGGAGCTGAGCTGTGGATCTGTGGAGCGTGCGAGGAAGGATAACTGCTTGGCTCCCTTGCTCCAGTCAGCCTCGACCCTCCTTCAGAGCAGGAAGTGCTGGCAAGGTTTGAAGGAACCACCAGCTGTTTTGCACAGCCCTCATGTAAGCTACAGGCACCGGATGATGCCAGGGCCCTACTTTTACTTCATTCTCCTCTTTGGTGGCCTCAGGCAAATCCAGCCCAGTCACACTGCCAAGCTGACTGGAAAGAGGGGACAAAAACACACCAGTGCTGCTCACCTACCTTGCAAACGCAATGCTCCTCATATTCCTGAGGAAACACACAATTGCTCTCACTGCAGAAATCATGTGGATTTTGAGAGGAAGAGAGAAAGCAGAAGACAGCAAGAAGCTTTCTTCACATACTTAACCTGGTAACTAAGTCGGCCATCTCCAAGGTCAGCTTAAAATGGGCCAAAGAGGGCCAACTGGAAAGTTCAGCTGCTCTATCTTTGGATCATTAATGTTGGTTGTTAGGTCAAGGCTTCATCCAAAAACACCTAAAGCTGAAATTCAAGTATTTCTGCTGCAACTAAAAGTGGCATATTAAGTGCACCCTGTGGGTTTGGGGAATGTTTCCCATTCAAACAACAAAAAAAAAAAAGGTATTTTTTTTCCATACCCAGATCAGGAAAGAACAGTCACTCTGCTGATAACCAATCTTAATAAAGCACAGAATATTAACAGCTAGAGTACAGTAAAAGTGAGCCCTGATATTTTAATTTATCTGAAACATTTCTTTCAGTGAAATGACCTGAAGTTGGAAGACTAAAAACTTTGGTTCTGGAAATGCATTGCCCGTGATGTTTTACTGGCTTAATTTCAAATGAAAACAATTACTGTATAGTGAGGATGTTACCACACAGACATAACAACACCATTAACTATTTTTGACTTCCAGTGTAAATTGAACCATTATAGGGTTTTAAAAATGTCCTCATTAAATTTTAATGATCTGTTTTGAGGGATTTTTTCCCCTTATTAAAATTCAAACCAACTATGCTATAGAGCTTTCTCAGAATGTGGTACACTATTCTAAGCTTCAAATAAATCTGTAAATCATAGATTAGTTAATAAAGAGAAACTATCTGGGTTATTACAGGTGGGGCTGGTAGTAGTACCTGTTATTAATGTTGCCTAACATTTACCAATAAAAGATGCTGCTTCCCGTTCTTTAAAATGTTGCCAAATACCAATTGACTGAAAAGAAATTTCAAAGGTGGACACACCTGGTTGGCTTTTACCTTCCATTTTTTCCCCCCACTCATGTTGGGAAAAAGAGCAAAGAAAGGAAGGAAAAATGTCAATTAAAGTGATTCAGCTGATTAAAAAATACATTTCATTTGTATTAAACTTCAATACTTTTTTCCATGAACTAGGGGTTTCCTTGTCGTAGAGTAAGTATTTGAAATTCTGCATGCAGAAGGCTAGAGAATGTTTATAAGAACATTTCCTTCACATTTTCCTTAAACTTGCCCAATTCATAAACTTTATGTGGACTACAATGGAAAAAAAAAAGGTGAAATCCTGATTTACAAGCCCTGAAGAGAGACTTGTGAGACCTTTGCTGTTAAATTTTGTGAAGATTCACTCTATGGTGAACACGCTCCATTCCATGACGGGGCAGTGGTTTCCCTCCAGGCACAGCTGCAGCCCTGACCAGGCTGTCTGGTGTATTCACTCCCTAGGTCCAGGCAATCCCATCTCCCTCATGAGATTCATCTCTTTCCCACAGTCTCATCTGGAGTTACCCCAGGTTAAAATCACCACAAGACTGACTGGAAGGTGGAACAGACCTTTTTATTTTTAAAGTCTGGCTTGTTTTTACCCTGGTGCTATACTGCCACCAGCTAATGAGTAAACCTCGTCCTGCAGCATGCATTGAGGTGGACTGCAATGATGGTGCATATACTGTGCTATGTAGTCTCTCTGCTGACATCCATATGCTTTCTACAGGCCTTAGAACAAGTGAAAGGATAGCTCCTAATTGATGGAGTCATAATTTTACTTGGGTTTTCACACGTTGCCGGACAGAGCAGAAAATTAAAATCATAGGAACACAGCACACATTCACAGTTATTTATGCAAAGTACCTTAATTTGGTATTCTCAAGAAGAACAGGCTGCAAAAGCAGAATT
Organism: Edolisoma coerulescens; assembly: GCA_013397115.1. Taxonomy (NCBI): domain Eukaryota; kingdom Metazoa; phylum Chordata; class Aves; order Passeriformes; family Campephagidae; genus Edolisoma; species Edolisoma coerulescens. The sequence goes on from VWZW01007426.1 coordinate 867,785, forward strand.
TGTCAGAAGGACTCTTTTAATTGTGTTATTTGATGGAAGAGATAGTTCATTCAAGCCACAATGGCAAAATAGGTCAGTGTCAGAAATATGACAACAATACATAATTTATCAATTTGGAAACCTTATACTTGAAAGAAGCCTTAGTCTAACCTTTCCATCACTCCAATTGAATTGTAAGACCACCGCTGCAACAAGACCACTTAGAGAACCACTGGGGTGGCCTTGATAATAATACACATATCATTGTTGAGGCACAGGAAACTAAACCAGATGGTTTTGCTGAGGAAAGCACTTTTTCCTGGCTTTGTAAAGCCTAAAAACACTAATAGGTCAAACCTGAAAGTGCTGAAAAAGAAAGTTAAAGGAAAATCTCTGTAAATAAGAAAAAAATCTATTTACATATGTGCTTCCCTCACAGAAAATATGTCTGCAGGAAAATTAAAAGGGGAAAATGATGCTACAGTTCTGAAATAGATTAGGATAGTTTTCTGAAAGGTCTAACAACAACACTTACAGTTGGACTTACAGTCCACCACTGCTGGAAATCAATGCCATATGATGTGTACTAGACAGAACACCTACATATTGCAATTAAAAACTTTTTCTTTCCTCATTTTTATGGTTTAACTATGGAGACCATTCATGCCAGTTGCAGTAAACTACTTACTTTCTTGTAAAATCTCGCATTATCAATCATCTCAAACTTAAAGAAAAAACAGCACATAGATGAACCTCTCAAACTACATGAAATTGAAAATAATTTCCACAAAAAATCATCCACACACAGAAACATACATTCACACACACACATATATATATATACAGGCTGTGTATGTGTGTGCGTGCACACATGAATGAAATGTATTCAGATTTTCTCATTTTTGCTGTAGTTATTTAGAATCATAGTATTTGCAGACTTCAGCATTTCAAAAACCACAACAGACTTGGTTTGGGTTTGTTTTTCTTTATTGTAGACATCATCCACATGAGTAAAATTAGGATGATAGTGTTTTACTCTGCTGAGAATTGAAACTATTTCTAATAGTAAGGAAGTCTAATCTAAATTACATGCACTGAAAGAAATGCATTATAAGGTCTTTTAGCATGCAGTCTTATTTACCAAAATGTAAGCCTTTCTTTAGCATTAAAAAGGAAAACTTTCACTATTGCGGTTATTCTAAAACGTGTTCTCTCTTCATAAGGGAAGCTTTGCCCATATTTTCAAAATCTGAAAGAAGATGTTTGAGAATTACACCTACATTTTGCTGGCATCAAATCATGCTCTAATGAGAAGAAAACATAATTATTTAAATTTCAACTTTTTCTCTGCTTTTACGGGAGAATGGAGAAGAAATGTACACTGAGGAGCGCGTCACTATATGCCTATGACTTGTGGCAGTTCATTTTGGCACTGCACAGATATAGCCTTGGAGAAATTGTTTGATCTTCAGTCCCACTCTGAAGTTTGTAACTAAAACCAGAGAAATAAAAGAGTGGTTTCTGGAGCAAGAAGTCAAGTGGGGCCACAGGTGCCCTGCAGAGCTAAGGGAGCCTGATGGAACCTACCTGGACAGCAACAAAGAGAGAGAAATTACAACAGTGTGTCACAGAATCGTATTTTGATTCTGCATGAGAGACATGTTGGGGAGACACCTGTTTGGTGGCCATTGACACCATCTACCACCTCATACCAAGACAAGCTCTTTTGTAGGGTTGGAATATTTCAGGTGAGGTGCAACACGTACAAATAACTTACTAAAATAATGATAGCATGAATTGACCTTGGAAATCCACTTATCTATGTCTTTTCCCTATAGACTCAATCAGAGGGAAGACAATCTTTACTTCTGGGATCTGCTCTTCCAGCACTCTTGTTGTGTCATGAAGTGTCTGTATTGCAGTGCCAGTGTCTGTGGGTCTGTTGGGTAAACGTCACATCTTTCATTTGAAACCAGCTGGGACTGTGCTGTGGCCACCTATGCTGGCTGTATTGTACCCTGAGAACGGGGTCATTTTTTGGGTGGATGATTGAATGTATTACAGTGGTCAAATGTCACTTCCTTTATCCTGGACACCTGTCTCCACAAGTCCTAAATATTTACCTGAGGAAATCAAAAAAATATTCTTCCCTTGGCAAGTGCATACTTCCTTTGGGAAGATGTTGCTTTCTCAAAAACATTTCAGCATGAGACTTAATTCTACATTAAAGATTTTCAAACTATTAGAAAGAATCAAGGATGGAATACGCATTGTCTTTGATACACATGCTTCTAGAAAAGATACTGCTTCAGCAAGTACCTGTCAAGAGTTTTGTGAATGTTCAGTAGTTGTTCCAAAGGAGCACAGTCTAACAAACTTTTCTCCTAAAGGTTCTTACAAGTCCTGCTGCTCTCACAATTACTTCACCTAGGTGGAAGCAGTTTGGTGCATAATAATCTAAACTAGAGCAGATTTGATTTAATTTGAAGATCAGTTTGGCTTAATGGAGCCATTAGTTATCCCAGGTCAGACAAGCTGATGGAAAGAGAAAGTACTTACTTAAAAGGAAATACACAAAGTACACTTTACCTGGATGACTATACCCTCATACTGAAACAAGCCCATCACTGAGGGTTTAAAATTATTTCTTAACTTTTATAGAAGATATTCACTTGAAACATAAAAACTAAGCAATAAGAAAGGAAAAGCATTTTTCACTTCAGTCCATACCGAAAGGGTAATCCCCATGAAGAAACATGCCTTAAATTCATGAGCCTATCTCATAACTATACGTGGTATTGATAGTTTCACAGACAGATACAACTGACTTTCCTTTTGTAACCAACAGTCCTTAACAAAGCAAGACTCTCACAAGCAAGAATTCAGCTGGGATAGTGAAAGGATTACTCAGAAAAACACTTCAAGTCTTAGCAGACTAAGGTAAAATGTATCTCAAAAGACAACACATCCTTAATGCTACAAGAAAACAACACCACAAAACTAGAAATGCCTTGTCCAATAGTCTTACTGGCTGACTCCTTTCCTTATGCACAAGAGTAAAGTAAAATTTTAAATAATTCTTTCTGGCAAGAGTTTTTATATTTAAACATACACACAAACATACAAGAAGGGATTTCCCACAACAGCAGTGGTAGCAGTTGTTTCCAAGGGTCAGTTTCTGCCTATTGGAATGGTAAATAGAAAAATCATAAGTAAAAGACCAGGTGATGCTGACCAGAGATTTAAGCAAATATTAGATTTTACTATCTAAATTTCAACATGTGCAAAATGGTCTAAGACAATAAAAATGACTGTGTATTTTCTTGTGCATTTTAATCACAGACTAAAGTATGAATCAGCACCAGCACCAATTAAAAAAAAAAAAAANNNAAAAAAAAAAAAAAGTAAGATGGAAATTCTCCCTTTAAGCAGCTTCACAGTTTCTTAATATGCTTGGTTGGTCTGTACAATAACTTACTATACTACTTATTTACAAACAGTTCTCTTTTGCTTTGATTTTCTTTCACATTATTTAAATATAAATTAATGGAAGCCAATTCCCATACCTTTTAAATATCAAATGCACCCTGATTTCACCATGAATGTAGGCACATACCTAATTTTAAACGTTTGACTAGACATGTAATTAATTGAATTGGAGCCAATTATGACCCAATTATGAATCCTCTGTAATTACTGCTTGAAATACTGCTGGATTTGTATTGAAGGCAAGAGAAAATATTTCAGATCTCTATGAATACCTAAAGACTATTAAACTGTTACCTTTGACTTCTTCTTTTAGTTTTGTAAGATCAAGATTGAGGGGCTTTTCCACAGCTTTTGTCAGTGCAGTATTTCTGCTGTTTGTAAATAGTGAGGTGTGGGGCAGTGCAATTGCAGAAGGCAGTCTGAGCACCAGCAGGTGATAAAGAGGAAACTGAAGGAAGGGAAGAAAAAGCCTCAGCTCTTGAACTGAGGCTAGTGTGTCCAGGTGACCCAGATGGCCAATGGCATCCTGGCCTGTACCGGCAATAGTGCGGCCAGCAGGGTGACTCTTCCCCTGCACTGTACTCAGTACCCTTAAGGCTTGCTACTGTGCTAATAATTGAAAACACCTAGCAGATAGTCTGCAACAAATAAAGGGCATGTTATCCTCACAATGCAAAACAGTACACAGAAGATTCATACATCAATAGCACTGATATATTGTTTTCCTCTTCCAACTCAGTGGCATTGATCATCATCTCTAATACCATCCCATGAGACTTGTACTGGATCACACCTGAGTAAATAATGGAGAAAGGGAGAGCAAGAAGCAGCAGAAATTTCTGCCAATATGTTAAGAGTTACTAATTTTAGGTTAAAATTTATAATCCCACACCAAAAAATTTCAATGCCTACTTATTTCTATTCTGTTCTCTTCAAACACTGAATGGAATCCTTTCTTTCCAGTGAGTTGGACTTCCCGGTTTTCATTTACCAGCACAATGCTGCTGTACTCTGTTCCTGCAGGTGGCAGTTCAAGTGCCAGGTCAAAATCCTAATCAAAGACATTTTCCAACTATTCTCTGCTGATATGAACCTATGTTTAAACCTCAAACTTCTGAATCATCTGCTACCCTCAATCCATTCCCTCGGTGGGCACCTACATGCTTCAGTGCAGGCACACGCTTCCATGCTTTACTGTATACAAAGGAGTTTGCCCAAAATCACAGTGGCAGTCAAATAAACTCATAAAATCAAAGCCCAAGAGTCATGAATTCTGCTTGTGCTTTGTAACCAGCAGACATTCTCATGTCCAACACATATAGGATACTGTCTCTCCATGAAGTCAATGGGAGTTTGCTCATCAACTTTCATGAGATCAGGAATTGACCCATAATATTTCATAAAACAACCAAAAGGAATGTATTTATGGTTTTATTATTATCCCTAATAAGGAAATAAGAAGAAAGAAAACACAGTACATGGTCTAGTCTATATGCACATGTGTTACTTGTATTAATATCGATGGGATTTAAAGCTACATATGGAGAGGATAAGATATATCCCTACGTGTTCAGCCATATGCTTAAGGAAGCTCCCCAAATGCTTGTAAATATGATCATGCTTTCTAACATACTATGTATTTATTTGAACAACGTTAAATCTCTAAGCCCTACTTTCCAGTCCATTAAAGCCTCAAATAATTGTTTATTTCCAGTTTAAAGTTACCCTATTTTTTAGCCATCAGAAGGCTGCCTGTAACCACATTTCCACAATACTCAGGGAATTAGAGAATTGATAATAACTCTCCCATTATCTGAAGGGGTACCTCTCTGGGATGAGAAATACTCACAATGAACTATATTTTAGTGAGGAATTCTTTCCAGAAGACGTTGGGATAGGCCCAAAATGTGTAGCTGAAAGGCCTGGAATGCTACTTGCACAAAAAACATGTGTTCATGCCATAGACCTCAGACAACTACATTCCTTCTGGAGGCCAAAGGCCTTGAAAGCTAGTTATCCTTTGGGATAGACTTGTTCTCATTTCCTTTTTGATTTTTAAGGTTTGAATGATAGCTTTGATAGGCTGAGGGAGCAGGGCCTGTTCAGCCTTGAGAAGAGATGAGTGAGAGGGGATGTACGCCATCAACGTCTATCAGTATCTGATGGGAGTGCCAAGAGGATAGATCCAGGCTCTTGGTGGTGCCAAGCAATAGGATAAGAGGTGAAGAGAAGCAATTGATACACCGGAAGTTCCACGTGAACACGAGGAGGAACTTCTTTACTGCGTGGGTGACCGCATACTGGAACAGATTGCCCAGAGAGGTTGTGGAGTCGCCCTCACTGGAGATATTCAAGAACTGTCTGGACACAATTCTGTTCAATGATCTCTAGGATCTCATTCCTGCCTGAGCAGGAAGGTTGGACCAGATGAGCCACTCTGGTACCTTCCAGCCTGACTCATCCTGTGATTCTGTGAACACAGGACAAGGGTCTAACCTAGAAGGCACGAGAGGGTTATTTTGGATTTCCCTTAGGGAAGAAGACTTCAGGATTCATCCCATGATTTATGACCTAGTGCAATTTGTGTTGGAATGAGATAGCTGAAGTCTTTATTAAATGTCCAATGCCTGTTAACAAATCATATTCATTATGTTCATGCAACTGATCATTCTATTTGACTTATCTTTTACCTTCTTTCAGTTGAGACTTGGTAACTAGTTTAATGATCACTCATGACCGCAGTTTTATACATTAAAAAGACAACTGGGATGGTTTACTGGTTTAACTGCTTCATCCAATGTTGTAGCCACAAATATAAAACCATAGTCATGGAGGCACAGTCATTACACTCATGGCGCCCTTAGCATCTCATGCAAATGCAGCACAGAACCAAAGACAACTTCATTTATAGCTGGATGCCAGAAAACACCTTCTTCGCTTGCATGATGTAACCCTTTCGATACCAAGGTGATATGGCTGTTTACCTTTCTTAATGTCATCCAGGACATCAGTTTATAGTGAGTTATTATGATTTTATTTTCTTGCTCTTTTTGATCGTAAAGAAGATTTGAGAGCCCAGCTTTTACTCTACCTTTAAAGGCTCAATTTGTGATAAAAATCAGACTTTTGCCTACTGAGATACTTCTTACTTTGTAATATAGAAAACCAAAACAAACAGTAGTCATCTTTTTAAACTACATCAATGAATGGTGAAGTCAAATCCGGTTTCCCAGCAAGGAATTATTAAAAGACAGAAATAGTCCAATGACCACAGGAAATCTTTAAGCTCCAAAATGGGGACAAAAATCTCCTGGGGAAAAGACAATATTTCCTACATGGTCATTCACGTCTCCTTGTAATACAATACAGGGGTATTGTTTGTTTGTCCACTTAAGTAGATGGGTAGAATAAAATTAGAAACCAATTCTGATTACACAAACATTTCAAACACGAAATGCAGGCTTATGTGTTCCAATACCTGCCATCACAACTATGTTGTGATGCTGCATTATAATGTAAAACCAAAGAGGCCTTTGATAATTAATATCTACATAATTTTGCCTCATTAAAAAAAGGTCACCAACCTCCAGCAGGATCTTTCACTTCAGGTCATACTGCATCTAGCTGAAATCTTAATATTGGTCATAAAATTTGTCAAAAGAATAGAAGAAATAGTCTAAAATAGATCCACATTGTAGTCAGACCCCTTCCTCAGGAATTTAGGCAAGGAATGTAAACCCAAAGATTTATTTTTCTGTTCAGGTCATGCCTGGGGTAGACTGCTGGGTTACTAAATTCCCTAATCTGAAGTCAAGAGCAAGACAAAATTAACAGACCTCAGTAGGCAAAAAAAAAAAATCTTGAGATAGCCCTCTGTGGACCAAAACCTGAAGTTACAGCAATAAGCATTATCCCCACCACAAAGATGATTCAGAAAAAATCCCACAACTTACCTCAACGTAGTCCCTGGCATGGCCCCAGTCTCTCTTAGCATCCAGATTGCCCAGGCTGAAACAATCCAGCTGTCCAAGGTGAATCTTTGCTACCGATCTGCTAATCTTTCGAGTGACAAAGTTAGCCCCTGGAAGAGAAATAAGAGGTAGTATCAGCACAGTCACAGTGGCAGATAGCTGGCCACAGGAGACAACTTGTATAGCTCAGTACATGGCATTTTCAGTCTTCACTCAGCCCCCTTACACCACCTAGACCCATGCCATCTTTTATCATTTGAGCAAGCTAAGAAGCTTCCAGTGCAAGTGTCACATTAGTTGAACTTTCACAGCAAACATCTTTCTTTGTGGGACTTCTTAAGCATTCCTAATTTGCTGCCTCAGTATTCACTCCAGGCATAAAGCCAAAGAAAATCGTTTGGAATGTCAGTTCTTAAACACAAAATGCAAAAGGTTACATAAAGAAGACAGGCATTTTAGACCACCCTCAAGTTTTCTGTTGCTGTTTCTTTTTTCCTTTTTATTTTTTTTTCCAAGGAATGCATGTATCTAAATAAATTTGTTTATTAATAAAAAAAAAATCAAGACTATGCAAATACTACATATTCTCCAAAGAACTGTAATGGCTAAATGCATTCTGCTTTTCTAGTTACTTGGGATTCTTTGTCCCTCAGGTTCAGTTAGATCATGAAATTGTGATTTCAACTCCCTCAGTTGAAGACTGTACTTTATCATATTTCAGTATGTTATTCACTGTATTACTTTGGAAAATCTGTGTACCCACTTCTGCTCCCAGTGGAGTTGCTTTAAACAATATTTTTTGTTACTTATTTTCAGATCTTGATTTTTAGCTTATGATGGCTGTGTTTCTAAAAGGTGGTCATAGTCTCCTCAAAAGCAGAGGGATTTGAATTTAGACCAGGAGTTTGGGCTAAACAAGCCCAATGGCACTTGCACACTAATGAGCCACAAAAATTAAAATTACATGCCTTTTTAATAACTAAAAAAAGATACGATTAAGTGGTGACAGATGATACCTTCTCCAAATGAAAAGCAGGAAAGTTAGTGAAAATGTCTGCAGTTGTAAAATGCTCTTAGCAATTTTCTAAAGTCTTAAGTAGTGTAGCTTGTGCATTCAATGAATGCATGCAATTTTTTTCACTATGGAACTCTGCTCTTTAGATATGCATCTCAATATGTTCTGTTTCCTGTCAAAAAAACAGTAGGTTGCTGCAACATTATTAAATAACATGAAGTGTCCTTTTCAGACTACTAATGTTTCCTGTAAAAAGCACTACAGTACTCTTCTGTGTGATTTGACTCTACTAAAATTAAAAATAATAAAAAAAAAAAAGCACACCTCTAAGACCCATGTGGAATAAAAAACTTAAATAATTCAGACCTTACCACAGGATTAAGATAGAATTTTAAATTTTCATCAACTGCTGAACTAATTGCAATTCCAGTTATTAGCCATTTAGAATATACAATCAATTTGTGCCTATTCTTTAAAGGATGAAAATTATATAATTTCCATATCCCCTGAAAATTATATAATTTCCATATCATACACAAAAGAAGCTTCCTAAATATTGCGATTTGCAAACTTTCAGAAACAAAATCTAGCCCAGATTCCTTTTCAAAGCAAAATTCTCAAAAATTGGACAGTACCAACCCTGTGAATCTGCTATTGTAACTTCTGAAAGCAAAGTACTCTGGTTCTCCTGTTCCTGGCTGGACAGGCTTGCAGCAGGACTGGAGTTCTGGCTTAACAGAAACCAGTGACAGAGTCTCTTTGGCTTAGTCAGACTGGCACCTCTCCAAAGATTGTTTCTATTTTTAACTTATCAAAGTGCTTTGAGACCTTCACACAAATTATTGCTAATTAATTAAGAACAGATTCAACCTATTGCAAAAACTTACTTGGATTAGCTCTGAAACTTCCTAACCTTCTGTACTGAAATTATTTCAGTTAGCAATTTTATTCAGCAAATAAGAGTTGAAGGAACAGGTTTCTTTCTATGATAAAGTATATGGTTTAAAGTTCCAGGCTGCAACTGAGCAATAAGAAAAACTGGCTGCTTTCAACGCTACATTCCCATTTGCAGTAAAAGCAATGAGAGCTCTAGTCAGCATCTGCATAAAAGCAAGTTTTACTGTCAACCTGCACAACTAATGAATGTCAACTTCCCTTTTGGAGCAAACGCTCCCTCAGCATAAAAAAGAAAAAAAAAGCAGTATATTAGGTTGTGTGAGAGAAAAAACTATTATGCTATCCATTTAACTTTAAATATATGAAAGATACTGCACAACAAAGAGCTGATTTGTCTAGCAGAGCAAAACAAATGCTAGTAGCTGCTGTCTTCTCACTGAGTCATTTTTAACTGCAGAGAAACAATCTTCAAAGATATTCTCCAAGCAAAATCGGAACATGCCTCAAAAGGCTGAAAGGAAGAACTAGAGAGCACCACAATGAAAAATGAAAACCTTTATTTTCCAGAAATATTCCAGTAAGGGTTCCACTAAATAATACCAACCCTCTTTTTGGAAGTGCCTCAGCATTAAAGCTGTGGAGGAAAACTATGCTACTGTTCATTCTGAGAAATGCAATTAGAAAATTTTTTCATGCGCCCAAGGCCTGAATGGCACATTTCAGAAGCATTTAAATGATATGGTTCATAAATAATGTTTAAGTACTGATTCTCTTCAAACACAGTATCTTAAAATATCCCATTACACTCTATATTTGATCCCATGCCATTAAATGCACATCATAACTAGAATTTAAGCTGGTGCCCACTGGAGTCATACAAAATAGTTAAGGCTATGTCAGCATTTCCACTAAAAAGCCCTGTCCTAGAGGTTTGTAATTTGGCTATGAAATCTTGCTTTGGTCTGAAATTTAGCAGAAGTAATGTGTTTTTCCTCAGGATTGATTCTATCTAAAAGGTTCAGGCAGAGATGTTTGTATAACTGAATTCAAAGTACCTTTTGAGGCACAGAAACGGTTAGCTTCCTTCTTCCTCAGGAGGTAGTGAAGACTCGCTAATGTTGAACACACAAGAGCATTTTTCTCCACAAAATGGCCACTCAGTGCCCAGAAGAGTGTCATCAAAGCTGCTGGTGTGTTAACCACTTTACCCTTTATGTTGATTTTCGTCGGATCAAGATGATGCAGCAGCTAAAATGCCACCAGTTATCACAGGTGAATAAGGCCGAATTTGTTATGCTACTAACCTTACTAATTCACCTGGAAATGTGTTGGTGGTAATGACAGAAACTACCTCAGACTGGTGGGAAAGAGAGATGTCAGAGTCCCATATTTGTCTCCTGGCCCTGCACTGCTTCCTCAGTTCAGAGAGGTTTCGTAAAACACAACTCACTGCTCACACCTACTACGAATAAATGTGGAGTGTTCAAAACTCTGTTATATGGTTGATGTATTTTGACTTATTTGAACACTTTTTCAAAATGCGTGTGGGTGGCATATGGCTGGGAGCTCACTATCCTGCAGTAACCCAGAGAAGAGTCATTCTTGCTGTAGATAGGGCCAAACATACTGGGCTAAGTGCCTTGCATAGTTATCTATGCAGTGAATACATCCCTAACCATGATGGGCCACATCATGCTCTGGTTTGCATCTCTATTGACAGCACTGGAATTGCAGCAACACAGCATTAGAGATGTGGCCAGGAAGAAGAAATGTGGCCAGACATAGCAAAGGATGCTTTGGTGCGTCATTTCAGCAGTTCCAAACAGTTCCAAGTAAAGCAGGGTCTGACAAGTTCTTATGTTTTAAAAGGAGCCTTTAACAAGAGTTTTCATGACACCAACAGCTCTTTCAGGAACGCTGGGCATTAGCTTAGATTTGTTTTCAAAACCCAAGCCCTCCCTTTGAGATCATTAGCATCCCAATAGGAACCATAAGGTCTGATTTACAAACCCAATTTATCCTAGACAGGATTTAAAGCAAGGATTCCTCATCAAGCAGACCTGATCTGTAAAACATAACTTGTCAGCAAACCACCACAGGAACAATACGACAATAAAAAGAAATAGCAGAGGTATAATGCAATAGCTTTGGCTCTCCAGCCCAGGCCTGTCGCCCATTGTGCTACCTGGCTCAGGGTGGAAACAGTTCATCCCTTCGAGAAGGATGCTGCCTACATCTGGCAAAGATGCAGTTCTGAAAGCTGGACACATCTCTCATTAACACATATTTAAAACTATTTCTTTAGGAGGCATGGTCTAAAGGCACCTACAGTTCCAAAGCTGGATTGCGCCAAGACAGGAAAAAGGTAAATCTTAGCCTCTGCATCAGTTCCCCATTCCTTTTATCAGCACTGGGGTTTCACCCTTCGAGTATCATCAGGAACCTGCCTGTTCGAAGTAGGTGTTTTTCTCTGGAATCTGTGGTTTAGAAGAGGCAGCCAAATGGATGAAGCAGCTTTAGGAGCCACTATTGTAGTACCTGTTTCTTTTCAAGAACCATCATTTTCCAGGCTCCCAAGACTACATAGAAAACCCAACTAAAGATGAAACTGTGGTCTTAGGAAGACTGTTCATCCTGTAAAACACTAGTTATTGCATGCCTAAGAAAATCCATTATTAACCCTTGTAATATCATAGAATGACAATCAATCTTACAGAATTCAATAGCAGTACTTATCTATCAACTGAGATGCAGTCCCAGAACAACCTATCAAGTTCTCATAACATCTTTTTTCTTCATTTTGCATAGAATATGGTAAAAGGGCTTCTGTCTCTGAAGACGCTGACACAAGAAGAAGGTTGAAGTTTCTTTTTTTTTTTTTTCCCTCCAAGTTTCTGCAGTTCTGGCATAGACTCTAGTGGAAGCCTAACATGTTCAAACACACTGTGTACCCAGCATTTCTACTTACCCAGAGGAACATATTTCTTTTAACATATACGTGTTGTAAATGATACACCTAATGAGATCATTAAAATGTTTTGATTGCCTGAAAATCCACACTGCTCATCATTTCTATTATAAGACAACCTTTTCCATTTTTTTGTAACAAGCTGAAGTGAAAAAACAAAGCAACACCCAGATTTTCTAAGAAAAGAAGCCCTGAATCTCCTTATACCGATGAAAATCAATAACAATTATTCCAAAGCAAATGGATTTATGTCACTGTAAACCAAATGAAAAATCAAGTCATAGATCTTTAAATTAACCTTCCATATTTTGGGTTTAAATGGAATTTTAAACTGTGTCTTGATCAAAACAACTGATACAGCATTGCATTTTGGTAAAACTGGTAGAGCAGTTACTTAATATATGTTAAACACTCATGCATTTAAATTGTGAATCCATTCTCAATTTAAAATAACAAGTTGTTCTTCTCAGAACAACAATTGCACAAAGTGGAAACATCACTTTTTTGGAAATAAAGGAAAAATCAGTGTTAAAAGTGAGTTTTTTTCTTTCTGCTTATCATAATATCCTACAAATTTTGCTCAGCAAGCATACCTTTGGATGAGCTTGCCATCCAAAAAAGCCCACAATCAGATTTTTGCGAAATGAAATATATATTAAATAAGGGTGATATGATTCATAAGCAGCTCCTTGTAAAGTCATGCATGGGAGATATCTTCCTGGCTGGGGCAGTAAATCATTTTATTTCCTGAAACATGAGATACAGTGCTTTAATCTTTGCATTTTAATCCTGTATAGCATAGCTGGAAATACTTTGTTTCTTCATAATATGTTCAATCTTTTTCTCTGTTCTTTAAAATTTTAAAAGTACCTTATGGTGTTGGTTTTCTCAGATTTTTAATATATTTGCAATGTTTTTCAAACATTTTCAGTTTACATAGCCCAAACTATTTTCCAATGGACATGTATCTTTCTCTAAACAGGAAAGATAAAGCTACTGACAATATTTTTTTAAAAAGGTTATTCTTCATCAACTCCCTTGGAAAAAATTATGTAACAAAAAAATCCACCGATCCCAGACTGAAAGCAGTGGTCCAGTAACATGAGGATAAAATTGTCCCTCCTTATCAAGTGACCCTCCTTTGCAACTAATTTGAAACGTGTGATTTAAATAAAATGATGTGTTAGTAATTCCTTTAAATATTGCTAACAAAGACATCAATCAGCGTATCAACTGAATTATTTTGTTTTATAATATATTGATACGCATTACAACCTTTCTGATGCCAAAATGCACTAATTCTGCTTGGCCCTATTTTCCATTAGCACATCAGTTTTCAACAGAAATGTGGAACGGATTCCTTAGGTGCCCATTCCTTAGGTAATTGAAAATGCATTACTACTTTATATTTCAAAAATGAGGTTAAGGCAGAAAGGTAAAGGCAGAGAAAGGTGGGAATCAGCAGGGGAGGGCAGCACAGTGGAGGGGGCTGATGCTCTTCAACCCTAGAGCAACTCTGCCCCTGCCATCCACTTGCACACAGAACATTTGGACAGCTGAGGGCAACAGGAGGTCATCGAACTACGCATGGAGAGAACACAAACTAATGACTTTCATAATCTGAGTGGAAAATGAGAGTGAGAGACAGTCTTTTGAGGAACAACAAAGTATAGAAATGTGGAGGGAGCACAGAGAGTAGGACAATTTTTCTTGTGGGTGAAAAGATGGCACAAAACCTACCTCAGGGGACAACTAGCAAGTCCTGTAAAAAAGGTGCACAGAAGTAGGGGAGGAGACCTGCCAACCACCACCAGAGGATGAGAATCAGAGGTGGTGTTTGTCACGGCACAAGCCACGTTCCCCAGTGATTCAGGGGTGCTAACCTTCCACTGGGCATCTGTCATCAGGGCTTTAGACTCTTCATGACTGTTTTGCATACAAACAGATATAGGTTTCCACCTCCCAAAAAACAATGACAGTATCATTTCTATGACTACACAGCAGCAGTTCTCTAAAGTGACAGTGAAAAAATGATGTTTGATTAGCAGACAATCTGCATGTGTACTGTGTAACAAAAAGCTATTAGATTTCACATTAGAAATACCACTGTTTGAGACTAATTACGCTTCTCAGCTCTATCATATGGGGCTGTTAAAAGGACAGGGTGATATACCAGCAATAACTGTTGCCCAAAAGGTGCTATTTTAGTATATTTCCTCCATATAATTTTTCTTAAATTAAAATATTTTCCCCTCAGGAACTGTACACTGAACAGGAAAAGGTGAGGCATCAAAGATTCTTATAAAGGAAAACCCAAACATTAATACTGAAAACAATATGTAAAAGTGTTATTCCTGTTCCCAAGTTTATGTTGTTAATGGCTCTTACATAAACAGAGCAGCGTTTCGCTTACAGAAAACTTAACCTTTTGCTCCAAACTATTCACTTTGGTTTTTTTAATCGCAGTTCATATACACTACATTGTAAAACAAAAGGTAAATGTCTTTAGCTGCTCTGATTTGCCAACATTCACTTAAGCTGTGTTTTTTAAATTGTACAACTAAGGTTATTGAATTAAACCTCTCATTTCAGCTGTCACAGAATTAGGCAAGTCCCTGCATGTATGAGCTGTGGGTAAACATGAGCGTGCTTGCCCATCAATACAGACTCTTTATATTGTTAAAGCCTGTGTAAACAATTGGAGTTAAGTACATGCTTTGCTGAATTGCTGCTACAATAGCTGGAACTGTATGCAACCAAAAGGAAAATCCAGCACTTGTACAAAATGGAATTATCCTGCAGTCTCAGGCAACTTGCACAAAAACCCCTCTGATTTTAACTTCCCTTGTTAAATGGCTATCAAAGTTCAGACATCTGTGCTTTTAAATTTAACACCCCTTTCCTCCTCTCCCTGTCTTTCCCCTCCTCCATCCTCTCAGCAACCAGTAGCACATCAAAAAACTTGCTGTTTGATGGTTCAAGCTGCGACGTTCAGCCTTTACCCTCACACTCTCTTGAGATGAAGCAGGCAAGGCTTTTAATCTTACCTGGTGACACATGACTGACTAATACAGTTTCTTGGACCTGCTGACCTCTGAGGGACTAAATCTGGTTGGTCTCTCAACCCCTCCAGGTGGCTGGGACATCAGTTTGCGGTGGGTCACGATGTAAACAAAGTTTTGCACAGGTCTTCGGTGACTTTCTGTGCACCCATAATTGTGCTAACTTTTAATGTGCAAATTTCTTGAGTATAAAATGTATCATTTCACTTCAAGTCAGGGGGAAAAAGAATTTTCCTTTACTTTTACTGTAGGTTAAAGACTGTAACAAGAGCTAGCCTGGAAATCAGTCGCAGCGGCAAATTTGCTGAGTCAGTGCTGATGTATTTTCTTGGAGCTAGAGAAACGGTCTGGCTACAGCCAAGTAGCTTATTTGAAACTTTGCCTCCCACACAAACTAATAAAGCAGTGCTAGACGGGTTTGACACTTATACAGTATAACTCAAGATGTTCCTAATCCATGTGCCTCCCTTTGGAGCTTTGTTGCTCAACTGTTTTTCTCCTAGGACTTTCTTCTGGTTAGCTTTGAGACAGTGGTAGCCCTCGAGGCACCCTTTAGGCCCTCAATACATCATTTGGTAAATGTGTTTCGATTTTACTAAACTGCTGTTTGCTACAGGAGTCCTGGAATCACCAAGAGGGGGTCCTGAAACACAGCTGAATGATTTTTTCAGGGAGCTGGAAACAGCTGAAGGGAAAGAGCACATGGAGAAGTAACAAGTTGAGGGCCAGTGAGAACTGGAGGGAAGCAAAAAAAGAAAGAAATCCCAGCTTCTGCAAATACAGGAGGCATATTCTTTCCTAGTAAAAGGTACATAAAATGCAAGGTGCTACATTTCCTTCCATCTTCCATGTTATGAATAGTTGGATTCCCAGCTAGGATGGGGTGAGAAATACATCTCCAACACCACTGATGATTCCAACAAGTCAATGTACAGATCATCACTTGCAAAGGTCTACAGTTACAAGTAGAAGGATGAAATCTTCCAGCTACAGACACTCTTCTGGACTCACAACAGACCCATCAAGTAAACACATGGCTCAGACGCAAGAGCCAAAAAAAAATCTCCTATAGTGTGTGCTGTGGCATGCAGTCAAGCTGGTGTGCAACCCATGGTAAAAGATCGGCTCATGGTGCTCTCAAGCCTACTCTCCCTGTCCCTGCTGTCCCCATTTCCCAAGCTCTGCTTCCACACAGGGACCAATGGTTCTGCTGAAGACAGAACAGAACAACCGTGGAAGTGTTGGATAAAACCAAAGTAACAACCCTGAAATGTGGTATTTTAACAACATACCCCAGTAAAAAATGCTTCAACTGAAGCAGGAGCAGGGGGAACCCAACCGTAAGGTAGGCCCCCAAGCCCTAACAGTTTAAGAAGATCATGGGGTGAAAAGTCAGAGACAAGATGACAGTAAACCAGGAAGACTGCAAGCCAACAAAGACGGCATGTCCCTTCTGGTCCAAAGGACTTGGCCATGTTCGGTCTAGCTGCATTGACCTCCTCTACTCAGAAAGCCAATAAAAACATTATTTCACCTAGCTGTAGTTACTGCTGGTTGCTTAAACTTCCCATAAAAGCCATGTCCTTACTGCAGCGCAGGATATGATCACTCTCAGAGGACCCCGAAGTTAAGCAAGGGTGCTACGGCTTCCACACCCAAGCCCGAACTGGAAATGCCACCAGACAGAGCGGCAGCTCTCCCACAGGCAGAAAGGGTATGCCAGGAGGTTGCATAAAAACCATTGCTGAGAGCGATCTCCCCTCTGGGACAAAGCCTGGGCATGTTGCTAATTTTCACTCTAAAATGAATAAGGCACCGAAAAAAGAAATGGACCCTTCTTCAATGAGAAAATATTTTGAACACAACCGGTGAGTAAAATTTTAGCAGCTTTTTGAAATGCACACACGTTTCAATGAATATTCCTTTTTACTAATGTTGCCACTGAAATTGAATCCCACTCCTGAATTCTTTCTCTAGTGTAATTAATAATAAAAATAAATACACAGCTATAAACACAGAGAACTCAGCTTTCTGGCAAGATAAATTGGTGCAGTTTCACTGAAGTCAAATTACTCAAATTTACAAAGAAGAGGCCAAACTTAAACACACCACCATTAACAAGTTCAATCACCACAAAAGTTTTGTGCTAGAAAATATGAAACAAAATATTTGGAAACTGATTCAATGGCAAAAACCCAGAGTGTCTATATAATGCATCCATATACCACTGTTCAGCTTGTCATGCTCACTACTATTTTAATAACAGTATTTTTAAGAACACTTCTTCCTTTGTGGACTCCTGAAATTCATTGTTATCCTGTTTTTGTGATATTTCCCATTTAAGTTAGTTTATACTTCCTCTAGGAACAGAAGAGGCAGTCAGATCACCTGCTGTTCTGAGATGTCTACAATACTTGAACACAATGGGGTGAAACCAGGACAGAAAGTTAGCCCAATTCTGAATTTCCTGGCTTTGTGTTTTTAGTGAGACCTTTCACATCATTTTAATATCTCCACAGGTAGCTGTGTGGGTACTCAGAAAAACACACATGCACATACACACGCTCTGTACATAGTCAGGACAAAGCTGTAAATTCTAGCACCAAAAGTTAGGATTACACGTTTCAGTGTTGTTTCTGAATGCACAATGATAGAGTTTTACAGAACACTTCTAGATTACATGCTGTAATCTTTTTCCTAATAGGATTGCCCCTTGTCCAGAGAACAGACTTGGTCTAAGAGCAAAAATTGCTGTCTTGTAAGAAATGAAGTAGGCAAGGGTCCTATGGAGCCTGAAGCTAACCAAAGGTAAAGAACTTTAGAGAAAGAAATGATAGATTTACAGTTCCGTCTGATTAATGATCTTACAGGAAAATGAACAAAAGCCTGGTTCTTGTGCAAATTCTGAAAAGGTGCTCAGAAAGTCACTTAAATCCAGGTTCTCATTTAGTCACTAATGCATATTCCTCTATGTACTTGTTACCAAGACCTAAGGTGGAAATGGATGACAGTTTTATTCTGAACATGAAGTAATCAATCAAGCAATGTAGACCATTTTAGGTTTTTCATGCCTTAATTTCTCCCCCTGCCAAAAGGAGATAAAATTCCAAAATTTCACAAGAATTTGAGAAAGTTAAGTATCTTGATATTTCTAAAACAATGAGACAGAAGTACCCTGGAAGAGTCAAAAAAGGATTAAATCAATCAACAGAGTAAATAAATCTGCTGTAAAAGAATGTTTTTCTTGTTCTCTGCCCACCATTCCACCTCCTCCACCCCAAGACTGAACATCTAGTCATTCCACTGAGAACTCTCCATCCCATGCAAGGAATAAGGAAAAGGGAGCTTGTGGGGAGAAAAACCAAAAGCGCAAACCAGGGCTTTACCAAAACACATGGGCGCAAGTTTAAGTTTGTGGAGGCACCCCTCACTCATTCATTACACAATTTATGAGCTAATCAAATTTGCAAAGCTCCTTTTACCCTCCTTTCATAGTTTTCAGGATGTATTCATATGTACCTCATTTTTTATGCCCACACTGAGGTGAGGA
This sequence comes from Edolisoma coerulescens, assembly GCA_013397115.1. Taxonomy (NCBI): domain Eukaryota; kingdom Metazoa; phylum Chordata; class Aves; order Passeriformes; family Campephagidae; genus Edolisoma; species Edolisoma coerulescens. The sequence continues at coordinate 886,716 of VWZW01007426.1, forward strand.
AGACTCTTACTGCCGTAGCCACAGAATGCTTAAATTTTCTGCTTCAGTCTAGAACACACTTCCAAAACTGCACAAAACTGAACTTTAAATAGTTTCCCAAAGCATACTAAAGAGTTCATCTCTCAAAGGGCAGTTTATTGACAGGCGTGAGGAGCAGAGAGGGAAATCACTGAAATTTAACCCTGAACCCCACGTGAACCCAGGGATTGGGACTGCATATTTTCCACTGTCCTGCCATCTGCTGCTCCACTGCACATGGTAATCTTTGGCAACCCCACTGAGAGCTGCCTGGGCTATGGCTCTGTTCAGACAGGGTGTAGAAAGAAAAGACACTGAGAATGTCATGGCTGACTGACCAGACTACTGAGATCAGAGAGATTATGCCTCATTTGCTCACCAAGCCCTGCCAAAAGCAACACCATTTAACTGCAGGTACTCAAAACCCAACAGGCATGTTTAAAGGAAAAGTAGGCTAAAAAAGAGGACCATTCATAACGTGCATTTGTTTGGGACACTGTAGCTATGACCTTTTGGCAATTACTCATGAGAGTTTAAAAAGAAAGTTTACAGTGCCCAGCACTTCAGGTACAAGTGATATCTGGCGGAAAGCATCACACCAGATTACAGGACACACCAACCTGGATATGACTCAAGGCAGGAGTAAAAAAAGGGACCTAATAGCCCAACAAACAGAGATAAACAGAGAAAAAACATAGCTGTTATTTTAAAACAGCTACAGTCTGTTTATCTCCTGGCTGTGAAACAGTGCACAGTATGGGAGCGCGAGGGTTTGGTACTTATATCCATAGCCTTCATATGTCATCTCATGACAGGGGACCTCCCCTGAGCCAAAGCCAAATCCACATTTGTTCCCCAGAGCATCCCCACTAGGCTCCAGATGCAGCAGACGAAGAACCAGCTCTCAAACTCTGATTTCCTCTGACCACACTGTTCTGAATAAGGGTCCCCAACCCTTCCAGTGATTAAACATCAAATGTTTACACGCAGAGCTACTGACTTTCAAAATGATGACTGTAAAAGCTAAGGAATATTTCAGAAGTGTCTTAGAACTGCTAAGGTATATTTTTAGGGGTGTTGGACCTGCAAGAACATTACTGTAGGATACAGAGTTACAGTAGGATTTTTGAGTCTTATCATGCTGACAACACCCTCCTGTTATTAATGGATCTCTCTCCCTCATCCTCCCTGCTTCTGCCAGAAGTACTAGAAATAAAGATATAATTCTATATATGTGTCTACAACAACATCCTGCCCTACTTCTTCACTCAAATACTGATCTTGGAAATGACAGTGTCTTCTCTTCTATCTGTTTAGGGAAAAAAATGCACTTCGATAAGACAAGCTCCTCCGGGGCTGCAGAGCTATGGTTGGCAGACATCAGGGATGACAAATGTTCTTCTAATTGCAAAGGGACACTACAAAATTGTCCTCTGATGTGGAATAGACAATCACTGTCACCCCTTCTTCTTCCCTGTTGCTCTACTGCCTCCATTCTGTCTGCCTCACAGGGAGATCAGGAAAGAGAGAGAAAAAAGCCATGTTAGAGAAGAGAAACAGGCATCTTTTCCCCGTTTCCAGCTGTGTTGGAGCCAACAGGCTCTGTTGTTTTGATGATTCCAGGACCCTCACATCTCATTTGATCCCTGCTTGACAGAAGTGCACAGCAGAGGTGGGAATGCCTTGCAGACTTACAGAGGGAGCTTCTGAAACCCTTAGGCTGTTCCCTCCAAGACAGGGCCCTTCTTTCTGAGAGCTGGAGTCAAATAACCTCGACACCAACCTCTGGTTAGCAAGCAAGACAGGAGCAATGTGGTAAAATGAGTACGGCAAAGAGATCAAATATGCTTTGCACTGTATTTTTCTTTTGATTCGAACACATATCTTGAAAAATAGTAGGTTTGAAGTAATAAGCTACCCACTAACATTCTCAGTTTTAACGTCTCTGCTGCTAAGCCCTGCTGAATCAGAGCTCCCGCTCCCACTCTCCTTCTTGACTCATAACCTCAGTGACAGCCACAAAGCTGGGAAGAGACACTTTATAAAATATACTAAATGAAGCAACTTTCAGTAATAACAAGGACTGGCAGGTAGCCATGTTAGAGGAGGAAAGACCTAGCAGGAATGTCCTGCAGCATAAAAGTCTCTGTTGTTCTCATTACTGCAGAGGAAGAAAATCTCTTTAAATGCTTTTGATTCAAATCATCATTTGACAGAAACAACGGACAAGACAAATGGCTGTAAAACAAGGCAATTGGATTTCCTACTGCTACAATATCTTACTTGGCTCCCATGACACAACTTCTCTGTTATTCTGCCTTGCCATGGTAAAGTAAACTTACAGGCTACCCAGAAAACAGATGAGTGTAATCAGTCCTTTATAAATTACATCCCTTCACTCAAAGAAAGCAAATAACTTTGCCTGCTCTATAATAACTGTTTCTAATACTTCATTTATTCTTTAAATTGTTTATAAAACACTTCAAGAGAGGTCAAGATGAGAGGGCAACAATAATTGGAAATTAAGGATACTCTCTAAGTATTTTGCACCTGTGAGTAAACACTTTGGGAATTATTATGATATGAGATAGATGTCCTAAAAAACCCCCAACAGCTTATTTATGATTTTCTTGGACATACATGTTATTTCATCTGAGACGGAGCCCCCATCTTTTCCAGAGCTATTTCAATTCAGATTTAAGCAGCTGCAAATTTGTCTGATGTCATGTGACTGGCAAGTCAACAACAACAGATTTAACCTGGTCTCCCATGGAAGGAACATAAAGAAACAATGAGCCAAGGGTAAGTGATATTCTCATGAAGTTTTTTCCAAGTCCCCTGAGGAAGCAAGGACTTTCCTCCTCACAGACAGATATGTTAAAGCCCACAGAGTCAAGAACAAGCAGAACTGAGCCAGAAGGACAGAGATGTGAATTAATATGCAGGACTGGTGTTCAGGTGGGGTTTCAGAAAGGACTTTCAAACAAAAAGGGGATATCATGTCCTTTTGCAGTCTCTGTGGCATGGTTCTGCCCACTCTGGTTTTTGTTCTTCCTATGCCCATGCACAGCACTAGCAGGGGTCATGGCACCATTCTGGAAAAGGGAATGGAATAAACTCTGCAACACCACCTCTTGAGCTGCTGAGTGTCACAACTGTGCGGATGCCTAATGCAGCTGAAATCTGACATATCGATTAATACTGATCCACACTTTCAAAGTACATATGGATAGAATCATATTAAATCTTTAAACACTCAACCCAGTGGTTTCTTTTAAAATAGTTACAATTTAGCATGTCAGAAAAAAAATTACTTCTTAGTAATTTTTCTGCACAGTCCAGAAGATGTTGCTAAAGAAACCACTAGTGTTCCCTAATCTCCCTACCAATTTAAAAGAGAACCCAAAACAAGTTCCGGAAAAAGCAATCAAATTCTGAGTAATTATACAGAAATAATAAACTTAAACATGACAAAAATATTTGCTGAGGAATTTAAAAGTAGCCAGGGCTATAGACATACTGGCCTATGAATATAAAGTTAAATTTTTAAGTTATTCTTAAGAGTTTCAGTGGAATTCAGTAAACAGTATTTGATTCATGACAAAGTACTCTCTTTACCCATTTTATACGGTAAGGTTATAAAAATGCAGATTCAAAATTCAGATTTTATATCATTCCCCTTTATTTCTTTTTAACCCACGTTCCCTTGATCTCCTCAATGGCACAAAGTCATGTAGAGCTAGACACAAACACAAGCTCTCTTGAAACTGCTTCAGTCTGATACCAAATCAATACAGATTATTTCCACATAAAATGGTAACTGAACCACAGCTGGCACCTGAACCAAATTCTTTGTTTACCCTAATGCAGAACTGAACCAAGAAGAAAATACCTGATTATTGGATCAGAATAATTAACAGAGAATTTTCAGAGGAAGTTCCCTAATCACTTAAATTTACATTTAAAAATCTTGCATTTTTCAGCTTGAACTAATTCAGAAATACCAGTGAAGACAAATAATTATTGATCTGTCTGAATTGAACTGACTTGTCAGAGTCTAAGAAAAATCAGATCTGAACCAAGCAATTTTCATGTTGTTTTACTTGGAGTTTTTTTAGTTATTGGTATTTTTCAAACATCACAAGTCCAGGAAACACAATTGTGTACAGGAAACACAATTTTTCTTTCATTTTTTAAATTAATTGTATTAACCTTTGCAGTGTCTCCCACAAACATTGTAGAGTAAAATGGAAATGAGGCTAAACTAACATTTCAAGGTAGCTGCCATCTACATCAGTACATAGTTGAGAAATTCTGCTTTAGAAGTAGAGAATAAGGCCCTCTGAAAACTATTTTGTTTATGTCTTAAAAGCTCTCTGTGAGGTATCTTTAAAACATGTAAGGCTCCCAGGGCTGTGAAAAATCTGAATGGTCTTGTCACTAAACAGCAGGTTGGAAAATCAGATAAAGGCAACTGAGATTTTATTAAAAAATAACTTACTGCATCTTTTGGCTGCATAAGTATTTCTCTCCTGACAGGCTACAGAAAAAATAAGAGGCATTTCTGCTAATCCATTGAGGATTAATGTTCTATTCTTTTGCATTTTAGTAGTCTCAAGGAAAAGCATATTTTAAAAACTGTTAAATCTTTGAGATTTTTTTTACTCAATCACAAGCCTTTTGTATTAAATATTAAACTATCTGGTTTTAACCAGTAGAAACAACACTGAGTTTGACTGAACCCTCACATACATTATCAGTTAGGACAACTTTGGTTTATCCTTCCACAGAAAATTTTACTGAACACACCAATTCTTTCATCAGACTCTGACGTACAGGCAGCCATCTTCAAGCATCATCCACATACTCACACACATGCATAATTTTGGAAAAAATGAATGAACATTCCCTGATGACTCTGTGGGTTTCTTCATGGGTGTTGACGGCTGGTTATCACTGTCTATAAATGTGATGGTAAATCAGATGATATCACCACACCACCAAACCCACAACGAACCTGTAGAACCAAAGTGACAGGAGACACTTAACTTACTTGTAAGTAAGACCAGAGTTGTGCAACAACTGCCGCACACTAATGAAATCAAACCCAGAATTGCTTCATCCCATGATTTCAAAACAAAGAGCTTCTTTAAGTGCAATTTAAGATTATGATGCTTTTCTCAAGAAAAGCATCATCATGAGACATAGCAAAAATTTAATAATGACCTGTTATTCACTGGCCACTTTTCTGACACCATTTTGGCAATAGATCTTGGATTCACCAGCATGACAAAAACTGCTGCCAGTTCTTTAGTAACACGAGCACTTTCAGAACTAGGTAGCAAAGGTAGCATTTGCCTACTGCTACATTAAGTCAAGCTTTCAAATTCCCAGCCTGAGTTACTATTACACCCATCTTGCACTGCTTTTCATAAATATTGCAAGATCTGCAGGGACCATGAAATATGCTAAAAATAAAATAATTGTATATGTGCTATGCTCTTTTTTTTTTTTTAACTTATTCTTGTGCAAATCTCAAACATCACATATAATTTTCACCAAAATTCAGATGATTCAAACCACTATGTGGAAGCTGCAGCACATCTGGACAGGTTATGGCCCAGGGCACAGGGCAGCTGTGTACATCCACTATCTAGTTTTAGACCATACAGAGGGGAGAGGTTTGTCCATAACACATGAATTGCGGATGCCTTACCCTGTCATGCTAGAAGCTTCAAGACAGAAAGACCCCAATAGAGCATGAGCACAAGTCACACTACTAGCACCAGTCCATCCCATTCCCCCATTTTCCCTAAAGGGTCAGGACTTGAGAAGATGAAGGCACATCCCTGCTGAAAAACACACGTTAAAATTAGCAACTACTGGACTGATTTTCAATGGCAGATATATGCAATACCTACGGAAGCAAACAGCAGGAGAATAAAAAAGGAGTATTTGCATGATGCCTGTTGTGGTCACAGGATTGACTTTACATTCAATGGCACTTCAGTATAAATGTTTAAAATGAAGTATAATACTGGCGCCATCCCTAACCAACAAAGTTTTTAAGACCATGGATAATTTCCAATTTACTCCATTTTCAAGAATTACATAAAATCTGGGAAGTTGAAGAACTTTTCCTAACCTTGGGAAGTGCACAGTGTCTCCATTTAACTTGAAGCAGGGCAAAAATGGTAACAAAAGATCTTGGTGGTTACTTTTACAGTCTGCAGCATACAGAAACTCAGTGTGAGAACACAGAGTGTATGACACAACAGGAGAATCCCTAATGGATGCACACATGCCTACCAGTGACTCAGAATATGGGCATGAGGTGGGGCTGAGAAGAGGAAGGTGTCAGCAGGAAAGCACAAAGAAGATTCATAGCCTAAAAAAGCAACTGTTTCAAAATTTTTTAAAAAGAAATGTAAAGTATTTCTGAGTGTTACTGATTTTTTTTCATGTCTTCTGGATTTGTCTTAAATCCAAAATGAGCTCTAGATTTTTCCAGATTTGCACTGCCGACACCTGGGATTACTATAGGATTTTGTAAAGTCTTGCAAATATTCTCAATCTACCTATTGATGGATATTGATGCAATGAATAAACGTCTTAAATCTCTTTTAATGTAAGGATTGTAATATAAATGAGGAGGGAAAAAAAAGGATGTAAACTGAAGGTCTGAGTTGCTTTACTGGATAATTCTTTACTACTTATTAGTCGATTCACATATAATGGCATGAAATCAAGGCCTTGACGTCAGAAATAAAAATCCATCAGTATTCCTGCAACATTTCTATAGCAGTAGTTCTCAAACTCATGCGTCCTAGGGAAAAAATTCAGAGCAAGTAGAGAAAACACAATACTGTATTCTCACTGTTGGCTTGGGTTTCATTTGTTTTCCTGGACCAAAGAGCAACCCTGAAGGGTTTCATGGGAAACCTGCTAAGTCTCTGTCTTAACAGCTATCATTCTACAGGGGTGAGATACAATACACATCAAAATATGCAACTGATATTGCAACATCTAAATAGCATGGGTTATCTGGTTTAATTACAATGCTTTGGGCCATAGCTTTCATTTGCCAATCATTGCCTAACAATTAAGTAGAACATAATTAAATTTTAAGAGTCTAAGAAAGGCAAATCCTTGAAAAGGAAATATTTTAACACAGTTGGCAAGGTGTGCAAACATCAACAGTGTGGGAAACACATGTAGCTGATATTATACACACTGCTATAACTCCTTGTAATGGAGGTTAAAACCTGTTCAAAAATACTTGCAATTAGATGAATAAAACTAGCACAAATCAGCAGTCTGCCAGCTGCTGTGATTTTCAGCTATTTCAGTGACAACAGGATATGCTTATAAATGTAAAACTTCTGTGCATCCCCAAAAAGTACATAATGCATGTGATGGTCTGAAATCAAGCTACCTACACACGCAATGTTTGTCTGTGTGGTTTTGCTTCTTATTTTCAAACACATTTCTGGGAACTGTAAGTGAAACACTTAGAGAAATCAAGACAGAGAAAGAAAACTGTTCCTAAGTTTAAACCAAGCTCTGACCAAATGCACTAACCTTCTCTCAGATAAAGCAGCTTACCTTCCTACGATTGCTGTAAAATCCCACTGCATGATGAATCTTATCAGAGGTGACATCCAATCACATTGCATTTCCCACTTACTTGTTTTTAATGAATCCTGATAACTTTGTTGAGGAATAATCAGTTGACATTTCCTTCTGCAGTGTTTTCTGAACCACTAATGGTGGAACTGTTTTATTGTGAATTAGAGTCTCTCCTGTTCAGTTTCCCGTATCTGAAATGTCTCAGTGGGCTGATTTCAAACAACTTTCTGAAACAACATGCACTTTTAATAGATTTACTTCTATTTTTTTTTTTTAAATTCTGCTTGACTAAGTAGAGGGAATTGTCAACCTTTCGGAGAGCTGTTTTAGGGAAAACAGGATGCACACTGCTGAGAAAATGTTTCAGGTACTAAGATGGGCCAGGTAAGTCTGGCAGTCACTCCACACCTACAAGCTGTGAATATGACCAGGCTTTCAAGTTTCTGCACCTGGTAGATGATGCCCAAAATTTGAAGGTTGTGGAATAAGGCCTACAGAGTCACATTCTCAACACCTTTGCAGGATACCCAGGACTCTGAAGATGAGCTGTAAGCAATTTCTAATGGTTTTTACTTCATAGTCTCAGGGGAACACAGATGTTGGATTAGCAGGAGGAAGACAAAGCAGTACACTAGTATATCACATGAGAAATGTATATATTTGACAGAATTTTAATCATAGTAAGACACAGGTCTTCAGAAGTTTAAGAAATCATTAATATGGTAACAATGACTAAAATATTAAACATTCATTACTTATAGAATATCAGCAGTGTAAGATAGATTAATTTATTCAACACCTCTTGCAATAATGATGGGACCTTTGCTCTGCCTGTTTTTTTTTCATTTCTTGCCTCTATTTCAGAATACAATGACATTTAATGAAACACAACCAAAGAGAATAATCATGTAGATGCAACTGCAAGCAAAAATGGCTCAAGGAATTTCTTGACAGAAGCAAGAAATACAGAAGGGATTGGCCGTGGCTGAGTCCCCACATCTGGGAAAACTGTATCCTGCAGTATGCTTGCTTCCGCTAGGCTTTGTGTACCACTGAACAATGACTTAACCATGCATTCAAAGGAGGTGTTACTCCCTAGCTAAAGTGGTTTCCTTCAGGAAGGATCTCACATGCAGCAGCTTGGACTGCATTCCTACAGAGCCCTGGACTGGACAAGCAGTGAATTGGGGCGCATCTTCCATGCATGGTCTCTTACCCATCAGCTACCGGGGTCTGAGATGACCACACTGTATCAATACTTTCTCCTATACTGTCCCCTAATGTTCCAGCCAGGGCAATGGGACAAGTCAGCTAAACGGACTTGTGGCTGAAACTAGTTCTGTTCTTGTGACCTTCTGCAAACTCCACATTCACTTTAAGGTAGTTTGTAAAATGCAAGGTGTAAATCTCACAATTCTTGCTTGTATTTCACTTCATGTTCTCATTTATACATATTCAAGAAGAGCACAAAGGTCACATTTTCCATTGTGCTTTGCCTGGGGAAAAATAAATGTAACAAAGGGGAAAAAATAGAGGAATAGGCACATAAAACCCATTATTTCTAAAAATCCTGCTACAAGGTTGTGCATTAATGACGACATAAGAACACTACAGGTGAGATACATACTCTGCCACTCCATTTCCCATTACTGACTTTCATAAATTCCACAGCACTTTATTTCAAAGTTTTCAGCTGATATTTAATTAGAGAAAAAAAAGTCTGCAAATTTTAGTTTAAGAAAGTAACACTGATGTATGTTAATATAACTTGAGGAATGTTAAGAATTACTTCGTAAAGTTTTCTAAATTTAATAGTTTTTACATTTTGTAAATTGTGTGGACACTCTGCCTTTTTTTTTTTTTAGATTTAAAAAAAGTTGAAATCAATCATGGAAGATAGCAAAACTTGTAATCTACTTTCTTCTCAACACAGTATAAGCCACAAGAGAGCATATGATTTAATGACGAAAAGATGCTTCTGATAAGATAACAGTTTGCTCAAGGAGAGATCTGAGTTGTGAATGCAGCTGTTCCAAAAAATCTAAACCCACAGGCAAGAAGTTTTTGTACAAGCTATATCCATAACTACTTAGATAAACTGTTGATAGACCCCAGAAAAGTACATCAGATAGAGAAGTGAAAAATCAGGGCTACTTTGACACTGAAAAGGAAAAAAAAAGAGATGGTAAAGATTACCACTAGCTATTGTTGCAAAGACCGAATCAAAAAGATTTCAGTAGTCAAACTATTCAACACAATATCTTACTTCACCAATGACTCACTTTAGAAAAATATCTTTTTATATTCTGATTCAGTTCACTCACATGTTTGTTTCATTCCCATACGTGACAAGTTCCATGGCACTGACCTGGATGCCCAAAACTAGGGGCAGGCAGAAATGGCCTCAGTCTTCAGTTCTTATTTCAGCTGTCAGGTACTGCTTTTAAAACAAAACCTCATGAAGGGAAACCCACTCACATTTTGGTGGCACTGCCTTCATATCTCAGTATTGGCTAGCACTGTGAAAGTGGCACCAGAAACATAAGGTTAATATGGCTTATTAGCAACATAAGAACCAGACAAAAAATCTCCACACTTTGTGATGTGCTCTGATCTGTATTTATTGGTCAGAAGCAGGTTCAACATCATCACAATTAACTGAATTTACTTATTTTGTAGCACCAGATCTTTTTCAAGGGGAAAACACACGTACTTAGGTAAAAGAGAAGAAAGGTATTACCTGGCAATTTCCTATTATTACAGTAAATATTGCTGGAAATCCACTCGTGCAAGTAGTCCCTAATGCCCACATTTATCCCCAGTGATGTCTGGCTGCATGTGTAGATAAGGGAACACCTGCATGGATCACTTAGCAGGATCAGTCTCGCAGCAGGGAGAAAAAGCCAGTAAGAATGCATGTCTTCAGGACACTGCATGCTTTCTCTGTTGAAACACGCAAACTAAAAAGCATGAAATGATCTTGGCTGCTCTGCAGCACACAAATGTCTGAGTAAGTCCTTTTACATTGGCCATGGTACCTTGCCATCAAGTTTTCAACGTGCAAGGCAGACGATCCCTGATGACACCAGCCAGCCTGTATTCTTCTCATCTGGCAAGGAGTAAGAGAGTCACAAGCAATACTCTGCTGACTTTTTCTATTTAGATATACTCGTGGGTTCGGAAATTCTGTATTAAATTAAGGAGATGTAGCTTTGCACTGAAAATTTTACACACTTAATCTCTTTCACAGGCCTCAACTTACCAAAAAAGCACCAGGAAAAGCCCTTAGTATTTCCAGTGGTACTAGGTTGACCAAGCTTCTCTTGCACCGAAAGTGTCTTAGCAGATTAGCAATTAGTCTCCTCAACCACAGACATGAGAAAGGGAAATCTGGAAGTTGTTGACTACATCTCTATACAGTACATGCAGAAAAGCAGCTGTTACATTAGGGATCGCACAGATTTCTTGTGAAAGTCAGTAGCAGATGTCACCATCTGCTTCTGCCTTCTCTACGAAATAGAGGCAAAAGGAAGACTAAAAGCTGATTGAAAAAAGAAAAAAAAGGTAACAACAAAAAACGTAAAATCAAAAGACACAACCTATTTACAGTGAGTAGGGGAAACTCTTACCACCTTCTCCCCGGCAAACCTGAGACCAGATGCACAATAAAAGGAAAGAACACTCCCCATTCTGTTTAAGATATGACTTCTTTTCATTTTAGTCTTACTATATGCACTTTGACAACATTCAGCCTGCAATCTAACACCTAGCCATTTCCACCCTGGCTGAAAGAGATCACAGAAATGAGCAGTTGTATCCTTTCCCTCTGGCTATACAGCAATGGTCTGATGACAACTGCTTTACCAGAGCTGGTATCAGACACAAAAAAATTCCCTACTGAATGATCTACACAATGCTGTCATGTGTGGAGGCAAAGTATTACTTAGGGGAAAAAAACCCCAACAAAAACCAAACAAAACTTCTGTTGCATTGTGTCAGGAAACATGCTGTACATGTTTGTACATCTTGGCAGATTAAGATCAGATGAGGCAAGCAATGAAGTGGTTAACCAAATCAGAAAGTTATCTCAGACATCCAAAGGCAGATCTTGTGAACCTGAGACAACTTCTTACACAGAACTGAAGAGAGTAAAGAGTAAGGGCTTGTCTGGGACAAAACAAATGACACTGTCAACAAGTAGTTTGCTTTCCCACTCAGAAAAGGAGGTATTAGCGAGATCCAGAGCCCAACAAAAGAACAGGAATCTTTCCAATGAAGTAAAAGAGGTTTGGATCAAGCCCCAGCTATCCTGAAAACTAGACTTGCTAATTGCCTCACTCATCCACTGTCAAAACCATGATCTCACTGAACAGAAATATCTTTCCAATATTGCTATAGGGCAAACATTTCCACACTGATGATACTGGGAGACATCTCCAACTATCACCGGCAACTTGATGGCCATCACTTCCCCCATTCGGTATCCCATGATGCTGTGGGAGGGGAAAAAAACACACATCAATCTGGGAAAGTTTTTTAGGTTTTCTTTTGTTTGTTCATTTTTGAATACAGAGACTGCCTTGTATCTACTGTAGAGCATATTACTTTTCAGCTCGTGTCATACTTAGACAATAAATAAGCTTCAGAAATGGAAGATCCCATTCACCTTGGCATGACCATAAATCAGGAAACTCTTGAGCTATATCTAGATAAAATGGATGAAAGTAAATGAAGAAATTAGCTTTAGCAAAGTATACTGCTAATACAGGTCTTTTCCCCAAAGGAAGCAAGTCATGCTTATCTTACATTACCAGATCATTACTGGAAGTACTATGCCAGACCCTCAGCTGGCATAAATCAACACGACCCTACTCACTTCAGTGCAGCTGTGTTGATTTATGTGAGCTGAAAAGTATGTACTGGTCAAAAAGTGACTATTTCATCTTACAAAACTGTAAAAGTGACTAAGTGAAATGAAAGGGAAATCAAATGAGAGGCAGTACGTATAATATAAAGAAAATAACAGAAAGGAAAGCACTACAGAAAGGCTCAAAGTAGATGTATATTTTATTAAGATTAGTCTAACACAGCGACTAATTTTACTTCTTATGAAATTTTAGAAAATTTTTTCTATTGTTACATACACATGTATCTCTTGAGTATAGACCCAAGTACTTTTGCAATTTAGTAATGCTGTACTATTCCCAAATTAAGATAGAAGGCTCAGGCAGTGGGTTCAGCCAACCTAGAATTTATCACTGGTGTTTTTGTAAAGTCACTCTGATTGTCAGAACATGAAACATCATACTTAAAATGAAGCCCACACAGTGAACTTAAGTGCTCAGCTTTACACTATGGCGTCACGTCTTAGAACTACTCCTGTTACTGTCTTTCTCTTAGAGAGCAAGATAAAAGTAGAAAACCAAATGTTCCCAAAGCCAGCACTTCTTTCAAGCCTTTGTAATTTTGAGAAATACGAAACCTTTCATATTAGACTTAAGCACTCTTTACCCTTATGAACTCTGTGCAGACTTCCCTATTATTATACAGGCTACATGAGACTAACTACTGGTGCTCCTTTCTGAGTTTAAGCTCGAAAGGTTCAGAAGAAGAACTGGCATTCTGAAAGAAGAGGTGTAGATTCCTGAACTCCTTTTATAGGGAAGCAGCTCTTGAGATTAGACAGTTCTCATTTTCACTAGGCTTGTGCATTGCTGCCCCAGCACCACAATATCGGAATGCCATATAAAGTGGGATTGTGGCAGATGCACTTGATCCCCTTATCCAAACTAGCAATAGTTTGGTACAGGCTCCAAAGGACATAAACACCTGAGCTGTAGCTGGGCCAAGAACTCCTCCAGGAAACTCACAAAGGGGCAGAGTAACCCAGGGTGCACTGATGCTTGGAACACATGAATAGTGGGCGGTTTTCCCAAGACTCAGTCATTGAGGAACAAAGAAAGCTGAAGGTCCAAAGGTTCTCACGCATACGTTTCCCACCGCATGTAATTCAACTACAAGCCAACCACTTCATCCCATAAATATGACAGCCTAAATGAGCCTTATTTGAGCTCTCCATGCAAGGCAGCACGGCTGTGCAGAAGTGATCTCCCCTTGAGTTAGGACAACTCTCAAAGTTACTCCTCGAGCCAGAGAGACCTTTCTACTAAAAACAGATCTTTGGATAAATGCAGTTTCAGTCCTATCTAAACTGCAAGTGGACTGCTTTGCAGTGCCTCTCCCCTTGATCTGGGACTCACCTCTAGGTTTAAGATTCCTTACCTGAGACTGAGGTATCACAGCGGAGAGACCCTTTATTCACAACAGATGCTCAGTAAGTTGCTGATAGCGTGGTAAATTAAAACTAACGAATGAATGAAAGAATTAAATTCTTTAGACATAAATAATTGTAAAGGTCTGAGACTAAGACTGGAACTAGCTGCACCTAAGCTGCATCAGGAGTTCAGAAACCTCATGACTCAATCGGTCTCCCTTACAGTTTAGCGCTTTCAGTCCCTGTGCAAATCATTCTAAATTGATTCTAACTCAATTTTCCCTTGTATGTTTCATCCATGTAGTAAGTAATAGAGTGAACCTTGCCATCAAACTTTGTTAAGTCACATTTTTATAAATTCATAATAAACCCAATTTTGCTAATACCTTTGCGGGCAATTTTTTGAGCAACCCCAAACACTCATTTACAATACAGATCATGAAGCAAACTCTTTACAATTGTTTGTTCAATTCAGCATCAGTGACCAGCTCAGCAGACAACTGCAATTCACCATCCTTCAACATGAGTACACGTACTTCAAATACAAATACTTCTATATTTGATCACAGCCCAAAATACAGGCTCCAAGGTACGAAAAATGCATTCTGTTCACCCTTACCATTGCCTTCCAGTGTAGTATATTTCATGGATCCCTGACCACAAGGAATACTAGAGTTTGTCTCTTCACAGTTTTTTCCTATACATTTTCTGTAAGAAACTTGAAGAAATTTTCAAAAGAATGATTAAAAATTCAGATATGCACTGTCCACCAGGACTGATCAATTCTGCACCTCAGCAAGTGGCACTGCTGCAGTTTTCTGCTCTTCTCTGATTCCTGGGCATTAGGTTTTGTGTGAACAAGATGCAAATAATATCACCATCAATGGGATGTTGTATCTGATCCATTCAGTGTAACCCTAAACCAACTGAAAGAGTGGTATGTAATATTGGAAGAAAATATGTATTGATTTATTTAGGTATTCCTAATCTTTGAAATCAGTATAAAAAAAGGCTAAATCATAAAGCATTTTAAAACTTCCATGGATATTACCAGCTTTGCATAGGAGTTAGAAATCCCAGTTAAATCCTGTTTTCCTCCTGAAGTGCCTCTGCAATCTTCAAAAAAATTAGGAAAGTGATGAATGGCTATCAAGAAGCAATCTCAAAACTACTTTCCCTTCGTTTTCTTATCTGTATAGTTTTCCAGACCTTTTCCCATATAAACACTATGCAAATGGAACTGGTCTGTGCTTACAGTTGCTTTCACGGCAAATACTCCTGCTAAGGCAAACAGAGCCAACTGAAAGCATTTCTAGGAGAAGATTACTGTTCATATCATAAAGGGCCTAAAACTGCACCCAGCACACACACACACACACACACACCTCCACCCCCACAAAATGAAAAGTACAGCCTGAGACTTCAAAGCACAGACTTGGGTTCTCCATGGGGGCATTAAATGTGTTGAAAAGAGACTTCAGATTGGAAACCCTACTGCAGTACTGTTAAAGCAGGAACAAACATCAGAGGGATCAAAATAGCAATGAGCACTAAAGTTTTCTTCCTTCAAAATGGCATGAGTCTCTAGAAGAGCAACAGAAATGGTAAATGTGTTTATAAAATTTTCATCTCGTCTTGTAGCCCCTCAGAGTTATTAGAAATCATGCCAAGCTAATATTTTTCATTGCCTATTCCCTCATTTTTTACAATGGTCAGAATGTTTTGATTGTATAGTGATAACTCAGAGTAATTTGAACATTGGCTTACAGCACACTATGAATACACCTCAGGAAACGCTTTAATAGAAAGCAAAGAGTTAGGGCTTCTAAGTGAAACAATGTAGTAAATATGATTCTCCTTCAATTTTGAACTTGTGCTTCATTTGCTCCAGTGAAGTGATACACCAGCTTCTACCACCAATTACTGTAAATGCTGCCTACCCACTGTATGATGAGGTTTCACAGCTGTGACTCCCAAAGACTGAAATTAATATTTAAGTCCTATTGACATGGACTCCTTTTTTCTCTTTTTTTTTTTTTTTTTTTTTTTTTTTTTTTTTTTCCTTTTAAGCAGAGTTGAAATTACGGTCTGTTTTATATAAGTATCAAATAAGTGTGATTATAATTCTTATATTTTGTGCCAGCCTATAATTTATATAATTGCATTCCTGTAAAACTTGAATTTATTTTTCATTTAGAAGCAGACCACAATAAAAGGCTTCTGCACTGAGAATCTAGTTTTCTGTATTAATTTAAAGTTTAATTTTAGAATGTTTTCTACAGTCACAGTACTTGAAGGGCAGAGGAAAACTGTCATTGTAAAAGAGACTTCTAATTGACCATGGACTCTTACTCAAACTAAATACCAGCATTAATTGTTCATAAAGCACTGCAAGCGGAAAAGGGACAATTAAGTGGAATTTAAACTGCATTGCTATTAAGCATTAAGCTGAAAGGCATTTCAAAGCCATGTGTTAAAAGTAAAACAGTATGGGCCATAATTCAAATTTTTTTTCAAAATACACCAGGCTGTACTAATTAGTCTTATGAACTTAGAGCATCTGTGTTTCTGCCTCTCAATTTGACATTTATACAGAAATTAAAATCTTGAGTATGTCACACCTGAAATTGCACCTGTTACATAGTTGCCCAAATAAATGTTTAGAAAACCTGCCTTTTTTAAATGTGTTATTTTAATATTTTAGTCTTTACTTATTAACAAGAAAGACACAAAATTAGATACACAAACTTCTCTTCAGCGTTCGTGAGCTACAAAATGGAATACAATGCTCAAAAGGGAAAGCTGCTGTTCTTGAGCTCTGGGGCTCCGAGACTGCCAGAAGGGCTGCATCAAATGCCATGAGTAGGCTACAAGTCACGACACCTTCCCTCCAGAGTTCTGGCAAGTTTAAATGAAACCTGTGGATGCATTGTTCCATTTTTCCAATCAGATATACGCAAAGTTGGAAACAGTTTTGCATGGATTTTCTAACCTCTTCTGGGGCTCTCATGATTGAAGAGGATGCCGTTCACAGCGAAGAGATTGTAGGCTTCTCTGAAGTTCACCACAATCCAGTAGGCATACAGTTTTGCTGCCCCTGTAAAAATAATTTTGAAGTGTTGTTATATAAATGCTTGGCCCATACACAGCTCAGAGACACACAGACACACAAGTCTCTGTCACGTGCAGGGTGAAGACCACATTTCAACAGCAGAGTGCTCTAGCATTTGATTAGCTCCGTATATGTGTCAAATTTTATATAGAAAAAAAAAAGTTCAGCCCAATGAACAGCAGCTGAATGGGAAAATACTCATAATTCTGTGCTGCCTCTGAACTGGCCAGGAAACAACAGGGCATTTTCTTACTTGTTTTCTTATGCACACTCAAGCACAGCATTTTTTCTTTTACAATATAATTAACACGGTCAGAGCGTGTGAAATATGCCACTGTAATGACCTCTGTAACGTAAAAAAAATCCCAAAACCAAAACAAAACCGAAATTACTTTGGAGGAATAAAAGTGAAAATCTGGTGCCTTAACACTCAAATTGATTTGAAACTTTATCACCAAAGTCCTCCATGCCCATTGCTTTAATAAGTGTTTCAAATTTCATACGAGTTCACGAAGGAAGAAGTGAGCTCTTGGGAGTTTTTCACTTAGGCAACAAAAAATATGAAACCTTATCATTTCAGCAGTACCTCACAACCCTTTGTGAAGGAAGAGTCACCCTACCCCCCCTTCTTCAAGAGCTCTTCACCTCTGAGCTGAATGAACAAGGTCTTGTGAAGTGAGATGCTAATTTCCAACCCCCAGGCAATGGCAGCAAATACTTTTTATATAGTAATTCATCAAGGTATGCCTCTCGACATGTCTAGTCACTTTAGCTCTATCATCATTCTAATCTCACACCCAAATGACTTCAGCCCTGAGACATGAGCAGGGAGAACAGACAGACAGACACTACAGATACACCATCAGCACTCCTCACCGTAAGGCGATCTTGGGTAAAAAGGGGTGGTCTCCTTTTGCGGGATTTCTTGTACTTTTCCAAAAAGTTCACTGGTGGAGGCTTGGTAAAACTTCACAGAGTTGATAAGGCCACAGGTCTTAATAGCATCTAGGAGCCGTAGGGTGCCAACCCCATCAACGTCAGCAGTATATTCTGCTAGGTCAAAAGAAATCTTGGGGAGAGAAAGAAATAAAACCCCACAATTTTACTAGGGGAACCAGAACATGCTGTGATCATGTACAACCAAACAAAGCAATACATCACTTGCCACAGACCATCTAGACACTTTTGTACAGAGTAGATACTCAGTTTACAAAAGTACCCTCAAAGGATTTCTAAGAATAAATAAGTAGTTCTATAAATAGCCAAACCAAAAGACTGGTGTTCCCTGGGACTATTTTCCCACGTGAAGTAAGGGGCAAGCCTCCCCATGGTGGGAACATTATCAGGCACTCTCTCATCTCCACAGCTGCCAATTTCCACAACACTCACTTGGGCTCAATATCTTTGACACACTTGAATTTGGTTGTAATTGCCCAAAATATATTTTTAAAAAGTAATAGGACAGAGAGCATGACAGCATAAACATGTATAAACCCTGCTCCCCCCACCCAAACTTTAAACAAGGTCCAAGATTTTGCAATTTAAACAGACATCAAAGTTCAGACAAGAGTGGAAATACCTGCTATCAAATGAGACTCCCAACACCACCTGACCAAGGTGTAGCAGAGCTGTGGCTCTTGCACGGAGCTTAGGGGGATAATGAAGTGTGACGGCAAAGGATGGAAGTATCCAAAAGGAACCTGGCATCTCCAGCTGACACTGGAAATTCTTCAAAGTATGATAATAAACTCATGCCCACTGGTGGGCCAAGATTCCTTTTTCTCTCCCCACTCCAGTATTTGTACTCATCTTTACAATGAGCTTGTCTTGTGGTCTACGTCACAATCAGTGCTCAAGTCTAAACTTTCAGAGTGTTTCAAAAATATATTAATTCTTTTCTTTGCAGTTACAGAAGAAAAAAAACCAAAAAAACCTGGGAAAAGAGGTGTGTTGTGACCACCCCAATCTGCAGACAGAAGAAAACATGCTTAAAAGGGAGCTCTCTCTTTGTTTGGTGGTACAGGCCGGTTTTTTGTATGTTCCAGCAAAGTTCCTGGACTCTGAAGAATTTTTTCCCACCAGTGCCCATCCCAGAGGCACATTCCTCCTCCCTTTTACATCCTCTCTCCAACACAGCGATTTTGCTCATGCCAGTTTTTGAAAAAAACATTCCCTGTTTATGCTGCCAATGTTATAAAACGTAAAGGGGAATGGGCGTTTAGAGCAGTCTCTTTCGTGGCCCTGACCCAAAGAATTACTCTATGTCCCTTCTGGCTGATTCAGACTGATAGCCCTGTATTCATTTCTCCTGTTAAGCCATTTTCCCTATCCAGTAACCACTGGAGGTTTAAGGCTTATTTACACAGCAGATGGAAAAAAAAAATTTGATTAATTTGAATTTTCACTTACGGTTAATTTAATACAGCTATGAAATGATCTAAATTACTGTGCTCCAAAATAAAAAGGTTCACACACAGTTTTGACCTGAAATAGGTAAAGAAATGAACAAAACAAAACCTTACTTTTTCCTTTTTTTAACCAAGAGAAAAAAAAACACAAAAGGAAACCTGATACTTTGCCTTGTTAACCTGGTGTGACCCAGCTGAAACTGAGCACTGATCTACCAAGAAGGACTGTGCATTTTTTGTTTTAATCCATTTGGCACAAAGATGACAGCCACTTAAGGTCTCTCAACTTCAGTGTCAGAGTAACCCTTAGGAAAGCATCTTAATGAGTAGATGGTACAGTCAATAATATACTAACGAAGATAAATTGGTGTATTAATCACACCCCAGCTCTCCAATGAAAGGCAAAACATACTAACTGTAGCAGAACCAGGAATTTACCTATATTAAGGTATTGTTTCCAACAAATAACCTGCTAAAAACACCTCCCTGAATTGCAAATCATTGCTTACATATTCTACTACAAAGTAACTGAGGCAGTCTAGGAGATCCCAGATTGTAAAACCTCTTAACCAGAGGGAGCAATGAGGCCACAGCAGCAGCACTGGGAACTCTCTCTGGCTGGTGTAGAGACCAGTTTCACAAGAGATGGTTTTCCCTATTGCCTGATGAATGACCTCAGTCTTCACCTTCAGAAAACACTCCCTGGGGTGTGAGGTAATTGTGCCCCCACGATGACTGGGTCTGAGTGTCCCCAAGCAGAAACCACCAGTTTTGTGTCTGTTTTGTAATGCAGACTGCTGTTCACCAGGGTCAGGACTCAGACCACTAAATCTATTTCATTTTGGAGTGCAGGTTAGACAAAAATGGCATTCAGGAAAATTTTAAAAATTGTTTTATCCACTAAAATATCCAACACCAAAAATTCTGGACTGTTAAGAGACCCTGTGGAATATAGGGGCAGTAACACTGCAAATACAGATAAAAACAACCCAAATTTTAATTTGATTCTAATTCAAAGGTAAAAACATAAAAGGGTTTTATAAAATACTAGATCAATTAAGTATTTACAAATAAATCAGGGCAGAGCAGGAAAAGGTGGTAACTTATCCCATACGACATAATTCCCCTCTCCTTATACACATCATTTTGTGCAAGACTAGAAGCAAGACTGGAGTTAAAAAAAAAAAGAAAAAAAAAGAAAAAAAAAGGCAAAAAAAAAAAGAGCTGACTTCATTAAGAGGGATGTGCAAGAGAGAAAAATATGTATGCATAACACAAAAAAAGAGGACTGAGTTATAGAAACCAAATATAGAATCAGACTCAATAGATCTTACTCTTACAAATAATCCTCACTGAGCTCAGTGGGACTACCTGAAAGAGTAAAAACTTCATGGACATTATGGTAAAGATAGGTGTATAAAGGCTAAAACCAAGTCATAGTTTATGAAAGATTAAACATTTATCCAGTGGGAAAAAAGAGTTAGCTAATGCCTACAGATGAGAGTTTTCAAACCACCTAATTTATGACAACTTTCTTGAGTGCCTGAATTAGGAAGATTGTCTTCCTGTACATCAATAAAGACAGCGGTGAGTCAGAGCAGAAAACCTAACAGAGATGCTCTTGATCATGCTTTGGAGAAACTATTTACACTCTCATCTTTTAATTTAGCTACCTAAGACAGATGCTCCATTCTTTCCCCAAAAATCCAAAACTATCTGTTACTCTCAACCATGTAAAGCAACACCTGCAACTACAACTTGCTTTCAAGGAAACATGGAGGTTTTGTAATGACTGAAAAAGAAGCTTCTTTACCTGGCAGAAACTTTAAACCTGAAAGTTTTCTCAAAGAGTATTGAAGAGTATGGATCCAATACTTCTTTGCCCTCTTGGGACAGATTTTGTGCTGAAGGGAAATCACAACATACCAACAAAACAGAAATTCTCTATTTGGAACATACAAGTCTGAGTGACGGTGGCACTCGCTTCCCATGTACAATGGAGACACCATGCTTTTGCAGTTGTCATTATTGATCTCTGGAGATATTATAAAAGTATATTTTTCATATATATCTATTTATTCCATTCAGTGGGTAGTGATAAGTGTATCATTAAAAGTGGACAAAGAAAAATAAGGAGACACGTGACAAAAGTACTTCAAACTCCAGGTTTTTGGGTTTTGAACATCCTGCAGAATTTCTTCAAAGAATACTAAAAAGCAAATGGACTCCTTTTGTACATGGGAATTCTATACACTGAGTATCTTCATTGCTGGATTAATCCCTAATATAGTACACTTCAAATACATTCTTAATCAAGACAAAATTTCCACAGCGAGGCTTACCATAGGATGATAAAATTTTCATGAAAAAGGCATAGTTTCATTAGTTATAACACTTCTGCAAGCACAGGACACAATATGAATACACTGTGCCACATTATGTCTCTTCTTTCATGTGGCTACAATCAGAATGAGTTTTGTGAACTGGTTTCTACCTTTTGAATTTGAACTCTTGTGCTCCCCCCTCCCATTTATTTCTTTTTATAATCACCAGATTCAATCTTTACAAGAGATCTGAATTTAATAGAGCAATGTTTTAAATATGATGTTTCCCAACTGATCATTCAAAACCAAGCCTAGCAAGGTCTTTAAATCTTAACAAGATTTAAAAGCTTACTGAAAATTATCTAAATGAAAACATATGGGTCTTATCCTCCACAAGACCACATTCCTATCATGTCTATCAACACCATATACAAGACTGTAGACTTAATAATACTTGCTTCTGACCAATGTGTTGTTGTCAGTAATGGTGATATTCTGAAAGTTATCAATTTAGAGCACACATAGTTTTGGCTTTATGAGACTCTTCATCTTTGCTTCGTCATTTGAAAGAATCCAAAAGACAAGCTGCAATCATATTAACTATTAGTTTTCAATCAAAAGAAAGAGCATATGCTAGCAGAATATGCTTCAATGCTCTACCTAAGGAATATAAATAATGATTTGAAATTTCAGCTTTTCCTTACGGCCTTCTCAGTTTCAGAAGATGGGATTTCTGGAAGGCTGGTGTTATAAGAGGGAAGATTATGTGAAGCCCCAGGGGGAAACAGGATAATATAAATTTAAATTATTATTCTTTCACTGTAAAAGGAGAGGTGGCTAACCTAACTATAACATCAATTTAAGCATCTTTGCTCTTTTGAAAAAACCTACGGTAGATTCTTTAGGTTTATCAAAGGAAAAAATATGTGTATCAGATCACTGAGAAAGGTTTACACCTGAAAAGCAAACCACAAAGCAGAAAAACTGCTCAGAAATGTTTCAAGTCTCACAAATTTCACAGTGGTTACTTTTTTGCATTCTTTAAAATCAATTCTGTTTGCTTTGAATGTGGCTTTTTTCTTTTGAGTGTGGCTTCCACTGCCAATAAAAACCACTGGGATCACTTACATCATCTCAGTAAACAAGCTGCTCAATCCCTAGGAACAGGTATGTAAGGCATAAGATTCCTATTGCTAAATCTAATACAGACTATGGGCCAAGCATACCTGTAAAGTCCTAACACACTGAAAAAAAATTCCTAGGGATTTTAGGAAATATAAAGAATCTGGGGGAGCTGAGCTGTATTAAGGGGATGGGAAAGAAAATGTCAGGTAACCCTCTAAGAGAATATAACAATTCCTCTTCCCCCCCAACCTCTTAACTCATAATGAATGCTTGTCCTCTCACCCAACAAAAAAACCAGTTGAAAGATACAAAATCCCCCAATTATAGATTTTGCTATACAGAAAAAGAATCAATTCAATAGCTCTGAACTGCTTATTACTAAGCAATACTCTTGATATCTTAAAGCCCTATTCAATTTCTTAGCTAAACAGAAACAGATGAAAATAGTAATGACTGAAATTTGGGATAAAACAAATATACCTTTTGTAGATTTACCTTCTTTCCTATTGATTTCCCTGTTCTCTCATTAGCAAGACAGAAAAAAATAAAGTGATCTATATAAAATTAGAGTATTTGGACAACATGATTACAAGTGGAGAACTAGCAAAGAAAAGATTTTATAAGTAGAAGCAGAAGTAAACATTGTTTCCTAAAATTTATGTTTCATTCACAATATTGTTGCAGCAAGAAAGCTTGGGTAACTTGGATTTTCAAGCTATTTGCGATGCAAAGGAATAAGCAGTGCAGTTGATAAAACCAGTGCTGCTTCTTCTACTTCTCTACCAGTGCTTAGATTTTGGTCCTATGGTAGAGTTTCACAGTGGCTCTGTCACACTATGTACTGCAGGCTGTGTGACTGGAGAGGCTTCTTGAAGTGGTTAAAAGCTTGGCTTTGACATCACTGGGCCAGCATTTCACCTTCACCTCTAACTGTGAAGGTCCAAACCAAAGCACAAAAATAACCATTTTGCTGTTTGGGGCTTTACATGATCCTTGATGATCTTCAGGTTCTATAAAAACTTCCTTTTTGCAGCTGAAACACTCAATGATCAGGATCAAAAGGCCCTGTAACATACTCCACAGTGTATGTTCACATGACAATTTCTCATGGTTTGTCTTGGGTAAGTCTTCCTTACAACTCTCCTCCTGATTAATTTTAAGTTCTTGATGCAAACCTGCTGAAATAATCTTTATAGAGAACTAGCTTGGCATTATTAAAACAGGTTCCATTTTTCCCTCTTAGGAGCAAAATCTACTACTTGCTTTTGTTGGGGGAAAAGGAGAAAAAATAGAATTAACCCAAAGCAGAGGACTAGCATGGAGAAATACTCCCACGAGTAGGTAAAGTTTCAGATTTATCTGGCCCCCTATCAGTAGGGGTTGAAAGTTAGATTCATTATTCAATTTCTTCAGCAAGTGATTCCTCCCTGGCAAACTGCAGGTGCAGTTGTAAATTGAACTCTCAAGGTCATCATGTTCACCTTTGCCTCTAAAGCGGCCTGCTGGTTTATGTGTGACCAGCTAAGAGCTATAGAAGAACCACCAGCTCCCTATTATTTTCAAAATTTTGATGCCACAATCCTTAAATTGGAATATTCATTCTCCATTTTAATAAAATAGTCTCCTACATCTTGTACAGTTGTCTTGACCATTGGATTCAAAGGTGTGTTTGGAATACATCTCCAGTAGAGGTAATTGGCAAATTATTTACTCTTCTGCTCATTATCTAGCTACTGTAGCGAATCAAGAGAATTTAACAGACTGGATTAAAAGGGAGTTACCCAGAGACAGGTCAAAAGGAAATGGACACAAGCTGGAACATGTGAAATTACAATTAGATATTAGGGGAAAAAAAAGAGTTCACAACACGGGTGGTCTCACACTGAAACAGGTTGTGCAGAGAAGCGGTGGCATCTCCATCTGTGGCATCTCCATCCTTGGAGGTACTCAAAACTCAGTCAGACATGACCCTGAGCCACCTGCTGTAAGCTGGTCCTGCTTTGTGAAAAGAGCTGGTCCAGATGACATTCAGTGATTGCAGCCAAACTCCACTACTGCACAGTTTTAAGAAGAGAGGGAGATGAGATTACAGAGGTGTGTTTCAATATTCAAACATGTAGCCACATCCAAGGAGCAGAATGTGGATGTACAGTGTGCAAGAATGAGGCCTGGCCTTGTAAAAAACCAGTGATCTCTACGGGAGGAGTAGAGAGTTGTTCACAGCAGCTTTTTGGAGACATGTAGTTCAGCTTGCTATTCATCACAGCTCCTCCACAGAAGAGCTTCAGATAGAGGAATGCTCAGATCTGATAGTAAAAAAAATACCAAAGCGGAGGAGGAAAAGGAGGAGGGGTATCACAGTACATGAGATTCTGTATGGCCATAAACCTTTGTCACAAAAATGTAACCTCCCCATTAGTTTTGCTTATCTTCTCATCCATTTGTTATTAATTTGATGGAACTGGGGAGTTGTCAGGGTTATGTGATGCAAGGGATTTATCTTGCAGAACAATCTCTGACCCACTGTTCTAAGTCTTCAGCTTCAAATTACAGAGATTAGAAAAGAAGCTTTTAAAAAAGCAGCATTGATTCTTTATTCATTGTCAGCATGATTTTGTTCACGGACAGCTTCAACAATATACATACGCACCCAAACTTTTGAGCACATGCCACATGCAGCAAAGTCAGGATGGGTTTCGATGTTTCAAGTATTGTAGCTTCAATACCTAATGACATTGTAATATCCTAAAAGCTTTCTTACATACTCAAGTCCAGCTGTGCAAGAAGCTTTAAATGCTATTTAATAGAAAGACAAAAAGGGGCAACTTGCAGAGTCACTAGAGAACATTCAAAGGGAGATGTAAAAAGATAGCCAATTCATTTTGCTTTATATGTACCAGGGGAATAGAGAGCTATGAATAACATTCATGCAGGGAATGCAGCCACTTCCAAAGAACTAGCACCATTCTTACTCACTTTCACATAAAAAACCATTAATTTAAAACACACAGGTTATTTAAAATTCTAACATGACAACTGTACTATAGTTTTGGGGGTTTTTTTTACTTCTGAAGCTTTTCAAAAAACTTTCATCCTTGCTTCCTTGATGCTTTCAGAACACATTGAAAGATGTTTTCCACAGAAGTGATAAAAGCATCACCACAAGCAAAAAAGAAAGAAAATAAAACAACCCCGAGAACAAGCAACCAGACCTTCACCATCTATCTGCTTCATGATTTTGATAGACTTTCAATGGATGGCTAGATAGACACTGAATAAAGCAATAATCTAGCATGGCAAAGCTCTGTTAACAACAGTCTCTCCTCCCTTTGCCTTCCTGTCAAACAAGACTGCAAAACACAGCTTCACACAACAGAATCTCCCAAATACTGACAGAACTTCTGTATTGCCTAGGAGCTAGAATTAACCCAAAACTTTGCAAATTATGACCTTGCCTGATTCTCTTGTACCTCCTACTAATCCATAAGGTAAAACATCCCTAGGTTTATGGGGTCTGTCAGAAGTTTTGCCCTTTCAATCAGAGAAAAGCCATGTTTTCAGCATTTATTATCATTGAAGATTACTTCCCAGACTGCAATTCTTTATGCCAAATGGCACTGTTAAAGAAAGCTTAAAAGCAGTTCAAACATCAGCTTCTCAGATACCTCTAAAGTATTAAAAATACTTCTCCTTTCATGATGAAATAAAATAATATTTCATAAATGGAGTTTCGACATATTTGATTATGGACTAGGGTCTTTTTTCCTTAATGGCATTTAATCTGGAAAAAAAATGTACTGAAGCTATTCTGATCCTTCATAGAATCCCTTATTTTGATTTTGAAAAACTTGAGAAAACTTGCTCTAAGTTCATAAATTCAAAAAAAATTTTTTTGATAGTTTTTCCCCTTGTCCACCCATTATCTACATTATCAATTGTCTGACCAGTTTTCTAAGTTATAAATATATATATATATTATATATATATTATTTATATATATATATAAGTTCATTGTATTGGGTTGGCCTTCTGTGCTACATCCACCTAGTAATTGATGCAGCACAGCTCACAATAAAAAGATGAGAAAAAAACACTGATTGCTGTAAAGTCCTATAATTCATTCTGACCAAGCTTTGTACACTTTGAATGAAGCTTCTATAGAGATATGACATATACTTTATTAAAAAACCACTTTCTTTAATGATTAACAAAAGCTTTTACCTTTTACTCTATGGAAATCTCTGTGATTTTTAATTTTGTAAAATTAAAGGAATTTTCTCCTCCTCTGAATGACAAGAATTGCTATCTTCTTCCTAACAGCTAACGAAGGGTTGAAAGAGCTTCCCTGCTTCACAGGGATGCTGCATGAAAAAAAATTAATTAGATCAATGTGCATGTATTACTCATTAATGAGACCATAAACTCAATTAGATGGACTGCCTATGAATATGGGCCCTGACTCAGTCATTCAATTTGAAAGGTAAGGGTGTAGACACAGCCAAGTCACTGCAAGAAAAGAAGTTACCATTTCACTGTGGAGCTGAGGTAATGCTGTCTGGAAGCAGTCTTAAACCATGCAAGATAAAGCAACTTATCTTAGCTCTCTTTTATTGTCAGCTACTCAAAAATCAAATCACTCCACTCATCTCAGCCTAAGGGCAGAGAGGTACCTCAGCTCTGACCATACGTGGCAGCTTGTGATGCTTCAGTTCTGGAGGAGCTTTCAGAACAGGACTTCAGGGAGACAAATGAGAACATGAGTTTTTGATGAGGAAATGAATAAGCATGTGCATACACACACACACACAGAAAAAAAGTGATGACTTCTTTTCTTGGCTACAACATGGAAATGGTGGAATCACACATTTAAAAAATGTGTAGATGTGGCACCTGGGGACACATTTTAGTGGTGAAGATGGCAGTGTTAGATTAGTGCTTTGACTAGATCTTAGATGTCTTTTCCGACCTTAACAGTGCTGTGATTCCATCTAGGGAACAACTTCCACCTTGAAGTACCCGGTGAGGGGAGTTCAGAGCTCAGAGTCCAACACCTGCATCTGTGGGCAAAAGAGTTCTAAGTACTCCATCTCAGAAGCCAAATGATGTCTGCCCCATTTGTGCACTCAGTTTACTCTTAAAATAGTAAAAGTATTACAGAAACGCTTTTTCGAAATAAACACTATCACTTCAGCCCTGCTCCTCACTTTCCTCAGTAAGTCCATATTCTCCCCTTATTTGCCATCACTCACAATGCTTCTTAGTGTTACATCTCTACAGACCTAGTTCTACTTTCTGGTTTGCCATAAATCAACTAAAAACAACACAACTCTTCTTTAGCTAGAATTCTTTCAGCGTACCTCAGACTTCTATGCAATTAATTCCCAAGCCTTTTTTTTTGGTTTTTTTTTTTTCAATTTTACTGCATGTGCATTAAGAATTAGACTGTGATGGCTAATCGCATGGTGCAAATTTGGACGGATATGTATGTACTGACAAAAGTCATGCTCCCACAGCTGCCACCTTCCCTGTTCCTGCTCCAGTATTTCATCAGGAATGACTGGGAAAATGAATAAACATGCAACAGCATGTCAAGAAATAAGTCACCAGGGTTTGTTTTTTTTTCAGTTTTCTTTTTTGAACAGGGCAAATAAATGCCTTTTCTTCCAACGCATAAGGTCATCTTCTGTGAAATTTTACTCTGAAATCCAACTCAAAGAAAGGTCAACAATTCCAAAACCCAGCAGCATTCTTTTCCTTTTACTTGTTCTTGGGAACAGCTACTTAAAGATACTTAAACACATTTTTTTAACTAAGTAAAAGAGTCTGAGGTTTACACCAGCCCTGAAAGAAAACCACTGAATCCTTCAAATTTATTAAAATTGCAACCAACAAACCAAAAAAATCCACCCACACCCCTTGAAATGCTAAAGTGAGTGAACCCTAGCAGAGGAGCACTAATGCCCTTACCTGTAGTGCATGTACAGGCACTACATATGATTAATTTCAAAATATGGGTATTAATAGCATCCACAAACAGAGTAGCTGATGATGACTTTCTTGTGAATGATGTAATAAACCTGTAGAAACTGCTTTCAGTAAACTCAGTGTAGCAATTACATACCTCAAAAACGACTGTGACAGATCTTCATCCTGTCTAGGAAGCTACTGGAGTAGAATGCCCTATTATTCCCACTTTTATTGCTCAGGTATTTATGCGGTTACAGCACTTTGGAAACCAGGAACCTTATATCTTCTCCAGTTGCATCCTTTCAGGGAGAACACTGCTGTTTTCTGCGTGACAGTGAGCACTCTGAACTCCAAAGCGATCCCCCACATAAAATGTTTTACTTAATCAACTGATCTGTCTTAAAAGGATGTGGGTGGCTGGCTAGGAAGAAACCTGTGGGATGAAATCTGAAAAAACCATGTGTCTCAACAGGTATGTGGAGGTAAGGGCAAAAAGGCCAAGGGGCAGAGAGCTTAAAGGGATGAGACCCTCTGGTTAAACTTTATTGAACAAGCAGGATGAGACTCTCAGAGAATAAATCAGTCTGTTATTTTCTCTCCTAGTATTCCCTTTGCCCTACTTTATTCTTCCATTTATTATGGACTACTAAAGCCTCTTCACTACAACTCTTAGAAAACAATGTATAGGCATAAATTTTAAAAGGCAGTTTTGGCACTCATGAGCCATGGTGATCATAAATCAAAGCAGAACGTTGGAACTGATTTGTATACTGTAACCCACAACCCTAACCTCAGCCCTGTTTTTCACCTCTCTCTGGGGCTCTGACACGGAGAAAAGGACTAGGAATAATAGCTGCTCTTCACTTGAACATTAAGGTAAACCACTCATGGAAAAGGAATATGGTAGTCAACTAATTGCAAAAACCCAACAAGTTTGTGAGTATTCCCTCTCACCCCTAAGAACAAACACTATATTTCTTTATTGCTTCTGACTGTGCCCTAAAACAGCATTGCAGTTTTTGTCTCTAGCAGTGCTAGAAGTGACAAAAGACCACACTGACCTCTACAATACAGTGCTTCTCTTCGTCTATACCCTAGTGTGGCACTTGAGGTGCCAGTAAAGGCCCTCTCAGAGCAGCTTTGACTAATGCATAAAAAGCTCTGTCAGCTTTCAAAGTGAACTTGGCAGCCTCAGGATGAGGCATGTTGGAAAAGCAATGTAGAAGACAAGACCACGTTGCCAAAATGTACTGAACAAGTCATTGGACACGATCAGTGGGAACATCAAATTTGACAAATAAGGTGAAGTCTGTAAAATTGTGAATGACTGCATTTTAGTTTTAAAAGAATGTATAACTGAGGCAGATGCCATGTCCCTATTGTATGCAAATATTTTACTTCAATTAGCACTTTTCAATCATGCTTTTTCTTTTTTGAATGACTCATGGATATCTCAGTCAAGAAATGGCAGGATCACAATCACATGCCAACAGGGTGCATTTATCTCAAGAAGAGATAAATGTGGAAGGAGTCATGTAAATCTATCTCAGGATTTTTTTCAACCTGTCTTTCCTTCCAAACACATTTTCTCTACATGCCTGCAAGCCTCTATAAAACAGCATACTCAGTTTCCATGTCCTTCCAAGCAAGCCAGTATTCACAAGTATATAATTGAAACTAAAAAATTTGTGTTTCCAGAACTTGTCCATCAGGCAAGGAAAAAAAAAAAATCAAGTTCAGTCTGTAAGTTTTATCACATAGTATTAAGCCAAAGAAGATGTCATGATACTAACTTGCCCACAAAATGCACATATAAAAAGGGGAAATCTTTAGAGCTTCTGCAGGCCACTGAGAGAGCCCTGCTGCACAGGTCATTATAAGCAGTGATTATCCATGAGGGAAAAGTGCTGAATAGCTGTGAAGTATGGCTGGATGAAAAAATACTGCAAGTTAAGACCCGTGATTGCGCACAACCCCAACATCAGCTAAGAACGCTACATCTCGTGGCTGCAGTAGGAGTTTTAGCTAATTTCCAGTGTGCTGACCCCAAGCTGCTCCGGAGCTCTGAGCGTCCTCACCTGGGACACAAAAAGTTCTGTCAAGGAACCACAAAACACTGGGAGAAACAAACTGGTGCTGCCTGTTTGCCAGAGAAGCAGAGGGAATTTCTAAAATGTCATATGGGAGTTTGGAAACATTAGTTAATTTCTGATCCTCCATCACCAGTATACCAAAGAAGCCATGCTGGAAAGGCTGAAAAATGTAAACAGTCAATGGTGATGAAAAATTCTATAATTGGTAAAAAGTTAAAAAGCTTTGGCATGAAAGCAAAACCTCAGGAAGTGTTTCACTTTCCACTCCTATAGATTTTAACACCTCTTGTGTTGCAGGAGTACTCTCTCCACACACAAATTTAAGCTGATATTAACTGAAGTTGCATCTGAAAGTGTATTTTTCATACCAGTTAGGTTCTACGCAGTAATCCCTATCTCAGAAACTGAAAGATTTAAATGAAGTCATCATTGCTAAGTGCACTAGTCAGCCATATATCATGTTCTCAGAAGTACAAAGAGTACTCAAGGGTGATAGTTTTTTATGATAATGTATGATTTCTGCATTAAATACAGAACTGCCATTATATAATTTTAGCATCTTGCCAACCTTTCTTTTTTTTCTTTTTTTTTTTTTTTTAAGCAGGAGTAGGAGGGAGAAATAAGGAGGTTGAATGGACCTGGAAGAGTACTGTTTGTACCCTGGTGAATATTAGGGAGTTGATAAATGATCCCTAGGCACACAGACTGATTTATGCAATAAAAAGTAAAATATCATGGGGTGGAGCCTTCATGTGAAAATCTCATCCTTGGACAGCTAAAAGGTATGAAATGCACCCAAGTGTCTCAAACCCCTCAGGGTTGCAATTAACTCATGATAACCACACCCTAGAGAACTGTCTCCGCTGCTCCTCTATTGGGTGGGAGGAAAAGGAAAGGGAAAGAGGTGTATTTCTGAGTATGAAAAATGAAAGATTGATAGTTTACATTAGTGAACCTTTAAAACTCAAACTATTAAGATTTCTTAATTTCCGCTAATTAACAGCATGAGTAAAGAGACGCCACACCTCATGTCACTATGATAAAGGAAAAAACAGGTAAAGAAAAGCCAATAGGGCAAATACACATTAAAAAAAAATCCACATATATGCATAAATCAAACTTGTTAGTAGCTTGAAGTTAATACAGTAATGGGATTAATAAACACAATAAACAAAATGTAATTAAACCTCATTCTGCAAAGGCTATTACTCAGAAAATTCAAATAAACTGTGCTATCCCTAAACTGGCAACATGGTTTGACAATCCTACCTACATGCAACTATGAATTTCTTTTTCTGTTTCTAGTGCTAAAAGACATCATTGGAGAGCACTGAAATCTTATACCCTCTCTATTATCTTGTAAAAGTCTGAACTCATCCTAAAAAATTAAGGGGATAATGCTAGCAAGTGTTTTATTGAGAAAAAAAGTGAGAATTGAACCACCTTAGATTTCTTAGCTATACTGGCCATACAGACAATCCTCAGATTGGCCAACATATATCCAACTCAAACTAATTGGTATCTATTTCCATCTTTGGTGTATGGAAATGAGGAGGCTTTTTTTTATGCTACAAGCTTGGCAAATTTATGGAAAAACAGTTACTATGCTTGTAAAGCACAGCGACGTGTCAGCCTAGTAATATATTTAGAGGCCATTTTTATCCTGCAGAAAGAGGAAATAAACAATGAATTTTCTTCCTGAGGTAAGAGAATGCAGAGATAACTTGATTCCCTTAACTGAGCTGATACTATTAGCTCTCTGCACAACAAGAGCAAATACTGTGCAATGTATCATCACAGGAACTTACCCTATGCAGGTATGAGATCGAATTCGAGACTGTGCCAAGATTACAGAAATCTGATCCAAGGAGTCTTGTATATCCCCAACACTGCCCCAAGACTTTAGTTCCCATCGACATTCAACAACCACCAACACTTTTGAAATTATAGCTTCCCACCAAATTCCAAATTCAAACTCCATCTGATTAATGTATTTGTATGAAATTCAGTATCTGGAAAATTAGCATGCTCATAAAATTGTATGTAAAGACATTTCAGCACACAGTAGAGCAAATATACACTGCATCTCAGAAGTCTGTCTTAAATATTTATTATTCTCTTCTTCCCTAGAAATCGTTAAACTGAAGCTGATAAGGAACAGATGCGATGCAACAGTTGCTCTAAAATGCTCATCCTTAACAGTACAAGGTTTAGTTCAGATTAATTCTTTGTCTCTTTAAAATCTGCAAATTCATCCTCAAAATCTCCCTCAGCTGAAAATTATTCTGCCCACATTGGGAATTCTCCCCTAACCTTAAAAATATAGAAAATTTTACCGTTCAAGACAGCAAAGGAGGGGATAACAAAAAGTTTTCAGCTGTCATATTATTTTTCTCAAATTTCCCTTTGCTATTCATCAAATCCTTGAATGAAGTCTTTCACTGTAGCTGAACTATGACTTCATGATGTTTCTTCTATTGTTACAAGAGGGAATGACTGCCTTGGCAAGGAGGGGCTGAGCTTTTAAAATGAAATAGGTATTTCTAACACAATGAGTCTACAGTTCATCCATCATCCATTCACAGCCCCGTCCAAATGAGGAAAAAATGTGATGTGCTCTATGGTAAAGATGAACTAAAAATTTCACAGCTGGCAAGCCTGAGGTACTGTTTTCTCAGTAAAGACTAAGGCCACATACAGAGAAACTGATTGACTGCTCACCAGGTTTTTTTTTTTCTTCCCTTCTCACTTTACTGCCTTGGTCTTGAACTTTATAGAAACCTGTTAAGTACAGGAATTCAATTTTTATTTTTTGATTTTTTTCTTTTTCTTAAAAACTGTATCAAAATAACCACAGAATCACAGAACAAGCTGAGTTGGAAGGGACTCACAAGGATCATGGAGTCCAACTCCCGGCCCGGCACAGCACCATCCCCAAGAGTCACACCAATTCCTACATTCAAAATTGGGGTTTGGAATTCACTTACAATATTCCAGTATAGTTTGGAAAAAGTATTAATCTGAGCTTATTACAAAATTCCAGTTATGATGTATGTAAATGTATTTCATCTCCCTTCCTTTGCAATCTGAGGTAACATTTCTATTTTTGGAACAAAAAATATCTTTGATAAACAGCTCCAAATCTGTCAGCATGTTGTCCAGACTGCAACTCCTCTTTAAAAGTCTATATTCATATGCAATATGTTATGGAACAATAGGTCAACAAGCTCAAATTCCTCTAAAATTTCTTATCTGTCTTATTCTTTATGTGTCTTTATCTACAGGCTTTTACTGAAAAACAAATAAATTATGCAAATATAAATAACCTCAGCTTAACCAGAGCTAATTTCGAACCTCAAGTGCATACACAGGTTGAGCAAAATCAAGAAGTTCCCCATGGACACAGCGTTTCATCCTGGGGGAGCTGATCCAAGGTTGGGTCAGGATCCAAGTTCATGAGAATTCACCTTTCTAAGGAGAACACGATCACCAAAATTTGTGGCATACGCTGTCATGATATCACATATGATCATAAAAGCTTAAGCACATACAATTGGTATTGTTCTATGTTTTTAAATTGCTGCTGTAACCTGCCCTCCCAAACCCATAACCCTCCTCCAAGTCAGAGAAATTAGTCAATCTGGATCCAAAGCCTGGAGTCATTAGATCACGTTTTGGCAGAACCTGACACTCAAAAAGCTGGCTGGGCACACAACCAGCACTATGCATTGACAGGATACTGCCAGCCACGTTTCAGAAACTCAGTGGTGAGAGTAAGAATCCTGTACATAAGTGGGCTATGAAAAATGCATACAGCTACATGAGCAGCAGGAGTACTTTCTGGAATGTGTGTAACCTCACCATATCAATTCACACACTGAGAAAAATCTTAATTGCACACTGATTAAGGAGCTCCTCCACACTAGGCTGAGTAGAACCATCAAATGCCTCGAACTGCAGCATGCACCCCAGAGAGGCTGGAAACAGGACGATAGCAAGGGTTTTATTAATAGGTATGAAATGGGCAAACTCCACATGACTTTACCCTTCCATGCCTCAAAAACCAGTCTTTCCTATTGCTTCATTCAAGTCCTGAGAATTAAGAAAATATAATGCTGTAATGTTTCACACTAGTCTGTCTAGGCAGCCTATTGCGTTCTGGCTGTAGAAGCGTCTGCTTTCAAGCCCTAAGCCCTCGCAGCAATTATCCTGCTCTCAGACTAAACCTACAGAGCATATTTCAAAAGAAGTTACATCTAAACAGAGGGAATTCAACAGTGATCAATGTTCAACAGGCCTGGGTGGCAATAAACTATTTACTGCCTTAACCTTTTAAGTTTGCACAAGCGAAGCGCCCGAGAGCCCTGTGATGAATTAGCTGAAGTGTTTGGTCGTGAGCGGAGCAGCCGCTGCTTCAAATCATCTGTCCAGCAACACCGCCCGCCTCGCAGTCCTGCAAACAACAGCCGCCTGCCAGAGCCAGGGTCTTCTCATCTCTTCTGGGGTTCCACTGCCCAGACGTGGTTTTTGCCAACTTTTACTATGTCTACCACCCCTAATGGAATAATTTTGGAAAATAAAGCACATCAAAAAGCTGGGCATGATCCTAATCATCTTTTTATTACCCACTTTATTATTACCTTACAGAAGACATAACATAGAGCGGACATCAGAGTGCACTCAGCACACTCGAGCCTGCAGTAGCTGATTTAGATCTGCTTCCCCCCTCTTGCAAGATTGCCAAAATAAATTGAAAGGGGAAAAAATCACACCTATTGCATTAGTGTCATTGTCACTAAGGCTTTCCCACCACCACGCTGCTGAAATACAGTACGGGAAAGTAATCCTTTACAGATGGCTGAAGACACCAAAGCCTTGGCAAAGTACTTTTGGAAAGGCTGTCTTCACCGAAGTTAAGAGTTAGTTTTTATAAATTTCAAATGGAATTACTTTGCCTGTAACTTAAATGCAAGACTAGCTCTTTTATTGTAGTTGTCTTGGTAATTCTGAGATTATTAGGATAGGCTTTTAAAACCAGTGAGACCTCTGTAGGTCTTCTGTTTTTACAGTTTCAGAAGAATTTGATTTCTAACACCATTACCTGGAGATAAATCAGGCAATGGCCACCTTGTCCTTCTAGTTGAAACATCTTAACATGTGTTTTTCTCTTTATGTAGATATACATATGTGAAATCAGTAGGCTAAGATACTACATACACACTACAGTTAATTCAGGTT
Source organism: Edolisoma coerulescens (assembly GCA_013397115.1). Lineage (NCBI taxonomy): Eukaryota > Metazoa > Chordata > Aves > Passeriformes > Campephagidae > Edolisoma > Edolisoma coerulescens. The sequence goes on from VWZW01007426.1 coordinate 922,904, forward strand.
TTCTAAATAATCTAAGGAAATATAAAATCAGTTTTGTGTTTTGATTTTCAATATAAAACTTGGAGATACAATTTTAATTTTTAATTTAATTTCTAAAGAAAACAGGATTGTTTGTTTGTTTTGTTGGGGTTTTTTTGTTAAAAACTACTTCCGTGTTTATAACTCAAATGCTTTAGTATGAAGTTTGTGAGTGTAAGAATCTGGAAGCTAAACCAGAAACACCAATAACAGCTTAATTTCATACAGAGCAAAACATAAAAAACATAGCTGGTATTATTTAATGGCTGTGGATGAAGAACTGAAAGAAGCATCAGCTATTCTGATTGATGCATGCATAAATCCAAGGAAAACATGATTACTGCAGAAGAAGCACATGCTTTGGTTGCTGTATTTACTATCTTCATAAGCAACAATCACACATGTATAGTTAATACCACTTAGAATTCTCCTTTTTCTAGTATAACAAAGTCCCACAAAACACAGGCCATATGACTTCACTCAGTGATTCTTATATCAAGCTGTATAAATAGCTAGTAGTTATTTATATCTCTTAGGCAAGCATCCAATCTTGATTTAAGGACTGCAAGTAATGGAGAATCTTTCACTTCCTTTGGTAAGCCGCTCAAATGCTAATTGTCCTCACTTTAAAAAATTTGCACCTCTTCTCTAGTTTGAATTTGTTTAACTTTAGTTTTCAGCACTGGATCTCTGCATAATTGCCTGTGAGGTTAAGCACCCAGTAATACCAAACATCTTACTCCCAGTGAGAGCAGGATCAAATAGCTGCTTCACATTTGCTTTAATGAGGTAACTCTAGTGGTCTCCTAATGTCATTTACCAGCAAGACTGTTTTCCAGGCCTAGAATCACTTTTGTCTTTGCTCTGAGTTGTTTCCTATTCTCAGCATATTCTGGAAAGTGGAAGACCTGAGGTGTTCTTGTATTAGGTTATATAAGCAATATGGACTCCTTGTTTCTACCCAGTAGCATCCTATCAGGGAATCAGCTTCGCTGCTTTTCTGGCATGACACTGCCTTGTGTATAGTCCAGCACTCACTGCAACCTCTAAATTCTTCTGCAGCTCCTACAGTTCAGCATACCAAACTAAACCTTCTCCCCTCCTTTGATGTGACTAAACTGCTTTAAGAGACAAAAATGCCCAGTCCTGCAGAGGAGGGAGCTTGGCTAACACATCTGCTGGACCCTAAACAGCTCCTCACAGAGACAACTTGGGTTCACATTCCCAAAACCTCTTCCTAGACTAAAAACTGTATCTTACCCAGTGCACTTACCTTTCTCAATCCAAGTCACAAGAGGTATTAAACTAGTTTGATTAAACCTTTTTTTAATTTAAGAACTTAGAAACAGCAATTTATTCTATCTGCAAGCTGAAAAGCAACTCAAAAGTTTATAGCAAGTTTGGAAGCCTGATAACCTGTTTGCAAAGAAAGATAAAAACAGGGTATCCCACATCTCAGAGTATGTGAGAATGAAGAAATAGGAAGTGTCTCAGCATTATGTTATAATTCCACCTTATTTCAAATAAGCAGTTTCTTTGATGACACCAGAAAATATTCAGAGAGATGGCTAATGATTCCTCAGCAAACATCTTAAAAAAAAAAAAAAGTTATAACGCTTTCCAGTTGTGGGTATGGGGAGTGGGAAGGTCTGGTTAACGAAACTACAAGTGTTGTTTCTCTAAGGTTTCCAGGAGGGAAACTGGGTAACTTGAAGCAATGTATTCTTGTGTTTTATTTAACTACATGATATGTTGGGAAACTGCATTGTTCGTTTAGATTTCTGACCTGAGCAGATCTTTTCAAAAGGCAGTTCTGACACTGTAACTGCATTACAGACAGGTGTACACTGGTACCTGAAAAATCTCAGAAATGGACCTTGAGCTCAGGACCTTGGGAGGTACCACACAGCAGCAGACACTTACACAGCTGCAGGTGGAAAGTCCAATTTCCAGGTGGTCATGACCCCCCTCATGGCTTGAGCAGAAGCCAAAGGTACATCACTGTAGCCATTGGAGCTGTTCCTTTCCTGCAGTGCCACACAAAAGCTGTGAGAAAGAGCTAAGTCCTTGCTGTGCCTCCCAAAAAAGGCAACTTTGACAGAAATAAGGCCCCAGCAAAGACAGTTGCATCAGACTAACCTCTCTTTCTGGCTCTGCTGGCATTAAATAATGATCCCTTCACAAGCAGAAGCACTTTCAAATCTCTGGAGCTGATTTGCCAGACTAAGCTGCAATGATGGAGGTGGTTTACCTTCGTCAGCATCTTCATTTAATTAGTGATCTCACTTGGATTGATCCAAAATGAAAGCAGGGAAAAAAAAAAATCTCCTAAATGAAGCACACAAGATGACTCTCCCTCCCAGGCTTGTGTCATAAAGTTACACTCCTTTATTTATCTCCTGAGTCACATCACAAAACCCCTCCATCTAGGGTCAAAAGGAAAAAATAGATGAATAGTCCTGAAGCTCCTGAACTTCATGAAGTTTGTCACAATGCCTTATAAGACCAAAACATTCACTAAATCTACCCAAAATCCTGTTTAGGCAAGTCAAGTTTTACTACGGTTCATGTCAAGTCTTCTGTGTCTATTCCAATTTCATTTGCAGAGAGGGACACACTGGAAGTAGCTCTTTTTACACTGTTTAAGGCTGTCATTAGGTAATTTAAAAAGAAATGAAAGGTTTTCCCAAGCACAAGAGACCTCTCTCCTGTACTGATGAGTTCCTCCTTTCATCTGCATTAGTTTCATTGCTTCCGTGTCTCTGCCGACATCATAGGATATGCTTTTTGCTAAACTTCATTATAACAGTTTAGTGATTTACCACTTCCCACAAAAGAAAAAAAAAAACAAACAACCAAGAAAAGTGTTTGAAAGCATCATGAGATGCACTTATTTTCTGAGTTAATGAGTAGAAAGAGCCCCCCCATAACAGATACAGCCATCTGGGTTTTTGGGGAAAAGGAAAGTAAGTCATAAGAAATGCTCCTTTGGCTCATTTTGAGACCAATCATTGTAGGAGTGAAATAGTAAAAAAATTTGTTTCCTCCTTGTTGGCTTTTTCTCTCTGGCATGAAGGGATCTGGAGAACACAAATGAAGTAAACTTTGGAATGTCTGTTATATGGCCAAAAAGCATTAAAGTTATTGTTTTATATATAAATATGTATACACAGAGGGCCTCACTTCTAATTTACAGAAAGCAACAGCACACCAACTTTGGGGTACGTGGAAGAATAAACCCTAGGGAGAATGTAAAGAGACACACACATATTTGCATTTACATGTGAGCAGACTAGCATCCCACAAACACATCCAATTTGTCATATTCTGACACCTGCATAAGTCAAAGAATTAATCTGTGTGAACCTGCTAAAAATTTTATTTTAAAGATTTTTCCAATAGTGTTGTCTATCAATTTTTTACAACGTCTTCCCAGGTTAAATAGGAAAACAAACGTGTTAATAGTAATTTTTTCAAGCCATAATATGCATTGAAAAATATAGAATACCTACTGGACCGTTTAAACTACATCATCTAATGGAAAACTTTAATAAACTTATTCACAGGGGTTTCTTCACATCCTTCTTAAAAAATACAATTTCAATTAATGGCAATTAGCCTTTATCTATTAGAGCATTTTCTTCTGGAAGCAATCTCTTTCCACAGATAAACCAAAGAGAGGGAGGAGAATCAGACTTAACATACAAGTTTCCACAAGTTGTATCAATATCCAATATCTGCTTTGGGCTTTAAATATAGAGATATCTAAGAATACATAATGACTGTGCTCCAAAACAGCAGCAGGCAAGTTCCATTATCTCAGAGAAAATAAGAGCATCTCTACATACATTCAAACACCTTTTTTTGGCACTACAAGACAGGAAAAACACATTATGTGATGAGTAGGACTTTAATTGCTCCAGTGCTTTGACTTGATCTGTATACATACAACTTGTATTGTCATATATAGTGTGAACAATAATTTATAAAGAGTTTCCTAAGCTATATTAGGAAAGAACATTATACATTAATAGGCAAGCTAGGCTATACATATCAAAGGAAAAAAGAGAGTAATTTGTCACTTTCCAACAGGTGTTAAAAGCCAAAAAACAGAATGATACCTGCTGTACTCTGAAACATGCCCATTTTCCTCAAGCAGTACCTGTTTCCCCAAAGAGCCCACCCCAATTCTCCCAAGGGGCAAAGCCCCCCATTGCAAAGATGAGAAGGTAGTGTAACAGTCCAGGACAGACACCTGCTGACCTGTTCTTCCTTTGAAACACCATGTGAAGATCATCCAAGCCTCAGCCAAAATCCTGCATCCCGCAGAAAAGTCAAAAGAGGAACATAAAGTACCCGAGGTTTCTATTTTATAGCACAAGTTCATGGAAGTGCCCTTTTGTTCTCTCGATATCTGCAGAGACCCTTGGCTTTTCAGCTGTGCATATAAGTATCACTTTTCTTTGCTTGATGTAAAGACACACTGTTTTGGTTGACATAAACCAAGATTTTAAATATACAGCCCTGGAGGTCATAAAATTTGGCAGCAGCTATTCTCACAGTGTTACGGTAAGCCCCAGTACTCATATGTCAGGTACACTATTGACACCATTTCTCATAAAGCAGTTTCGTTAACCCGAAAATCTGAAGAAAAAAGGGAGGCACAGAAATGGAATATCTGGCAAACTTCAGTAGAGGAGAGAAGAAAAGTGCATGCTGACTGAGACATTTATAGGCACATTTTCCTTTATTTCAAAATGAGAAAAAAGTGTTTCAGGGATGTCTTTAAAAACAATTTTTTTTTCCTGAACTGCCTGCTTTTCCGAAGCATTAAAGTGAAGGTTGCTACCCTGACCCTCTGGCAGTGCTGATGCTCACAGAGAAAGGAGCCAAGGCGTGGATGCCACAGTACAAAATGCTTGCAGCAGGAGGTCTGATCCAAAGTTTGGAGAAGCCAAGAGAAGTCTTGCTCCCGACCTCATGGCTTGCTGGATGAGGCCCAGGGAGTGCACGAGCGAACAGCCTGTTCCATCGGCTCAAGGCACAGAGGGGAAGCTGCACACACATAAAGTAGCGCTGTGATACGGCTGCAAAAAGCCCAGGAATAATCACATAAGAAGTTACTTCAAGAAATGGTAAGGAAGGAGCTTTGTCTTGAGGTTCTAGGAAGATTTCTGACACTAAAGTAATTGCTTTATTTTAAGCAATAAACCACTGTGTAATTGTTACTGTATCTACAGCATATGCTACAAGACACTTATTTTTTTGTGCTTGGCTGTAATCTGCAACACATTCTACAACTGCATGGGGAAAAATAACTGCTTAACACTTATTTGAGGGCATGTGTGTACTCTGAAGCTTTAAAAAGCTGTGGTTTTTATGGTTTCAAGAGCACAGGAAGAAAGCACTGACAAAGGTTTCACATTTTTCAGTGTTTCCATAAAAAAAAAAAAAAAGAAAGAGAAGCACGTTCATTGAGGGGCTCTGTGTGAGCTTGCAGCAGTGAGAACTACCACAGCGACCCAGATGGAAAATGCATCTTGGTCTCCATGCTGCTCTTACAGGTTTTGACTTGCTGAAGGTGGGTGGGCAGAACTTGGAGAATTTGGCACCTGCATGACCAGAGTCTGTAAAGTTAGCAATTTGGCTATACTGATGATGAGGAATGTTGAATAACATTGTGATCAAAATCAACTGCTTAGGTCAGGCACATAAACGTGCAGCTTTTTCCTATATTCTGTACATTCTACGTGGTTTCTAAGGGGTCCAAATACCAGAGGAAATAAGTGCTTATCTGTCAAAGAGTTAGGAAAACAGAACAACAAAGGTGGAAGGGATTTAAAAAAATTCTTTTGCTGTCCTACCCCCAACTGAGAAGAGCTTGGTGCTTCCTCTCACTCCCAGCTGTTCCTACTGCATTTGGCTTTAATCAGGTGCAGGGCAGGAACTCAACATCCTGTTGCCTTGCTCTGATTAGGAGGAGTCAAATTCTACAAATTGGCAGATTTCTTCTTTTAGTGTTCCTTATTTGATGAATCATTTGTTTTAAAGTATTTGAAAAGGGCCATTACAGAGGCAGTGGACCCAGTTTGTTGCTGCTTCCAAGTCTATTTATAACTGCAGCTCTAAGGAGTTTCAGCAGACTGCAGTTTCTTCTCCTTTAGCACACGGAAAGAACCATCCTGTGAAAGCAATGGCACAACGGGGCACTGATAAAAAGCCTGAGGCACCCAAAAGCGGCAATATGCTAATAAAAACAAACAGAAATGTGATCAGAAGCTGTATCTTTGAGGTTAATGACACTGTCTTCGATGTCCATTCTAAATAACGTCCAATTGAACATTTAAGCGATTTAAGCTATTCTTCTGTCCTTGCATTTTACTCCTTTCACATCAAGATTTTGCAGCCACAATTGAACTGACTGAGCAAAGCCTGCCTTCCCACACTGTTAGCAGTAGCAATTCTGTAACTCCACAAACATTTAATTTTTGAGGATAGTCACTCAATCAGTTGATACAATTAGAGATAGCACAAGAGCCATTTTTAAAAAGAAAAAGTATCCTTTTTGTCCAAGGTAAGATAATGGCTTCCCTGACAATACAGTCAAAAATACACTTAGAAAAGGTGTACAGAAAATAAATAACATGACTGTTAAAGGTGTTTTCACTCCTTCAGCACTGGAAATTAAAATGGCAAAGGAACAAAAGTTTTACTCCTACTCCTTCTCACTTTTTTTCCCCCTCCTGTTTTAATTTGAGAGAAGCCAGTCAAAGAAGGGATGACACTCCACCCGGCCCATGCACAGGATTTCCTCTTCCTTCTTTCCTTCTGCTTCGCATTGTCACATTTTAAAAACATAAAAATATAAGATGCTGACTAAAATGGAAGTGAATTCGATTGAAGAATAAACTTTCAATATTAACCTTATTGTTTATAGAGGGATCTTTCTCGTAAGGGAGCACCCACATTTATTAAGAACAGTCTGAAAACCACAAATATCCAAGTCTGACTTGGATACCAATCAGTTTGGGTTCACTACAAAGCAAGGAGTTGCTGGAAAGATCTAGTTTTATATATTACTAAAATTCTTTGGAGTGTTGAGACTTTGCTTTAAGTTTTTATCAGCTCCTCACTACAAGCTGCTGCCCAATTTTATCAAAAATCATGTGTTTTATGTCTGTAATGGTTCAGACCATTGTCTGCCACACAGAAGTTTAGCTCTTGTGTTTACTAACCATGAAATGCAATTCTGTACAACGAAAAGCAGACGAAAGGATACCTCTACCCTTCAACAAACCAACAATAGCTCCTAAGAAGGCAGCTCCCAAGTAGAAGATACGCCTGGTGTAGCCAAGTGGTCAACACCTGACAATCTAGAAACCCTCAGAGGAAAAGTGAGATTAAGACCTCTTAGCTGCAGCCCTCTTCTGATAAAAAGCAGCTGCAACACAGAGACAACGACAACCAGTAGAAGAAAAGTTTTCCAGCTCCTGACCTGCATTCTCAGCTGGGTCCTTCATGTTTAAAAAGACTCAACATGTGCCGTGGGGCAATGAGAAAGCAGTGTGGTGCAGTCTTTCAAAGAAAAGCTAAAATAATTTTCTGGATCATGTCTGTCCCCCACATCTCACATGGAGGGACAAACAAGGTACAGGAAAAAAATCTTCCAGGGCTCCATCCACCCTTATTGATAACTCCGGGTTGAAGAAAACAGACTTTAGGAGCAATGAGAACACAAATTACCACACAGAAAAATAAAGATAACTGGTAGGAGATGCTTCCAAACCCCTCCTTCTCCTTTGTTTAGGGAATAACTATTAGAAGCAAGGTCGGTTGCCAGTGCTGCTTAGTCTACAACCAAAAAGGAAATTTTAAAAGGTATTTTATAAAAACAAAGTGCAGAACCACTGTATGCAAAGTTTAAAAAGTTGAGTTCAAAGGAACTGAGTAACATAATTTCAAAATAAAATATCAAGCTTTATCCCCACCTGTATCTCAGTGAAAACTAAGCAGCTTCTTATTGCCATTTCATCATTTAAAAAAAGTCCTGTTTATTCCACTCAAATATAGGGCTGGTCAACAGCAGAATACCACATTAATTTTATTTACTTTGGATTTGAACTCATTTGTTTATGGTACATTTTCATTATATAAAGCAGGTATTTAATTTTGGTATTTTTCTCTTTTTCCAAGACTAATATTTCCTCATTTCAAAGTTCTACAACTGATTTCAGTCAACTGATAAACAATATCCAGACTATATTTAAAGCTTGGTCATAAGAATTACTCTTGTCCTGTTGTGCATATTAAAATCAAGCTTAATTGCAAATTATATTCCTATTCACTTCCAAAATGTGCCAGATCACAGGACAGTTTTGATATTTGGGGTTTGTTGTTTTTTTGGTTTTTTTTTCACTCTGAAGCTCTCAGTAAAATAGTAAAAAAACCCCAAAAGCACAAGGGGAGGGGAGAGCTGCAGGGGTCTGGGCTTGTTCAGTTGGAGTAGAGTCTCAAAAACAGGAGGGAGGCAGTAATGTCCTTAGCATTTCCAAGAAGGCTGAAACAGAATAAATTTGAGAAGCCTTTGCTACTCTACATTCTTTTTAACATGGCAGTACAAATTGCAATTAAAGTGTATTATCAGCCTTATTATTATTTAAAGTGGTTTTTGGAGGCTTCTATCCTATTGTAAAAGATGTATCTAGAGGTTTGGTGGCCTTTTTTGTTTTGTTTTAACAAATGCATAATTTAACCATCAGAGCATGTATGTATTTCTTCAGATAAAAATATCCACAAGGTTCTACATGATTAAATGAATCATTAAAATACTTACTGACACATATCAAAGGGAATATTTTCTTCAGAGCCAGCACAATACACTTGGTAAATAAACGCATTATTTTATAAAGGTACCTTATATTTATAAATCTCTTTTGCCGACAGAATGAACAGCCTCTGTAAACCAAGACATTCAGCTGGCTACATTTTTACATCCCAGACCATTAAGCTAATCATTCACAAGGACCCTGGAAGCATTTAAAACAAAAAGTACTGATTTTCATCAGTGTAAGTCAAATTCAAGCCCCGTGTATGAGTGCAACATCCTATACACTCTACAGCACGGCTCCTATTGGTGAAGCAGCAGCACTACTCCCTGCTGTCCTCATCTAAACGGGAAAAGCTTTCTTGCTTTCTGATCCACTGAAATGACCTCTCCAGGCTGTAGAACAAGACTCTAAAAACTTAAATTTGTGTTGCAAGCACTGGCAATTCCAGGTCAAATAAGTTGGATTTGTATTCTGAAGGATATGTATTCTAAAACCAGGAATTTTCTTATCTTTAAATTTGTGGGGAGCTCCTCTGAAACATGCTTACAGCCAAGTCCATATGGTAATGTTACACTGTTGAATGAATCACTGTTAGTTTTATACATACACACAGGATAAGATCCAAATGTAGTATCATTCCACACTCTAGTTTCCTTCACACTGAACAAACTGCCCTAAGTGAAAGCCCTAAGTCAAATTTAATAGTCTTTACTCATGCAAGCTACCAGCTGGTCTGACTTGGCTCTTCCATTTAGGAACCAGGAAGCAAAAATAACAATATTTTCTACATTAAATCTAAAAAATAAAATCATTGCAATACAACTTTAGAAATCATAGCAATTTGTTTGATTAAAACATTCCAAACAGTTTCCTCTTAAACACATGATGAAAGACATGAATCCTTTTTAAAGGAATTCTAAAGAAGCTTTTCCTTAAGGACCCCCTATCAAAGTCCTAAGAATTGGGGGGGGTGTGGGGGGTGTGGAGGGGGTGGAATCTTCCCCCCCCCTTTTTTTCTTATTCTCCTTTTGCACTAGAGCAAAGGGTGACAGAAGTGTTAAGGTCATTAGCCAGTTGGTTTTGGCCTTGCACATGCACACTCAAAGAGGATCTAATAAGACAGCTGTGTCACCATCTTGGGGGTGAAGAAAGGACAGAAGGGCACATGGATGCTGCCAGCATCTTAATTCATTCCAGAACAAACACTCACTCAAACCTGTTAAAGGAACAACCCTGTTTCAACAGCAAACTTGCGCTACCTGCAATCAAGTCAGGATCTCAGCCACAACTTAATCACCCACCAACCACCTATTCAGAAAGGTCTCCTCCAAGCCATGTGTGCATGAAGGCAGCTGTTCCAAAAGGTGCATCATTGTCATTCAAGAAGGCTGCCATATATTTTGTCACATACAGGTTGATCACAAAACAACCCCAGGGAACTCAATGGCACTGAGGCCATAGCAAGTCACATTTCAAAACTGCACCCTTTTCCACCAAGAGTCAGAGAAACCTGCACAAATTTCATGGAGGCACACGTTTTTCCATTCTCATTGTTCACTTTTTTAAACATAGTCCTGGAAGGCTGGCACAAGGACCCAGCTGTGCCATGGACTTCTATCGCAGGTTTGGGAAACTCACTAGAAGCAACAGGTTAAAAGCTTTGCACTCAATGATAACATTTCAGTTGATTCCAATGGGTATAAGACTTCATCCTCAATCCCACTAGTTTCTCACTATTCCCTGAAGAATAAGAATTCATTTTGTTTCAACTTCCCTTTATACTGCATATTGAAACCATTTTGTATCTAATTTTTTTCTTTTTTCATACCTCACCCATCTCACTTGTAGTGTCTTTGTCCCTGTAACAAACATCCTGAATTCTTGGCTGCTGGAGTGGCTCCTACCTTCGTGTATTCTCACAGTAAGTGGAGAATGGAAGTCCTCTAGGATGAGGAAGTTTTACCATGCAGGTTTCCCACTTCTGTAGAAAGTATCTTAAGCACCAGGCTTTATACAGAATAAAGTATGATACTATTTCAGCTAGGTTTCTGAATAGAAGCAGTTATGACTATATAGTCAACAAAAGAAACTTTGGTAAGAGGCAATTAAGCACTTTCTCTGATTCACCCTCTAGAGCAGAATCTCTCTCTCCCGTAACTAAAAAGGCACCTATGGAGACCCCTCTCCCTGGGCTCAAGTCAGGAGAGGGTAAAGTATTTACCAATTCGTGTTACCAGCCTCTAATGTTTCACAGGTGTGAACAGTCCAGTTGATGGTATCACTCCTGACAGGCATCATACATGTGCATCTCAACAAATCCGGGCCAGGAAGAATCTTCATCTCACCTTGGAAAGCTCTGGGAGTCTCAAGCAACTCCAGAGAACCTGGCCTGAGCACAGACACTGAGGTCTCAGTTTAGATGAGACCCTGTAAAAGGCTTTTAAAAGAAAATATTTATGAATTGCCTACAGATATGTTCCACAGGATAAAAAAAAGAATGAAAACCTAAAAAACTCCCCCTGTAACAAATCGACAAACCAAACCACCAGAAGCAGCCTGGTAAATTTATGGAAAATGTAGTTAACAAGTTTTCATTTAACTTTCATTCATCTCTGATTAGTGAAATACTGTATCTGTCATGAAAGAGAAACTACCTACAACCTAACTTCTAGCCAATTAATTTAATAATGCTATAAATCCAGTGCCTGCAAAATTAATATCTCCTCCACAGCAACTGATCTGCGATACTGTCAGAAAAATCAAGCACAAGTAGTTCAGAGAAAGAATAATTTTCTGTTAAACTTAAATCCAATAAAAGGACATAAATAAAGACAAAGTAAATCTATGCAAATAAACATGCGCACTGGAAGATGCATTTGAATTTTCAAAAGAAATGTTGTAGTAGTACCAGACTATATGTTGGTGCTTACATACAGAAAAGGCATAGGGGGAAAATTTTATAAGTAGTTGAATATATTTGGACAATTCTTGGTCATATGGTTTAAAGGAAAATAAATACAGTATTTTATTTTTATTAAGAATTTAGAAATCCATGGGAAAAGTTCTGTACAATTGTAGCAACTGCCCTTGGATAGCTGTGTGAATAAGCCCTACTCAGTTACTCCCTGGAATTCAGTTCCCCACAGGCTTCCAAAAGGCAGAGCACACTCAACTGGACTTTCATTTATGCTTCATAATGGGAAAATGTGACATGTTTGCCAATTTAATTAGCAAAGAAATTTTTTTTCTTCATTTCCAAAGACAGCTCATGTAGCTGCACCGAACAGGGAGTCAACTAAACAATGCAACTTACTAGCATGGGACAAAAGGTCATTTGGAAGGGATGTGCCTTTAAGGACTTACAAAGGCTTCATCCTCAGTCCTGTATTAAAAGAGGAAGCATATCTCAGTAAAGGAAGGATGCCCACTTTAAATAAGGAAATGAGTTTGCAGGATGTACACATGCTGCTTTCTATTAATGATAAGCAAAGTCTACAGAAAAAGCAATAGACTTCTCCAGCTCTGGCAGGAGTCATCTTCTCGTGGATTACCTGTAGAGGACTTTAAAATAAACAGATTGCAAATAAATGTCCTCAACCTCTTTTTTAAACTGATTTATGTATGTATATGGGGATTAACACACACTGATTACTGTACTCTGTGGCAAGAGATATAATTACAGACTGATGATTTTACATGTAGGCCAGAGACGACAGCAGTGGTTTGGGGCAGCAAGAATTAGTGGTTGTAATATTTTTTCTTCTTCAAGCTAACCTTCACAGCTAGAGAGACTAGCCAGACTTAAGGTCTTCTAAGGATTTGCAAATTTCTCTCTTCAAGATTAATAAACCATCACAAAGTGATTATTATTTTCCATTAAAAATCTATCATTTCTTTAAACATGTAATAAAAAACAGATCCTGCTTTGCAGCAAGGATTGACTATATGACCACAAATTTTAAATAAAAATAGAAGGTATAGAATGTTTTGCTATACTCTCATTTCACTCTTCTGTGAGCACATATTACTTGACCACTGAAGCTCGAGAGAATGCATATCATGCATATAGTTCCAGGAAAACTGAAGCTTTAAGACTGAAAAAGGCCGTGAGTAACAATGTACAGAAATCCCTAATATCAATGTAATTAATTCAAAATACACACAGACACACATGCACACACACATTCTTTAAATAAATATGCAAATCTCTTTATATGCACATTCAGATTCAGGCAGAAGGGTGAGGTCACTACCTTTGAAAAAAAAAACATTACCAGTTAATGCAAAAAATCAAGTTTCCTATCACCCTTCAACAATGACAGGATTCAGTGTTCCCATCCATTATTATAATTATATCATAAACCATTTTGGCTTTCAAAGGATGATTTTTTCCTGCCCCCTCCAGAATCTAGGATGACCACAAATTCTGGCTGGCACAGTCACGCAGAAGTGGGCATCCTTCCAAACTCTGAGCAGCCACAGCACGGTGCTGGCTTACAGCTGGTTGAGAGAAGCAGGCAGGCTTGCTCCCTGCAGCTTGGAGCATCACACCCAGCTGGGCCCTGCTCTTGGTGCTGCTCACTTCTCTCTGTGAGCCACTTGGCACATCCAGGCTAAGAGCTCTTTAACAAATGCTCCTTAACACTGCTTCCAAGATAAACATCAATGGACACATCAGTGGAAATTCACCTCCGTGTAACTGGCAAGAACAAGGCTTACACTCCTTATACCACAAAAATCAGCCTTTTTCTCTTTTTTTCACTGTCCTTTTTCACACTTTTAAGACAAATTTCCCATCCAGTCTTCAAAACATTAGTAAGCTGCACAGGGAAACTGTCGTGGCATGGCGTTATGAACAGTTGCATACCAGAGTGGCCATAACTCCTTATTTATCCTCTTCCACCATGTTGCAGAAACAAGTGTAACAAAATCAAGAGCGCAGGGTCAGACGCACACTGAATACTAATACTCAGAAATACCACTAGCTGTTTTTCCCAGGTGCCAGAGCCTGACAGCTCTGGCAATGGTGACACGTTTTTTGGATCACATGCAACACTCCCATGTTATCTGAAGTGATTTTGGTTTTAAAGAAATAGTTTGAATAAGACTTCAAAATATCTAGCTCTAAAAAGAAAAAGGCTCATTACACAAAAATCATTTGTTCCACCAGCCTCAGAGGTGTCAACATTTCCATTATACACTCAAGTGTTTAATCTTTATTATTCAGCTGTAAAAGTTGCTGTTAGCCTGAAACTTGGCATAAAAACATTTTTTAAAAAAATTCAGCAGAAGTCAGACTGCGTATTATATTACATAACTGTTTGGGTTTTTTAAAAAGAAATAATTACCAGGATAAAGCTCTTCTGGGTGCTTGTGTAATTCCAAAACAAACAACTTTCCTTGAAAGTGTCTCTAGGTATTTATGGGAGAGAAGGAAAGAGGGAAATTAAAACTGACCAAGCAATTTCATTTATAAATATAACTTTCTGTATATATTTTTTTCAATCAAGTATTTATAAGGATTTCCAGCAAGCGGACTTTACACACACGTATGGCAACCAAATGAATATGGATAGACCACAACAGGTCCCAAGAGCTGTTACTGTCTGTTGGGTCAATAATATGCAAATTGAGAAGGATTTACAAGCTGGACCATAATGGCTCCTCAGGACCCATTACTTTCCGATGGGTAAATAATACATGTTTTCTAAACCGTTGCCATGCCAAAATACGTGTTTGCCCTTCAGGCTGTAAAGGTTCCAAATAAACCAATAGGATTTGTCAGATAAATAATACATTTAAAGAAGCAAAATACATGTTTAACTAAACAAGTAATGCACTTAAATGCTGACTGAAAGATGAATAGAGATGCCCATAAATATTGCATATATTTAGAAGTTAATTTGGAACCAATAAGCAAGAAAAACAAAAGTAAGTTACTAAGTATGAGGTGGGGTTTCTCCCTCCTGAAGACATTTGCAGACAATTTTTTGAAATATTTGTCAGAAATTAAACCCACATTCAGACAAGCAAAGTGAAAGCTACTGAACACACGCTACCGTGTGCATAGAAGAAGCAATTACAGACATTACAACCTTTTAGGGTTCTAAAGGCTGTCACACTTCTCAAGTTGCCTGCATTTAATGGCATGCCCAGTTACTAAGCCATTCTCCTGACCATGTCTCAGGATGCCGCTCTCTGGACTGTCTGATCTCCTCACACTTTCCTCTCGGCTTTGGATGAAGCATGTGAGCAAACCAGGAGGAAAGCACCGCTGAAAAGAGTGAGAATTAACCTGATGATGTTGGGAAACGCAAACCAAATGTCTGGAAAGGAGAGATAACGCTCAGGGATGGTGCAGAGAGCACCAAGGGGGAAGGAACAACAAAAAAAACCCAGAAGGGAAGAAGCTGATGGCAAAGACAAAAGGCAAAGATGGAAAGATAAAAGGACATGAAAGAATCATAGGCAAAAGGGAAAAAAAAATACCAAAAAAAAAAAAAACACCATAGCAAGAGGTCCTGTAGAATTTGAGATTCTGCAGAGACCTTCATCTCTACCAGAAGCCTGGTCAACTGTGAGACATAGTTGAGCAAGGAGAAAAGATAGCGAGTTCAGGTATAATACCAAAACCAAGCTTGAGAAGTACTCAAATGGCTCACCTTTAGTTTGGACGTTCATTTTCTGGGGACATTTCAAACACAGAGGCAGTCCTGCTTATTTTATGATACGAATTCATTAGCATCGGATGTCACGAATGCGAGAACATTCAACACTCCTTTATCTCACATAGAGAAAACACAGTCTAGTCATAACATTACCAGCAAATCTTAATTAAAATTAACCAAGTTACAGAACAGTGGGTTTGTGACTGGCCAGATGAATCAAACAACTGCATCTAATAGGAAATGAAAGAGCAGAAATGACCAGAAACAACCAAAAGACAGACTGTAGCGGGAAAAGGTCCTGTGAAAGGTGATGGAGTCTCAGAGCCTCCGCTTCCAGGAGAGCTCTAACTTTAACCAGCAGCAGGCAGCTAAAAGAAAGGCTGCAGCGGTCGGCAAGGAATTCGGTGTTATTTTTGTCCTGCAGCCCAGGTAAACCTTTAAGTTGGGTGAGGAGGGGGTAGATACTGAAGCAAGCCAAATACTTGAACAAGACCTACATTTAGTCACAGCAGCAAAAACGTTCTTCTGTTTCCCTTTGGCTGTTTGGAGAGCACTTCCTAAAGGGAAGGTGGTGGAGCTTGTAGTGCTACCCTTTTCAAAAAGTAACCTGCTGAATAAAGAATTTCTTTCATATCTGCAGGAGTAACAAAGTGAATGAGATTCTCCAAAGGGCACTTTGCAACCCTTTGTGTCTTAAGTTAACAATAATTATTGAAACAATAGGCCTGGACAAATCATCGCTTGTTCGCTGCTCCAGATACAAAGGAAATTCTGTATTCAATCTCCACTTCCTTCAGCAGCACTCACATCTCACCTTTGACATTCAACAGAATACAAAAAAGAATTTTGTCTCTATTTTAGTTCCATTTTTTTAGCAGTTTCTTTATATTGCAGGGTAATATTTTAGCAGCTAAAATAGTTCATATTTTATAATAAATTACATCTGGTGATGCATTGGGGAATATACCACTTTATTAATGTATTTGCCCTGCAAAAAGAAAGATGAGATTGTTGTATTTTGACAAGCTTTTTAAAAAGAAATTAATGGTCATGCTCTGGGGTATATAAAAGTTTCAGTTTAACCTCCACCTCTCACAACTTGTCAATAATAAAAATCAGCAGGGCAAAATTAAATAATAAATTTTCTTTTCTGAAAAACATATTAATCTTTTCTGGACAGCTCTTAAGTTAACAAGGTGTTAATAAAACTCTAGGTGTATTGATGCACTATCCAAGCACATGCGTCCAAAGGAATCTACCACCATTCACAGCCATCTTTATACAGCATGCAGAATCACAGGCAATCAGCCCTCTTGAAGACTTATACTGTGCTTTAAATACTCTTGAGAACAACCTCCTGCATGGTGTATACAGCTCACAAATACTGTTCAAAGATGCAGGATTTAACATTCGTTTCCAAACTGGATGAATGAAACTATCAGGGAAAAAAAATTAAGATTTACTGTCAGATTTAAACCTTTCCAATTACTACCTCACACATCATAAAGTAGATGGTAACATGGGACTAAATAACGGCAGGCTAAAATTTTATTTATAATATATACCCATTATTAGGCATAAACAAGTTACATCTAGAGCTTACAAGCAGCGAACAACTAAGTTCTCTATTTACGATCGGCTGGGCAGGGAGGTAGAAGAGATGACTTCCTTGATCCAAAGGTCACTTACCTAAACCTCAGGGTTCAGCAAGTAGCATCACTGTACTCTCCTGCAGTGGCCATGACTCAAGGTGTACCAATCTGCTATAATCCCACTTACTTCCCAAGGTTGCCACCTGGCACTCCAAATACTCAAAACTCCTGATCATTGGGAGTTGCCCTTATCCTTTAAGGTACAGCTATTTAAAAGTACATTCACCTTCCCAACACAGTCTCTGTTCTCTGATCGAGTTGTGTCAGTCTGAAACTCAGTAGAAAAATCCTGCTCAATCTCCACTGTGGTAAGTC
This sequence comes from Edolisoma coerulescens, assembly GCA_013397115.1. NCBI lineage: Eukaryota > Metazoa > Chordata > Aves > Passeriformes > Campephagidae > Edolisoma > Edolisoma coerulescens. Next base: position 940,385 of record VWZW01007426.1, read on the forward strand.
CCCTGTCGTTTCCTCACATTATTAAAAAATAACAATTAACTTGAAAGCTGAATTTGGCTCCTGAGGTGAGTCCTGGTGTTTAATCCTTTTTTCTTGCCCCTCTTGCTTCCAGTTTTCTGTCTGGGACTCACCATAGGGAGGAAAGACTGTTGTGACTCACCTGAAAATGGTCCTCTCTTAATGCACTTTCATCTAGAGTCCCCATTTGGTGATCAACTGGGATATTTTCCTTTATGGTTCTATTTCAACGTCTAGGATATCTGTCAGTTTTATTTATATTATACGTGTACCGAGTGTAAATGAAACTTTTATAAAATCATTAGCTAGAGTTAGTTATATGTGCATCAAACTCATGAAACACATGGACCACCAAATCAAACTAAATTTGAGAGTGCAGTGGAGAAAGGATATCCCCACATTCAAACCACTACACCTGTCTTGAACATCAAACCATCTGGATTAAAATGTTAAAAAATATAATTCTTTGTTCTTTCTGCTCTTCGTAACCTTTGAACACTTTGTTCCTCTGAACTGACGATATTCACCTGCCTCATGTTTATCTCCTCCTGCTTTCGAGGTATGATATACACCTGTAAAATGTGCTTCAGCACCTGAAATAAAGAGCAGTAGAGCAATTTACATAAAGTGATCTCCCTTTGGCATGAGGGCTGCTAACAACTCACCCTGGATAACTATTTCTCCTGGTCCATACAACTGATAAGGATTAAATTGAACACGTCCATCAATTTAAAAGCATACTAAATAATTTATATTGTTGATAACTATGTGAAGCCCTTTAAATCAGCCAGAGATAGCAAAAATTACTACAGCACAGCTGCTTTCAGGTACTGCTTAGACCACTTCCTTGCAAGGGCTGTCCAATCACATCTCCTGCAGCAGTTACGCCGCACCAATATCTGGGTGGGGGACATGGCGGGGGACATATTCCACAAAAACTCTGAGAAGTTACACTGGGAAAAATAATCTGTATTGAAGCAATATTTCAGGAAGCACCTAGGTAGCAACTTGCCAGCAGATATAACATCTTTCAGGTAAGAGGTACCTCAATAAGCAGAGATGCCTGGGCCCTTTTTTGAGCACTGGGTGTATAACACTGTATCCTAGGAAAAAATCTTGCAAAGTATTTCCACTATAGATGTGTAAATCCATCCTGTTCAGATTTAGTCACTGAGAGCCTCAAGCACTGTTTTAAGCTGGTTTAAGCATATTTGCACATTCTTCCCCATCTTGTAGGATACAAGGTTTATAAAGAGTCATATCAAATAGCTCAGATGAGGTCCTTGGATTAATATGAAATGAGCATTGCAGGCATTTCTTTGGATGTCTCCTGAAACTAAGATTTTAAAAGAATGTTATTCATTATACTTAAAACAGATCAAATAATCAGTACTAAAATTAAAATTCTCCACTCTACTACATTTCTTATTAATTTGCTATGTTCAAGGAAAGGAATGAAAACACTGTCTGGTAATAGAATTCATTTGCACAAGTTCAAAGACTGATACATAACTCATTAACAGGATCTCTCATACTTCTTTCAAAGTAAACCAAAGTAAATTGCTTTAGACTTCATTTGTATCCCATGCAAATGCTGAAATTCTGAACAAGTTGAACATTTAACACTCCTTCCTCTTCTTCTATCCCCAGGAAAACCCTTCTGACGACAAATTTTCCTCACGTAGAAGAGCAGTTTTGGAAAGTCATCATAAAACTGTTCCAGGAGGAGCCATGAACCACACCCTGAGTCTTAGCTTTGCCATCAACGTGACCAAACAGAAGGTGTTCGGAAGACGGCAGCATCACGAGATCCAAAACACTCACAGTGGTGCAGGGATAATCTTCTCTTGGGCTCCTGTGGTCTGCAAGGTGAAGCATTATGCTGGAGCGTGCCAAATATCAGCAGTCAGTCAGCAAACTTCACCCAGCAGAGAGACATGAAAGCCCGACAAGCTTCAGAGGGACACTGGAGCCAAACCTGGCCTCATCACCGCCCCGGCGGGATTTGTCCTGGCAGAACGGCATTCCACTCCGGCCACTTGCCTTCTGCAATTATTAATCTCCTGAGGACTGGGGCAGCTTGGAAGTTTTACATAGCATTTATGAGCTCAAGGCCAGTGTACAAGGTAAGGGGGAGGAGTGGGGAGCGGAACAGCAGGGGCCAGGGCAACACACCAGCCCTTACGCTAGTGAAGACCCCCACTGCTGTGGGCACCCACTGAGAATGAAGAAGGTATTTTCAGCAAGTAACATGAACTTTGCTTGGAAACTATCCTTCTGTGTCTGCTATCCTCTAGCTAATACAGGAGGTGATTAATAAATACCCAATGCCTCCCTCTCACACAAAACTAAAGAAACCCTTTGCTACTCCTCTGGTTTTTAATCCACCCAAGACCCTCTTAACTACTGGGTGGTCTGTTAATCTACCCTGCCACCCCACAGGTTTCCAGACCCTTGGGTTTAGGTTTGCTGTGCCAATCCCCTGCATCCCCCACACTGGACCTCTGTTTTCTGGGGTCTCCAGGCCCAGGAGCTGCTTGTCAGAAGCTCAGCATTTTCACCATTGCACTTGAATTCTGCAGAGCAGGCACGGTTTTAAGTCTTTCTCCACCACTCCCCCCAAATTCAGTGCATTTCCAAAGGGTTAGTTTCACCCCCATGAAGGCTAGATATTTAACTCACGCTTAAGTAAGAAAGCAAACATTGACAGAAATTAGTTTCTCTACTCTAAAAGTGCTCTGAACATGCCCCTCAAAAATTGTTCAAACTCAGTCTACCTTTGAATCTATTTCTATTTCCTACATAACCACATTAAAAAATAGAATGGCAATAAATAGAAATGTAAGCACACACATTCACAGCCTATATTTACGTTAAGGATATACCACTCACAGGAATACTGATTGATCTGGTCTGCTACATTAGCACTTGAAACAGATATGGTGATGCTGCCAAAAAAGGGTAGATGGCAAGGGCTAGGGTTTTACCAGCAAGCAAAATTCCCCGTACCAGCACTCTGAAGTCCATTCCGTGGATTTTGCATCTATTAGATGTGTGCACATACACACATGCTTAGCTGTAATGGAGAAAACAGCTTTCTTTTATTAAAAAAAAAAAAAAAAAAAAAAAGCTGAACCTTGAAGTTGTGCTTGGATTCTTTTCCCTTAAAGCTTATAGGAAACAAACCCCAAACATGAACAAACCCCATAGTACAATGCTGTTCTTGTCATGAGTTCTGAATCAGCACCACAGCCCATGGTGTATGTACTGAAAAACAGCTGTTGGGCGACAGACTGCTAGCTGGGAAGTTCGAGTTGAGTGAAGTGGTTAACCCACATCCCTTCCCCACTGATAAAGTGCTTCGATAAGCAGGCCATACTGGTGAAAGCTAGCAAAAGAGCCAGGATTGAGACTTTCAGGAATGAATGTAAGACTTGTTTTGTGGAAGCAACCTAAATCTCTTGCACAGCCTTCTCCACTTGTATTTTACCAACCCATCCCCAGTTACTTTCAGCACACACGCCTTCTGATTGCAGCAGAACCAATTCTTTGATATGTCAAAGCAATATCCTGTACATATGGGAAATAAAACCAGAAAACTGCTAAAAAGCCTCCCTTATTTCAATGTTTTATGAAAGTATTTTCTGCAATTCAAGATGTTAGTAGTGGTGTAGCACTAAAAAAAGGTCTGTATTTGAAAAAGCATGACTGGACTAACCACAAGCAAGAAACACGTGGGCATAATTTTGTCTTCTTTTTTTATTAACAGAAAGTAATTCAAGGGAAAAAAAAGATTTCTTGGGATTAATTTCTGATCTTCAGCTAAGCACTTTTAGAAATAAAATCATTAATTAAGCACAGATGTCATGCAAACATACAAAAAAACCCCTATTCCCCTTTTCACAAAACTTACATCTTATAAAAATGTTCATTATCTGTAGTTAGTATAAAAAAAATTCCACTAATAAAAGATATCTTTCTCTTAGCATGTCATCTAATTTGTCTAAACAGTTCCTGCACACATACAAATTAATACAAGGTATCTATCCTTCCAATACAAAACCATAAAATTTCAGTTAATTAGAAGTAGGCAGATAGATATAAATACATCATTACCTACATAATAAGGCTGAAAGATTGCTGTACTAGAGATATACAATGGCACACTGAATATTTTTCTTCCACAATATCCTGGTCTTGGTGTCTCTGTAGCTCTGGCACTCAAACCCTTTGAAAACTGAAGAAATAAATTGCCTAACCATTGTTGCTTGACCCCAAAGGAACCACACTATTGCTTTAACATACAGTTACTCATCTGTCTTTGCATCAACATGCATGTTAGCCGACATGGGGAGTACGATATATTCCTAGATAAAAAAATTAAAGCTTCTCCAGATGTATGCTCTTACAAAAATCATTTAGCTTAACATTAGATTTTCTGCTGCTAGTGCTGAATATTGTACAGAGAGAAGAGTAATACAAAATCAGCAGGAACTGTTTCAGAAAGTTTCAATAGTTCTGTGGATGCATGTTTTAAAGAAAATTTAGGGGTTTTTTTCTTAGCCTTTTGACATACTGCTGTCTGATCAAATGATCAGAAGTAATTTTTCTGTCTGCATTTAATCAAACAAGTAATTTCTAAGTATCTACGTTTAGAACATTTGCAAAGGGATCAAAAGATTACTAGACAGGGAATACAGAAATACAGGTAGAATTCTGAAAAGCCAGTTAGGAATTACTTAAAGGAAAAATACTACTAGACACCCTCTTCACAATTAGTAGCTAGCAAAAGTTTTTGTTAGTATAAAGCATGTTAATTTTTAAGAAAAGGTAGGTAGAAGTGCAAGTGAAGAGCAGAATAATAATAGTCCTCCCTATACTTTAACTAAAAGCATATGGCGGTAACATTCAGAATTTTTACAGCGTTTGTTTTATTGTATTCTTACCAAGAAAAGGGAGTGCTCAATCATTTTACTTCCTAAGCTTTCTTAATTACCTTCATTAAAAACTTGGTACAGCAAAACCAAAAAGTGGCTGAGGTTTTCTTTTTCCTTTTTGCACCAGAACAGAACAGAAATCTGAAGAGAATGGACGGCGTACAGGCCTAATTTGAAATTGCTCTGTTTATTTAGGCAAAGTAAATACCCCACTGAATTTATTATTGTTATTAAAGCCAGACAACTAATTGATTCAATTTCATATTGCACAGAGTAACAGAGGTCTTACTGTTACGTATAGCCAGCAGCACATATACTGAACGTTCTGAATACTCCCATCATTTATGAAGGGTGATGCCTGTGTCTCCAGACCATAAACTGTACTCTGGCTTCTTGTCAAGTGCCACCTGTCACTGGTTTTAAGTTAGATTTTTAATTCTAGGTCAGGGGCAAATGCATTTCGCAAGCCAGGAATGCGGCCTAACAAGCTGTCCTATATATTACTGTATAACAAGTAATGAAGGGCCTCACCAGCTGCTCCTAGGACTGATCATATTAGCAGGCAGGATGCTCTGCTGCTCTTGAGACTGCTGAAGTGGGCAGACCAGATGGGAGGGACCACCAGAATCCTGCTACTGAGAGAAGACAATTTTTGCTGTCATGCAGCTCTTGTATCACTGAGGTAGGGTGGAAAAGACTGAGGAGGAGAATGACACTGAGGTTCTACTCCAGATTGACATTCACTTGTGGAAACACAAAGGAAGGACAGAGATACCCATTACCCACAAAAGCAAATCTCTTTTTTAGGAACTCTGTTCTCTGGCCGCTGTGAACTGGTTATGCCTGTAGCCTCCTGAACTACTCATTTCAAACAACTTGTGATCATGAAAATTTCAGGTTTTAACATAAAATACCATAGATATTGCAGGGCCAAAACCGGAAGACAGACCATTTCTCTTTTTTCTTACAAATACAAACATGTTAAATACCTGGAAGAGACCCAAAGAGACCTAGAAAACTCAAAGTAGATCTCCTTTTGAGTCATCGCAGTTCAAAGACCAAGACATTGGACTGGACTCAGATTTACTGATTAGTCACAGCACATTATAATTCAGGGAAATATTCTGGTATCTAGATCACAGAGAGTAGTCCAGGCACCCTAAGGAAAGCATGGAAAGCACGGACTTGAATCTTCAAGGATTAGATCCTGTGAGAAACACAGCCCTGAGGACACATTAACACTGGAACAAAGCAGAGGTCCCTCAGAGATTTGAAAGGCAGTCCTGTAACCTAAAAGTAACAGGGTGACCAGTAACGCACTTGACCAGATTTATGTCTTGTTCCTATTGGACGGCTTTCTTACAAGATTTGTTTTCTTGGACAACCAGTCATTTTGCTATCAAACTTATTAAGCTCCTTCCACAGAGTTAGGAGTTGCATGTGCTGCAGGAAAAAAAAGTTACCCCACACAAGCATACTCTTTCTTAAACATAAAATGCAAACGCTCACTTTACTATTACAAAAAAAAAAACAACAAACCTAAAACACTGAATAAGTCAAAACTAGAGGACTACAGAAAACTCTAATTGCTGTGCCACCAGAGGAGATTTAAAAAAAACAACCAAACAAAAAACCACAATAACAGAAAACACAACCCACACAACTGCAATGTCTGTCCTCTTCTCAATGGAACTCCTACTAACATGAAATAAAATTGCATGGGAAGGGGTTAAGCAGAAATTGAACCTTCAAATATTTTGCCAACTCACTGTTTAATACATTTTGAGGGATAAACCACTGAAGTAAGCAAAAATTCAGCTCTCAAGAAGGCTACATATTTCTGTAAAAATGTATTTTGACAGCCATCTCAGCCCATATTGTGTTACACAAAAAACCAAGACAGGCTACAAAGCAGGTTTTCCATCATGCTAGTGGAACACACACCTTTCAGCTCCTAGTTCTGAAGTTTAAAGCTTTCATTGATGACAATATTATGCTTGGGTGCGAAACCTGCCCTCTACACATCATCTTGCAAGAAAGCCTCCCTACACTCAAACCGAGCTTTCTTCTCCAACAGCCAAAGACAAGCTACTTGGCTGCTTATTCTGACAAGAATAGGTTTTACTACTGCAATAACTACTGAAGAAATAAGTAGTAAACCAAGTCCAAAAATGACAGAATGAGGATTTTAGTCCATTATTTCATAGCACCTTTATAACACAAAACTATGTTGCAGCTTAGCACATATTTGATGGAATTAGAAACAAATTAAGAATAGTGTGCAGAGATTGTGCAAAAGCTCTAAAGACCTGCCTACAGACACTTTTAACAAATAATGTGCCAGGATTATGACATAACTGTTGGGATGTCTGACAGGACTTCTGGAATTAAGACTTGGAGAAAAAAATATCATATGCTCCTAATGAACACATGTAATCAGCTAAGTTATGTGGAAAATGCAGTATGAAAGATACAGCCACATATAATTAAAATTTCAGTAAAATTAAATAATTTTAATTCTCCCTTTGAAATATTATCTTCCCTAGTTATCTCTTTTTGATCTCATGCAAAGGAAGCACACAATGCAAAAGGAGCAATAGAAAGCTCGTTCAGTCCACAAAGCAGACACAAAATTAACTAAATATATTCATTCTAGCTTCTACTGAACTGCATACATGGCATACTCTGACAAGATATATTATTATACTTAATTTCTTCACACTTCATTTCTGATTTTGACCTATTTTTAATTTAATGTTATGCATTGAACATCATAGAAATCTGTCATTTTTGGACAAATTAGAAAAAAAACAGGAAATCAGCAGAACCAAGATCTCCTCCCTTCAAGTATGTTTGACTCACGTACCCTCTATAGAGTAACTCCAGTGCCCACATTCTTTCTATTTCTTAAGCCAAACAATTAATGATTAAGCTCTTTGTTACACTCTTAATCCTTCATGTAGAACTAAGGGTCTGTGCATGTTCATGTATAAAATTTCCACTGCATCAATGATAGAATAATAGAGGTTGGAAAAGACCTGTAATATTTTGAAAGCAGGACCAACTTCTACCAGGTCACCCACAGGCATGTTCTAAATATCCCCAAGGACAGAGTATCTGTGTAATAAATATAAATTTTATTTCATGTCTTTGCAAGAATTGAAGAAAGGTGCAAAGTAAGCTACGAAGAAAAGAAGGAAATATGTACCTACAAAAAGCAGAAATAACACTTCTTTCAGTGATGCCAGATCAGTTCCAAGATAATGAATACTGCACTTTGTAATCTCTCAAGCAGCAACACTTTTGGTCTTCTGAAAACATGAGCTTGTCAGAAATTTCTCTGAAACTTCACAACTGAGTCTAATAAACACATTGAACTCTGAGAGGAAGATGCTATCAAAGCAACTCTTTTAAGCCATTTTTCACAGAATAACTGCATGCCAAGAAGCATGGGAAAAAAGTCTTAAACTTACTAACTTACTTTTATTACTCATGAGGAAAATAAACTTGAAGATTAATAATGCTATTACAGCATATCATAATTACCTACTTCATTATTCAAGTCTAGATTCTAGATTCTCCAGGGCACTCACACACCTAACTTTCATGGAAATACAATTATTTTTACCAAATCTGGCCACAGGGAAAGAATTTTTCTCCTGAAACAGAGTTTCAGCTGCTAAAACCCAGAAACTAATTTGAAATCACACCTTCTCGTATCATACCACCAGCGTGCTCTCATTCACACAAAGACACAGGCTTGCCTCATATGCTCCACTGTCAGGTTTTGCCTTCAGCTGGTTTTTGTCAGATATTAACCATTTGTGAAGCCAGTATTTTCCATATTTGCATTCTACTAAAGGCTGTGGGAGTTTTTGTTTTGTTTTTCTCAAGTTATCCTAAAGTATAGCTCAGGTTTTTTGCAAAATTGAAGCTAGGACAACTTTTCTTTTCCCCAATGTTTTAAAAATTCTAAACTACAGCCATTCTAGAAAAGCTGCATTGCCTACAGAATTCCAAGTAGCAGCAACAAGATATGACTATGTGGGTTACAGGCCAGGAATGTGGATTTGCTGATCCTACCAAAAATCTATCCTTGCTGAGTTTTAAAACTTTCCAAATGCTAGCACTTGCTTATAATTAACAAGCTTGAGTATTGCACTAGCCCATAAAAATAGTTTCCAAACTCTCATCAAATCAAGGCAAAACTCAAGCAGACCTAAGTAAAAGGTGACAGTATCTGCAAACCAATGTGCCTGTTGAAGCCTGAAGATAGAATAGATTAAAGCAGGAATATCTGGTGTTAGTCTACCTAAACCAGAATAACATCTCTGTACTTCTTTTCACTTGGAAAATGACTGCTATCCCACTCTTCCTGTTCCCAATTCCAACTATTTGAACCACTGTTCCTGGAACATTCAAATCACCAAGAGATGGGGACTCTTCCTTAGTATTAATGGAAGTTTTATTAGCAGAGGTGATGTCTCTTTGCATCCCACCAGGTCATCATACCTTGGCATGATTATGAGGAATCAAATAGATGAGCTGGATGTAACCAGGGCACCATGCACAGCACCACCACCTCTCTGCACAGATATTTTTCTCTTCCCCTCATCCCTACTGCTAACCAGCTGACTACACAGCAGTGGTCTTCAGAGCACAGCATGCCTGCACACAATTTCCATCTGCCCCACATCATCCTGCACTCCATTAAAATTTACATTCTTCCTTCAGCTTCCCAGTAGCTGGTTGTCACTGCTCTCCAGGAGTTCCAGTATTGCTATCATCTCCCTTGCTCCCTCTCCTTCCTCAGATCACCAAGGGACAATGTAGGACTCAGCAAGAGAGGGAAAAATGTGGAGAACATTATTGCCCTGGACTGGCAGTCAGGAACAGTCGGAACTCAGACACTCCACAAGACAAGCTTAGGGCTTCCATGAAAGGAATTGGGTGAGTTTTTCCTGACTTTTTTGATAAATGCCATTAAAATAAAAAGGTTCCTTTGCCTTTTCCTTTTATCATCCACACAGCAGCTGATTTAAACTTCTCCCAAAAATTACTATCATATAGAAAACAGCAGCATGGAGAAGAATTAAACAACTTTGTGAAAGTTTAAAATTATTGAAAAGTGAGGAATATCCTTGTTTATATTTTACTACACTTAACCTTCCTCAGTAATTAAAATCCTCCAATTTATATATGCCTGTAAAAAGTAGAATCCTGTAATTACCAAAAAAAAATTATCTCAATTAAGATAACATAATTTCCTGTTGGAAAAATACATACAAATAAATAAGTCACAGCCCCGAAATTATCTTTTTTGGTCATGAAAAGAAAATATTTGCAGGATACAACAGTATTAGGCTGTCAGTTTACATTGACCCCAATCCCTGTGCAGTATAAAACTAACTTTACCTCACTGCAGGGAGATGCTTTTCCAGCAAACAATAACATGGACAGTCAGTAATGCATCCAAAGCATGAAAGGTTTTTCTCCTCCCTTTCTAAGGGAAATTCCAGTCAGAATCCTTTCTAAGGTGAGAAAAAACCTCAAACAAAAATAAAAAATAAATCAGCCTTATGCCAGCCTTTTAATTCTGATACACGTTTCAGTTACTGGCAAAGAATATGCAGAGAGTATGAATTGCTTGGCTTTGTTACATCTGGGAAAATTCCAATGATAAAAAAAAAATAAATAAGATTCAGAAACAGTTTGAATGTGTAACAAAACTGATACCCAAGACACGCCCCAGATTACTGTGCTTATGCAATTGACATTGGCCAGAATCCATATGAAAACATACATCTCTAGGCTTCCTGCTCTGAAATTTGCACTATTCCCTTTCAAATCAGTGCTTTTATTCTCAAAGCCAGAGCAAGATTGTCATGCCACAGTGATAATACCTCTGCAGAAACCCGATATGGCATATTTGCAAATCTATCCTCCCTTTTCACCCAAAAAAAGATATTATTAAATTGTAAATCTACTTTAGAACTAGTAAAATTGTTATAAAATACAAATTAAAAATGCAGGAAAAAGAACACCAATAGATTTTACTTTTTTTATGGAATATTTGCAAAAAGCAGTACCATTTGTCTGGCAGTTATGTTTATGATGCAGCTTTTAAAATCACACTTACTTTTCAAATTATGGAATCTCTTATTACAAATGCAAACTAAATGTAAAATGCTGAGCAGTAAATAGAAGATTCAGCCTGCACGTTCGCTAACTTGTTTTCTTTGGGTGAGAGTTTACTACTATCTAAACCAAAACACATAATTTATGCTGATATTAATGCATAGGAGTTTTGCATTGTCTCACAGACTTCATTGTTTTTTCATAGCCAAGGAAGGGTTTTGAAAGATACCTATTTAAAATATAAGCCTGCAACATGAGAAGGAAAAATGTTAACTCAACAACATATTCCATCCAGCATAAAAATTCATCTAAATTGCATTTCAGTTTACATGACTTCTCAATCATTTTACAGAATATGACATTCCTTTGTTGTGAATAGTAGTGGGTATAGTTGAAAGCTATTAATTCAGAGTAGTCTATGTATCTGACTACTGTTTCCAAACTTACTGTGTGTTATATGCTGGAAAAATTAAACATTTCCACAGAGGAAAGCAAAACAACTTCTGAGCATGCTGCACATTAAAGGCAATATCCAACAACATTTTTAGTCATTCCAAAAAATCATATTCATGGGACCCATGATTTTTATTGGAGAGCAAAAAATTGCCTCATATGGGTTTCCTTGGAGAAATAAACAGATTTTTCAAACTTCCTTGGTAAATACAAACATACTTAAGGCCCAGAGTTTTAAATATGCGAACACCCAATGCCAGGCGTGAAAGACACAGGAGTCACGTCCAGCACTTCTCCTCCTGCTCCTCCAGCATGGAGGAGACCAGAGAAGGCGAACAACACTTCTACAACAAGTAACTTAGGATATTTATGGTGATATTCGTATTTGTGGTTATACCCCATTGATAAAAAACGCAGCAGCCATACAATAAAATGTTTACAAAGCCACGTATAAAAAAAAAGGTCAAATACAACAAGGAGACCAAAGATAGGAGGTCAGCAGTTGATGGAGAATCTTCCTCTTGGCAGAAGAACAGCTGTATTTTCTTTTTAATGTAGCAAACAAGCAAATAATCTCCACCTTCATTCTGCCCTCAATGCACTTTTTAGAAAGGGCAAGGGATATGAAAGGCAAAAAACCCTGAACTGTTACTTAATGTATTTTTCGGGGCTGGCAAATTTAAGTATGAGAAGGGTCCATATCAGCTAAATTTGTATTTGTTTCACTTACATCTCTGTAACTTATACTTTATAGTTTAGAAATCACAGCACTGTTTTTCCAACACTGACAGTATAACAAACTAGTTAACCCTTAGCATAAGTTAAAAGTGAAAGAAATAGGTAAAATTAACAGCAGATTTCTATCATTAATGATTCATAGCACAGTAATCCACTGAAAAAGCAAGCTTGTCTAATAAAAACATTTTCAACACATTGGTACTGATACCTCCAGAGCCTCTTCAGACAAACAAAGGAAAAAACAGTACAAAATTTGAAGTATGGATAGATAAATTCAATTTCACAGAAATTAGTTTGATTCGATCACTCTTAAATTATGCTGAAGGAGCTGAAACCAAAAAGTGATCCTATGCGCAAGAATGACACATAGGCTTAACAAAAGCAGCCAACTATGCTCTGTCGAGCCATTCACGATCTTTGCTACCAAAGCCAAGTGGTGTGGAAGGCCACAACTAGACTCATTTTGCCCATAAAATATCTTAATGCAGTTATTAAAACAGGTATTATATTTTAATTTCTATCTAATCCTTCAATGTTTACTCCATTACTTAATAATCATTGCATTCTGCATTTTCAAGATGGGATGCTAAAAACCTGACTGATTTGAGTAAGGAGAAATGGAGAATAATTTTTGAGGTTATGTGCCAATAGTACCAGTCTGAATTAAACTAATAACAAATATAGTCAAACTATTTAACAAATTTCAGGAAAAATGTATTTTGAATTTCAGAACATAGGCACACGTGAATAGCTAGAAGTGCGCACGTGTACCTCCACATCACCAAAACATTGAGTTTGTTACACAGTTCATAAGCACAACTCGTACAGTTTGGAATTAAACCAGGTAGAACAAACACTTAATCTTCTAGGACAACTGACAGGAAGTATTATTATTACTACTATTGGTGATGGTGATAACAACAACAACAATAACAATATCTACATTACAAATACATAATCCCAAGTATCACATCGTATAATTAGGAGAAAAAACAGATCAATAAAACATGCTGTTTTCTGTTTTCTCTGCATATCATGAACAACTTTAAAATTCAATAATTACCTGAACAATACCTCCTTGCCCTCCCCAATCTGCTTCCTTTAAAGGTCAACAGTTTCTGTCACCTGAGTCTATGCAAGCCTCCCCAGACAGACATATGCAGGTTAACAGCAAATCCGTGTTACCAAAGGACATCCAATCCAGAGCCAGTAGCTGCAAAACTAAAAACCTGCCCTAGTCAAAATTTGGGCAGAAGATTACCAAAGGGCTAACAGGGAAATTCAGCTGACACATGATGCCAAAAAAGGATGCGGGGAATGCAACAGACCTCCATTCTGGCACGTTGGCAAAAAAAAAAAAATTCACAGCACTTAGAGTGTAATAATCTATAACCTAGTACATAATGTTGCCTTTATGCATGCCTCACTCACAGGAACTTCTGCAGGTATTAAGCATAAGAAGTGCATTTCTAAGCCTCTCGGTGTACAACAATTACCCTATTGTCACTTGGCCCACTGTGCATTGTAAGTCTGATTTCGTGTAGCAATCTTGCTGCATGCTGTCATGTCTAGGTATGACGACTGTGGTATTTTCACTGTGCAAAGCCCTACTTCAGGGATGACAGATTCACCCCCACCTTCCTTTTTCCTTGGGTCCCCCTCCCTGGATAGCAGAACATTTTAATCCAGGCACCCTCACAGCAGAGTGATGACATCATGACCTTTACTTACACTTGGTGTCTGAGATGCAGGACCTGGCCAGTGGTTTAAGGCGTTGAAAGGTATCATTGGTTCACTTCAATGCAGGTGTTTCAGAACTGATCCATCACATTTACAGGGCCAGACTCGGTGAAAAGCCAGTCACTTAAAATATTACTTTAAAATGTGCTTCCAGTCATCATTTCTAAAACGTTTTCCTCAAATTCTTTTGGGAATAATTTGAAAAGTATGTTTTATGCTCAGAAGCAATAGGCCACCAGGTGGTTTTAACTTTTCCTAATTGGTTTGTTTTCAAGTCAGACTTTGTTTCTCCATTGGTTTAAGCTCCACAGTTTGATGACAAGACAAACCAGCCAAGAGAAAAAAAAACAAAAGAAGTAGGACAAAAAAAAATATTTCTAAGAAAAATATAGAGAAGTAGCTAACATTTCAGGGGATTAATATGAAACAAAATTCCTTTTAAAGCTACTATCATCAAAGTATATTTTTTTTAATCCAAGAGCAACAGAAAATAATATCTTCAAGCAGGTAATAAACTTGCCATAAAAACATGTTGGAAAAACTACGAATTTTTATGAGAAAGTTCATGGTCTTGATTCATATTTGGCCAAAATCCTGCTGTAGAAGTGGCAGTAGATTAGTTAGAGGACTACCGTTAATATACTAATTCAGAAGGAAAATTATAGACTTATTTAAGTTTCAAACTATTAGTAAGCAGCTGCTTTACATAAAGATTTTTCCTAAATAAGTATATTTAGTAAAGGTCAGTTTGAAGTTCAGGAATCAGGACAGCTTCCAAACTTTTCCTTCATGAATAATGGTGATAAAGAACGAATCAAGCACTCAAAGTGATTCTTGTATTTATTTTGTCCTAAACCACTATGGGATGTAAATCTTGGGTGGTAGTAAGAAGGTGCTTGTTTCTGTTAGCAATTAAACAGTTCCAGAGAGAAAAAGCCTAATCAGAAGACAATTTAAAAATCTTGAAAAAATCTTTATCTCAAATACTGATTTCTGACAAAAAAGGTCTTGAAAGCCTTTTTTGTTAGAAATCAGTATTTCTGTCTGACTTTTGCTTGAACAAAATAAGGGAATTTGTCATGCAGATTACTGCAATTTGATTTTTCACAAATAAGGGAAAAAAGTAGGCAATAAGATACGACAACTGTTTTTTCAGAGAAGTGACATGAGAAAAGACTCCGTTGACAAAAAATAATTGTGTATTGAAGAGTTCTTGCATATTTTTCATTAGTAGCAGGATGTTCATTCCTTTCAGCAAGGAAGTCTATTAATTGTTAAGCTTTTCAAAGATACATCTTCTTTTGGAAATTGGTCTATTTATTAGAGAAATGGAGATAAATCAACAAATCCAAAGAAAGCATAATACACAGCCAAATGTAATCAAAACAATCCTACAGACCAAGAAATGGTTCATGCTTCCTCAGAAAAAAATTAAGGGAAGGATGTCAGCATGGGTAGGATGAAGTTCTCCCGCAAGATGGTGGTTCCACCATCTAGACAGCATTGCCTCCTTTGAGTTTGGAAACCCCAAATACCCTCTAGCTCCCCAGCAGGTATTTTAGCCTCTTCACTGAATATATATGAAGCTTTGTTACCTAAAGCACATCTTTTGATTCCCTGTCAAGTTATCCGATCATAACAAAACAACAGGGCTGCTTCCCACCGCACAAAATTCTCAAGTAATCCTTGCAATGCAACTGCAAGATAAAAACCACAGAGGACAGGTTTTCTACAGAATTTAAGCATCTGAAAGATTTAAAGCTAATTTTGAAAGTAATCATACCCCGAATAGAGCTGTTCTATTTAACTGAGTGGGATTTTCCCTTTTTTTAATCAAAACTATATGAGTGGGAACATTTAATTTCAAATGCCCAAAGAGATTTGATTTTTCAACAAGACGTATTTCTCAATGTCTGCTGCTTGCAGTTATCACTGCTGAAGCTCATTTCAGGTTATTTAAACCAGAAAGACCATAGTACACATTCTGTTTTAATTCCAGCTATTCTGTTGTCCAGGATTTAGGATTGCAATTATTTTGTTAAGCCACATAGTGGTCTTATTCAATATTACAAAGGTCTGTATGGCTGAATGCCTCTGCCTTTAAAAGGTGGCCTTGAGGTCTTGAGATGTCAGACTTCTAAAACTACTAATTTTGACATTATGCTTTCATCTGGAAGTTTCATTTTTCATAGCTGTCTCATGAAAACATCATGAACATAACAGGGTTGCTCTCTCAGCCTTGCATTAATATTTTTGGGAAGTACAGACATATTATTAGATCTTCTTTATGAAGTCTTCTGCTGAGAAGAAATTCAGGTTGAATTTATGAAGTGCTACATACATATTAAACAAAGTCTGGGATCTTACCTTGGAGAAATTCACCAATTTCAAATTAATACAGAATTTGTCACCATGTATGTTGGACCAGGAAATTTCATTTTCATTGCTCTCTTACCTATATGCAATTTATTATACTGTTTCACAAAACATTTTATACCATCTCCTAATGAGTGTAAAAGAAACCGGTAATTTGATTACTTGTAATTTTCTTGTTTTCAACATAAATATTAAAATAATACAACAAAAAAATTTATCCTCAACAGGTTTCTCCCCCCATTCCATTCTTATGATGGCCTTTCCAAGTCAACTCTCCTACCCAAAACACGCTGCCATAAATTAAACTCATAAATAATCCTCATTGAAATAATTTGTGAAATAAGTATTAGAGGACATATACTAATTTGGTTTTTATGGAATGCTTTCTGATCTGCTTTGAATACATTACCCTAGCTCAAAGTCAGTAGCTTTTCCTGTATTCAACAGAATTGTGAAGTTTTGTACAGTTGCAAATATGAACCCCGAAGTTCTAGTTCTCATGCCTTGTAACTCCAGGTTATTATTTATCAGCATTGTATGCATTGCACAAAATCTTTAGACACATTTCTGGACACAGGGAAATAATTTACTTTTCAGATTTATATGATCATCTTGTATGTCGCTCTTTCCAGTTAGTGATCATCATATTAGTATGGTAACTTAAAATGTTCTTTGTATTGCTAACATACACACCACTTAGATAATTATACAGCACATGTACCATACCCTTAATGCAGACCACAGGGAAGGGCAAACAGGCATCCCAGCTGCTTCATTCCACTACTTTATTTGTGAGTGCAACAATTTTGTCTTGAATTCAGCTTCAGTGGGCATTCTTTCCCCATATGATTCTGTTTTTCATTTTAATTTACAATCAGCTGCTTCTTTTATTGAATTTATTTCAATGAAAGCCAGAAAAGATTTGTTAAGTAAATGGCATAAACCAAGTACAAACTTCTGCTACATCAGTTTTTACAGGTCAGTGTATGCACCAATTGCTTCCTTCCAACTCATTCCATGCCATACCAATTCACATAACTTATCACGCAAGAGGAGCACATAGCAGTTAAGAACTGCATCTTAAATTCAAGCACTGGCTTATTACAATTCATTCATCTGCCTACCTCATTGTAAGGAAGACTTACTAAAGAACATAGGTAAGGTGAAGGTAATCAAGAGAGGACTGTCAGATGTAGTTATTTGTGGTGTTCGTTCTGACATGCATTTGGAGTGTTCCCCTTTTTTGTGGATTTTAATAAGAGGAAATGCTAACAAAACAGTATCAAGAGCATACCAGTGTTCAGCAGAGGAATGGTGAAACAAATCCCATATTTTAAACATTAAGCTAGAGATAAAGCCTAAGTGAAGTACTTTTCAGGCATTATAATATCATTAGCATAATTAAATTGAAAAGCTGTAGTTCCTGCTAAGAGATTACAGAATTTACTTTGAATGAGTCACAATGCTATAGACTTTTGAAAAACCCTGTCGTTGGCTTATGAATGGTAATCTTTGGCAACACCTTTTAAATTTATGTTGAAAGCAGAATATCGACACAATACACCATGGTAAGGTCCAGATATTTGAAAATAATATGAACCTTACAATAGAAATTTCATAACTAAACTAGCTGTCTACATTTATTCTGAGTTCTTTGACAAACAGGATTTATCAAAAAGTTCACAGAGTAACCATCCTAAAAGTATCAGAAAGCCAATGCAAGACATAGGCTGCAATTGTGGAAAACAAGCTACACAACCGATACCTAAGACAACAGCAAAAATGGATTATAAAGGGATTACACAATTTCACAGAAGCCAAATTTGTTAATGGCAATTCAAATAAAGAGAGTCTGGATGTCACTTTTTTTTTTTTTTTTTTTTAAATCACCAATTCACTTGCTAGCAATTTCTTCTTCATTCAGTGACTTGACTGCCTGGGAGCTCTTTTCAAGTCCTTGCTAACTCAATAATGTATTCATTTATTTCAAGTTTTTAATACAGTAGTTAACTGAAAACTCTGGATTAAATCCACAGTATCAACATTACACAGTATATGGTCTTGATATCCACAGATCCAGAATAGAGCAGGTTTCCGGTTTCTCTATTCCTGTCTGCTTCCTGTATCACAAATCAAAGTTTTTGGTTTGCCTTACCTACTCAGGATTTTACTTAACTCTCAGAAAACTGTGTTTTTGCTGCCAAATTTTAAGCTTTACCTTCTTTCTCTTCATAATTGAGAATCGGAAGAAGCTAACTTCATCCAGAAATCCTCTACAGTGTTAGAGGGGTTCAATACCTACCTGAATCTTCAGACTGCCCCTTGCTGCCCACTCTGCTCCAACATTTGAGCACTTGTTTTTCCTCTAAATCTACTTCTCACATTTATAACATCATCACACAGCCTAACATAACCTGAATACAAGGGGTCCTGAGTAGATCATTAACATCTCATTAACATCACTGAACTAAAACCTCAAGGTTTTTTCATTTTAACAGAAAACCACCCAGAATTTCAAAATACCAATATCCTTTGGTTTAGGCCATTTTGAGAGAAGTTGTGAATATTCCTTCCCTGGAAGTGTTCAAGGCCAGGTTAGATGGGGTCCTGAGCAAGCTGGCTGACTGATAGGTTGCTCATGGCAAGGAGGCTGTAACTAGATGATCTTTTAAGGTCCTTTATAATCCAAACCATTCCATGGTTCCATGTGTTTTCTCTGCCTGAAAACTTAAGGTTATTTAAAATATGGGGACAATGGTTAATGCAATACTAAAACAAGGAACATAAGAGCCCAGCCCTAGTGTGGGCCTACAGATTTTTATTCCCATAAAATGGAGGTTCACCAGACATTCCTAGAGCCGTTCTGACAGATGTGCTGTAACCCCACGGCAGCCAGGCAGGGGCTGCAGTCCATACTGTAGTTTGGGCACCTGGGAAGCCTAAGGGTACATCAATTGGCAGTCTCACAGAAGCAGACTTTTTGGCTGTACTGGAGCCCAGTGGAGGTGCAGCTGACTCCATACTCCAGAAAACTAAGTAAACTGGTCCCTTACCTTTGGCATTCCTGACTTACAGAAGACCTTACCTTTGATGTGCCTTTTCAACCATGATATACAACAACAAATGCACCAACAGCAACAGCCTAAAGAACCACAGAGCGCATAAAACTAACGACAGCATTTCCTTGGTCATCTACTGGCCATCGTTTCTTTTCTACTTACACTGTTACAAACATGACATTATAGCTTGTTTCCTGCTGGGGTTCTCTTGCACAGAGATAACAAACACATACTCTGCCAGTAGCAAAATCAAAACCAACTGCTTGACTCCAACAAATAGACAAGAAAACTCCAAACACTTAGAAAACAAGTATTGAAGTTGCATAATTTAAAATCTCTTCCCTACTCTCAGAGTACTCCCTGCTCTGCAGTTTTAGAGGCACAGTTTTATTAAATTCTGCTGAAGAACATGGAATTTAAATATTCTATTTATGGCTGTATATTCCACACTAAGAGTGAAAGGGGGAAAAAAAGCACGCACACCTAAATATAATGGGGAATTTACTGTGGAAAAAAAAAACATACAAAAGGAAAACTTTTTAACTCCTGCTGTACAATTTGTTTTAGAAACATGTTAACAATGTAGGAAAAAAGCCCTTGATGCCATTTATGCAGCTAACTCTTGCAGGCATGTTCCAAGCCCAATAAAGAAGGTTAATGCTACAATGGCAGTGAGAAACATGCAAGTCAAAACACAATCTGGGAGGAACAAAGCACCCCATACAACCCAAATTTCAGCAGCACTAAATAATATCCCACCTGTCAGTATGTCAAACAGCTTGGCATGTTTCCATTACAAAACAAAAGTCACTTTTGTTTGTGTGTCAAATGTGCTCTGAGCAAAAGCGAAAAAAGAAGAGAAAAGCTTTTGGAGAGTAGAGACAGTTCAGAGAGGTTAAGAAAAGCCAACTGATAAATAACAATCACGCTCACCACCTTTGTGCTTATGTTCAAAAATAGCATTTTGGTCAGCCAGATGTTAAAAATATAGTTACAAACACACATAATGAACAAATTTAGACATCACTGATGCATGGAAGATAACACGGGGTGGAACATGCCCTGCAACTTAAAAAAATTAACTTCAATTTACAAATGGGATCCAAACAGAAATGCTTGTTAGAGCTTTGTTTTCCATTTCTCCAGGATTCTTTTTGTGTGCTGAATTATAATTTTCCCATAATCCAGAAAGACAGGAAAGGCAGAAAGAAAATGGACAACATGATTTATTGTTGCCTCTTTACTGCCTAATATAATTTCACAAAATAAACTGATTTTTAAATTTTGCTTTAGCTTAAATAATGTCTTCCATTTATTTTAAATGTGAGCATGGAACTCGGATGGTGACAGAACAAATCACTTTTTTCTCAATACAAGATGTACCTTACTAAGGAAACTGGTGATCTGTCACTGGTTTCAAAACCCTTTGTTTATTATAGTCTCTTAGAAGTGACAATAATTGCTTTATTCCAGAGCATAGGCTGTCAGACCACTTGGTTCAGGGGACAAGACAAATCAGAGCTGGAAAATGTAAATGGAAAGATAGATGGCAATACTTCACCATTCTGTCCCTGGATGCCAAAGAACTTTACAGATGTGAATTATAAGCTTCATCGTGGAAGACAAGTAATATTTAATGATGACAGTCATTCCTAATATGAAAAAGAAGCAGCCTCTGTTCCAAATTCATTGCATTAGTTTACTATAAGGAAAAAAAATAACCATGGGAGAATACAAAATGAATTTTAGAACTACAAGAAAGCATTTTAAGTTACCTAAATTTTACTAAACTTAGGTTATCCTTGAGTAACTAAGAATTCTGGGGTTGTTCCATCTCCTTTATCTCAGCCACAGGTTTCTACATGAGACTCAGGGAGTTTTCATCTTCAGCTGAGCCTGGAATCTGGCCCATGCAAGCAGACTCTGCAAGACCCAGAGAAGCCCTTGCTCACAGTTACAGAGGTCCTGCTGCATATAAGGCTGTAAAAATGTGCAATGTAAGGTTTGCAGGTTTGCAGAGCAGCTAAAGTAAAGAGAGGAACATCTCTTGCCTTTGAAGCAGCTCCCTTCAATTGTCCTTAACCTGGTTTACCAATTCAGTACATTTTTCATGGAAACATAACCCGGAATCTTACCTAGCAAGATGGTAGGCACTAAGCAGCTGAATAAACACACTAACTGGCATGATCAAATCAATAACCTTTCTAAGCATCTACCTTAATTCTTACATTGAATCTCCTCTCTCAAGGATTACTCTAGGAATTTTAGATAGTATTTCCTACTGCTGTTTGAATCACTTTTGGCTGGTTTTCAATAATTGGATCAAAATTGAGAGTGCAAAATTTGCAAAAAAATATAATCCTTTTAATTGTGGAAGTCAAAACATACAAAAATACCTAATAAAATGAATTATGGGTTACTGACTTCAGTCAACAGAAAACCAAGAACTAAACAAACCCGAGACAGGATTTAATATGGCCTCAAATTCTCTGTTTGAGATAAAAATGCATTAAAACAAGACAGAATCCTAGACCCTCTAAGTGAGAAAATAGCCACCTACAGAAAAATGTCACCTGAAAAAAAATATAAAATAATCCCCATACCTTGCAAAGTAACTGGGCACAGCTTTGGCAAGTTCTTAAAGCAGCTATATCTGGACACTGGTTACTGTAAACTACAACTCATAATCTACTATGTAATATCATGCAAGAAGCATGGGTTCAACAACAGTGCTCACCTTTTAGCTGGATGTTTTGCCTAGAATATTTTCAGAACATTGGTGACCATAGAAACACATATGGAAACAACTCAGCAACAAACACCTGGTGTGACTTTATTTCCCATGTAAAGGAGGCACAGGGAAGTCAAGAGTTACGCTGGCAGCCACCAAATGGTTATTCAAGATCCTTTCACCTATTTTAAAAGGGGAAAAAAATGCTCTACATGAATTAATGTAGAAGTCAGACTCAAAAGCAAAGCCAAAGGTCTTTGATCCTGTTATTGCTCCATAGAAGCAAAACTTGTAGCTGTTTTATTTTTTTATTGTTATTATTTTTATTTAGATTAGTAGGCAATTCATTCATATCACTGAACTAGATGAAAGGTGTTAGGAATGAAAGAGATCATCAATTATCTCATAACGGAAGTCAAAGCATTTGTGCTATTCCAAAAGAAAACTGCAAAGATTTAGAACACATGACTGATAAAAAAATGTACTTCATGTCCAGAAGGGCAGCCTTTGTGAAATTAATCTGACATCATGGAAGTCTCAACCAGACAGTAAGTGCGGCTGTTCTGCAACTAGACCCCAAATCAGAAGTAACTTCTACGGTAATACACAACTAAACTGGGTTAAAATACTTTTTTTGAATAAGCTGTCAAATATTTATTTGCATACTTTCTCTTACGTAAGCACATGCTCATTAGTTAGAAGGATCCTAATGCAAACAAATTGCGTCAACACATGAGACCACACTTCTCCAAAAAAAAAAAAAAAAAAGAAGATAAACACAACCCCAAAAAGCAATAACACACTGAGACTCTGGCTGAGTCGGAAGGTAGACTAGTTTGCAGTATAGTGTAAAAATACTTTTGAACTGCCATTTTGAAGCACGATAATCTTTCTACATCTACACGGAGCCACATATTCACTGCATACAAAAAGGAGCGAGAAAGTGAAATCCCTGGCCCTACAAAGGTCGTTGCAAAGGAGCATGGTGGGAGGGAAGGCAGGGAAATCAGAGGAAAAAGGGGAGAGCTCATAAAATGTAAGGTTTAAGGAATGACACTGGAACACATCCAAGACAAATGTCCATTCCATTTCATATTTTTTGGGAGAAGCAGCAGGTTCTTCACACTGCATGGAGTAAGATCGCAAAATGCCAAGAACAACAGGCATAATTCTTTCAAGATAATTCCATCAGGATTTTGCAAACAAAAACAGATTGAAATATCTGGAAAAAAAAAAAAGTTGCTGAAGAGAACAAAATTTTCACTTTGCTTCTCTCTCACCACCAAGTTGAATCTACTTTCCCTCATCTCACAAGTTCTAAAAGACAAGGAAAAAAAGCTGGCAAGTGAACACCAGACTACCTCATCTAGGTTAAAAACCAAACTGTTCACTGGCTGTCTTTTTAATACTTTATATGAGCCTTTCCAAGATTTTATTGGTTCTCTTTATGTACTTTCACTATCAGAGGCTCACTGATCTTGGAATATAAGCTAACAGTTGTGGTTTTACACCACAATGTTTATATTAGGCTGTCAGTGCACAAAGAAAATGAATACAGCTCCCACCTGCAGCTCCTGCTGTTAACTTATGCACATGGCACACGCGTGCAGGATTCATGAAAAAAACCTCTCCTGCATCCCTGGATTCCCTGGGAGGCCTCTCTCCAAACATCTCTGGTTATATTCACTCTCTGTGGTATCACAGTGGGGCAGAACCAGGGCTGCTTTTAGGCACAGGCAGCAGCAGTCTGAAGCTGCAGATTGCTGGGGAGCAGCACAAAAACTCCCCATGAGGGTATCCATGCCCATACATCGTGTTGTCAGGTGGCTGGAGAGCCAAGTGGGCTGCTACAGCCCTGACGGGAGAGGTCTGGAAGAGGCAGCAGCCTGTCCCGGCTCCAGCAGGAGACAGAGCCATCTCCCACTCCCATCAGTAGAGAATAAATTAATTTTTGCTAAACCACACAGAAACTTTGTTCTGCCATCTATGATGGAACAATTTACGTTTAAGTCCTCAAAAAAACAATCAAAGAGCCCCAAAAAGTTCAGGAACATGTATATTACAACAGGTACAGATGTCACTGCTCTTACCTGGTTTCAGAATGTCCTTCTCTTTATTTCCAGGAAGAGTTATATACTATCAGATTCCCCTGAGTTTCATGCCTTTTCTTAAAATTTCAGCTCATGGCAGAGAGATCCTAAAACCTCATTAGAAAAATGTTACTAAGAGTCTTCAAAGTTTTATTCAGTTATAGTTATGATTGCTTCCACACCCCCTAACTTCGTATGCTTTTGATTTTCAAAGTTTGTATTTGATTTTTAAGTCAGATTCATGATGTTCAACTGCATGAAACTGTCCATGCTATAACAATTAAAGGCTAACTTACATAAAGGATCAGAAAACGGAAGCAGCTAACCAGTCCATGACAAGTTTTAATGTAACTTTTCTATTAAGTTCTCTTGCTTTCCTCCTTGAAAGTAAATTTAGAAAAAGGAAACATTTTTCAGTTACAGACATATTATAAAATTGAAGATGTCAAGAAATCTACTTTCATTAAAGAAAGAATTTCATGACTTAGAGGCTGTGGCTGTCAAAACAAGGACACGTCTGTCTTCATTTTTTTCTCGGTCTAGAGAGGTTAATGCTTCCTATGTCAGGATTCTAAGACCATACATTACCTTACACTATGCTTGTAGGACTAAATTTATAACTGGAAAACACAAAAAACAATCTCAGCAAGCTAAAGGAAGTCAGCTGACAAGTATGATATGGAAATATAGTCAAATTAAAATTCTTTTTTTTAAAAGTTATTTTATTTGTAATACAAATTGCTGCTTGATAAAAAGCTTAATTAGGACCAGAGCAGCCACTACAGTTAATTTTTTCACAGCAATAAAAGCCCTCGAAATTTTTCCATCATGGACACACCTTTTCAGCTGGTCTCAGCTTTTTTTGAGAAACTTGACAGGTGTCTTTTGCATAGAAGAGGGAAGAAAAAACATACTTCAAGAGATTAAAATTTAATTCTTAGCATTTTTTGGCAACAAATTAAACATATTCATCATGTACCTGTGAACAGGGCAGCCAATTTAAAAGATGATACAATAATGTATGGAAAAAAAAATGTGCTCCACTAAGCAGAGAGATGAGTTCTACTGTACATAGAGCATCTGTTAACAGTTTAGCAGATCTTTCCAAAACATTATTCCTCCCTAACACTACAGTGAGCAGAATATCACCTCAATGTGACAAAAATTAGGGGGGTTTCCTATGACAGTCTGCAAAAGAGCATTACTGAAACACCTCAGAACAAGAAGGTCATTTGTCATCCTTACCCAATTTGACATCAAAAAACTCTCTTGAGTAAATAAGGGGATAAATAAGGATAAATGCAAGAGAACTGGGAGATAGATTACTGCTTTTTAAACACCCAGTTCTTGGAATGCCATGATAAAAAAGAAGGGATTCCTTCATTTTAAAAAAATCAGAAAAAATATCATGTCTACCCATCAAGACTGCAGAGAGGCTTTCTAAGAAAGAACACAATACACAATAAGGTCTTAAATACCAAAAGACAAAATGCAACAATGCCTAAACCTACATGAATTTGAGTAGCTGGATTGGTAACACCAGAAAGACTACTTCAAGGTATGCATGACAGGCTGAATTCTAGCAGCCCCAGCAGGAGTACTCAGAAAGCAGAACTGGGGCACTTCCCTGATGTGAACACTGGCTTAGCAGAACACTGGTCATTATATTTTCTGTTTTAAACAAATGTGCTATGGGGAAAGACTCCAGCACCACAAGCAGTGCCACCCAAGTATGGCAGGAACAAGCTGTCTATGCTAGCAGGCAGTGTGCATCTGAATGTATATACAAAAAATACCTCTGAGACATGGAAATATTTTGCATTGCATTTAACTGATGACCCGTGTTCTAAGGCAGAAAGCTTTTTTTGCACAGGGGACAGAATGCCTCCTGAAAATGTACTGTAATGCTGTTCAAAACACCCCAAAATAGACAACCGTCTGTTTTGCAACTGTTCTGCGGATGTGGCACTGCCACCTTTTAACCCTCCTTGAGGCAACAGTCTATGGATACCACAGTGTGCAATCCGCCTTTTCCCACACCTTTTGCTGCCATCTAAATATGTGCTTCAACATTCTTATTCTATCTCAGTGAGATGCGAACTTGAGTGACAGGCTAGGACCATATAAAAGCTATGAAAACATTGGTTTTCTCCTCATCGTGCCCTTCCCCCTCTCCTACACCTCCATCCTCCTAAACAAAAGGCATGAAAGAGGAAGAAAACTATTGCTAACATAAGTTACTGCTTAGGGGAAAAGACAGGCAAGGGAATGAAATACTCACGCATCCATCCAGTGAAGAGATAACGTCATATGGAGCACTGTATTTACCCAACCAGATGAGCATTAATTGTGCTTGTAGGGCTGAGGCAGGATGACAGTTGCTTCCAAGCACCATCAAGAAACACACTTTGTCATATGGCAAATTTACTCTTTGCCAGATGTTAAAATGGAAATCTCTTTACAATATCTTTAAACATGCATAACTTTCACTTTGCACATTAAAGGCAGCTTTAATGCAGCATTCCATCTGGTGTATTAATAGTAAAATCATACTTGTCTAAACACAGCAGTTTTGGCTGATGCCTCAGTTTCATTTTGTCCTGTTAAGAAGCTTATATGTGCTTGTTCATCTGCCATGATCCAAAATACCTGCCAGAAACTTTTCTTTTTCTCTTGGCCATATATTTTCATGAATGAACTCGCCAGTACATTTCAAGGTGATGTTTTGTTTTCAAATCACAAGCATAAAATTGTTTTAAATTTCCCACATCTCCTTTTATATACACAGAGGTTCTCTTTACTCCCTCTTCTCACATATATAATCTGGCAAGAGAGGGAGAGGAGTGTTTGTTTGGGTTTTTGGTTCATTTTTGGTTTTTTTTCAGTTGGCTGGTTGGTTTTTACTTTTCCCATGCATCTGTTGTGGTTTTACTCAAAGTGCCAAACATTCAAGTAAATTGTGGAGCAGATCATTAATACTGTTACAAGCTTACTGCTTATTTGTAGGGAAAATAAAAAAGTAACCTGACATAAACTGAGTAATATCAGAAGACCTAAAAAAAGCATTTTTCTAATGAAAGGAAGGTATATGTGCTCATCTACTCCCATAGAACCATTTTCTTCACACCAACTTGCTCCTTAAACAGTAAGTAATGTTTTGTTTTGATTTTTGCAGCTGAGTGAACTGTATTAATGGTTTCTGCCAAAACAGAAAGCTCAGGGGAGGAACTGAAGTCCTAATTTATTTATTCAAAATTAATTGGTAGTTTATATCTTTAGGGATTATAACAGGTCATTATATTTGATTGAAGATAAAGGACAATACAAAAATTTTAATTAAGTTTTCACATTTAGTGGTGAAAAATGTAAGTTTTAATGCCTTGCATTTTAGATAGCTATATAATATCTGTGTGTTACAGTTAAAAGAGGAATCAGTGGGGTGGAAAAAGCTCTTAATTACGTCTTCACGAAATTAAGCCAAGTGACAAAGCAGTTGCTGCTGCTGCTTATTATGTAGAGCTGCTTGGCTATATCGAATTAATTCTTTTGCACTTTGATTTTCACACCCTGGTTTATAGGCCTCTGATGATCCACAAGCTCAAAGCTAATGGTCTACAGGACCAGATCTCATTTAAGTGTTTTAATTAGAAACTCAGCAGAAATACACACAGTCCTCCATGGAAAAGGCAAAGGGTAAACAGTGCCCATTGGTACAAACATGACAGGAACCACTGTCTCAGCATAAAAACAGTGAGTTCCATGAAACAACAAATACCAGCACAAATTTCACCCCATAGACTGGCATCAGGATCTTAGTCACCCAAACGTTAAGGAACGGTTTTATAGCAGATATCTAGGAACTGCTTTTCCAAACCACCTTAATAATAGTAACAGAAAATTGTCTAATAATGGTTGGATACTGTCAATGCCTCTTCAGGTCCAGTGGAAGGTGGGATCAGTAACAGTGTAGGAAAAGCTGCACTGCTCGTTATTGGCCTCCACAGAAACACCTCACGAGGCTAAGGATGCCTCCTCCCTCAGGTAGCTTTGCAGCAAGCACACTGACATTCAACCACAGAAAAATGAATCAACATCCAGCAAGCTCCAGCTGCCAGTTCATCATAAAATTTTGAAAGTGATCAGATTATACCCAAGAGATTTAGGACACTAATTTTAAAACAGCCTCCAGTTTGCCCACACAGATATAAAACAGAAAAATGCTTGCTCATCCTTTTACTAAATCCATCTCAGATGACTTGTTTAAGAACATTTTGTCTGCTGTGTTCACAAGGCTTTGCCTTGGTGTCATAGCCAGGGAAAACCCATAACAAACTCCTCCTCATTCATGGAGATCCATAACAACAAGTCCTTCTTTTCAAGTCTACAAAAAGACAGAATTGTCACTGGAACAGTGAAGATGCAGTGCCCTTTCCTGAGTAGCTAGAACAAGGGTAAATTGAGTGAATCAGGAGCTGTGACTTTTTGCAGGAGTTTTTAAGGTTTTTTCTTTTGCCACTTAAAAATAAACCAACTCATTTCCAAAACCCACAAAAGCAAAAGAACCCTCCTACAGTACTGTAACTGTGCAGTCCTGAAATTCAGCTCCCTATTGCTCAATTAAAATCTGTCTTTAGATTTAAAAACAGTTTGTTTTCTTAAGGTTCCAGGCTTACCTGAGCTACCAAGTGCCAAACTGCTCTACTGATCTTTTGAGCAATAAGAATCTTATTACTAGACAAAACAAGACAAATCCTACCACCAGAAGTGTATTCAAGGGTATTTCTAGCCACAGATTTTCCAGTTAGCTATGCTCTTCCCAAAGAATTAATCAAAATGTGTTAATCCATCTGTGGAAGCTTGATGTCACAGTAGCTTTTCTCTAGGTTAAAAGAATGGAAGCCAGACTCCCTTATCCTGCTTGGTCAGTCCTCTTGTGGGATCTATGCATCTATTTTTGTATAGATTTGTTGAATCCAGTTGTGGCATTAGGCAGCTGCCACTTCCAAACCCCAGGCTGCAGTCACATTGCTCTCTACACTCTCATCCCAAAGCAATAACAGCATCAGCAGCAACGGCCAGCAGCATCTTCTCAAGAAAATATTCTACCTCCCAGATGGGCTGAGAGGAGCTTCCTAACATTTTTGCTCTCAGGTCTTTAGAACTCCCAACAGGAGGACAAAGGGAGGCTTGGTGGCAGTGGAAAACCAGGAAACCAAGTCAGGTCTTGCTAAAGATAAGCTTGTTCTTTGCCAGATCAGTAGTGAGTGCAGAGGTGGAGTAGTGCTGGCACAACTTCTGTCTCAGCTACGTCTTCCCACAGCTAGGTGGAATGAGATGGGAAACATCTCCAGGAACTTCAGAAACACTCCTTGCACCTCAAGATGGCACAGACTGGACTCATGAGACTGGAAAAACCAGCTTATTTTAAACTTGAATTTTGAAGCATGACGTAGATGCTCATAAATGTGTTCACACAATACCTCCAATATTTTTTATCTGCAAGTGCATATCTTTAGGAAGTGACAGCTTTTCCAGCTCTAGGAACAATTATCAAGGTTTGTTTTGCCTTGTTTAATTAATCAGGATACCAAGATCCCTCATTTTTCACGAAAAAGGATTTTTTTTCCTTTCTTTTCTGATGATAAAATCACCTCCAAAGTATTTTAACATTTAAGAAAACATCTTAACACTTAGGTAAGACCAGCATTATGTATCATTTTCATAAGCCAAGAGCTGCCTACAGAGTGAGCACTTTATTTGGAGTTTTGTTAATAGCTCACCATCTGTACCTTACCGAGTCATTGCTACTGACAAACAAGGAAAGGAACACTCAAAGATTCTCAAAGAATCTTAAGAGAAGATGCTATGAGAAACAAAATTTTAAAAACTAAAAAACAGAGACTTTTTTCTTCAAAGTCTGAGTCAGCTTTTGTAGATGCACAGGAATTGCTTGCATATTGCAAACACAAGAGCCAATGAAAATAGTTTTCAGTCTATTTGTACACACCAGAAATCAGTGAAAAAAAATCCTAACAGAAAGACAGGACTTTCTACAACGAATTTCAAATATTTTAACAAGTAAGCATTGCACTACCCTGAGTATCAGAACTTTAGCTTGGTCTCACTTCCCAACAGACAATGGCAAGGGAAGAGTTAAGACTCAGGAGTGCTACTTTTAGCCTAGTATTTTAGCCATTAGACTGTGTTCTCTACTAATCTCCTTTTTGTTCCTAAATATTTTTTTTCAATAGTGTTGATTGCTC
Organism: Edolisoma coerulescens; assembly: GCA_013397115.1. NCBI lineage: Eukaryota > Metazoa > Chordata > Aves > Passeriformes > Campephagidae > Edolisoma > Edolisoma coerulescens. The sequence goes on from VWZW01007426.1 coordinate 970,928, forward strand.
CAAGGCTCCTATCTGCAGAACTCTAATGAAACTACAAGAAGTATTTAAACTTAAGGGTGAATTATCAAGTATTTTCAGGATATAGAAAGCAGGAAACAGCAACACATTATGTAATACAGTCATTATATACTGCCATAATAAATATTTAGAAATTCCAAGACTCTCTAAAGAAGCCTTTCGTGCACAGTATCAGCATTCATCCCTTCAGGGTGTAACATGCAGACTGCTTCTCCACAGGGAGTTTTATCTTATTTCATTTTCGTACTGCATTCCACCTCTATGTCGCCAACCAAATTGTTTCCTGTTTTATTGTACAGAAGACCAAGAAAAAGTTTAGTAGTCACTATCTGCTTTTAATGCATACTGATCAAATTACCTAGGGCATCTAATATATCTGCTGTTATTTAACTGTAGGAAGTCAACAGGGTCACAAATAGTCCAACACATTTTATTTTTACATCTAAATTTTATGCCTAATATTTAAAAACATTTTATCATCTATTAGAATTGCTCCGTTTTCACAGTAAAAACCTCAAATTTATGTTTTTATGGTTATCAATTACTTTGCTCACTTGAGAAAGAGCAGTTTCACTTAATTCAGACGGTACCTTTTTAATTTCATTTTTCAAGAACAGCACTGCAGCCTGACTCCAACACAGTATTATTATTAACACTCACACAATCTTCCCTTCAGAAAAGGGACTGTTTCTCTAACTGGATATCATGAAGGACAAGTTAGGATTTTTTAATTTTTTTTTTTTAAATAAAGTTATTTAAAATAGTAATTTTGTTTTTTAACTTCCTCTATTCTCACATCACATCTTAAACAAAAATGTGTTAAAGCCCCCTAAGTTTAATTGTGATTAACAGACTTACAGAGGCTTCCCACATACTAGCACTGTTCACTAGACCAAGTAGCATCTAAACAACATATTAACTGATAAGGTTTTCCATATCAATGTTATACAAAAGCAACAAAGCCTTAACGGCAGTAACTTGTGGGTTTGATATGTATGATTCACAAATAGCCAATAATCATGAACCGGTAACTCAACAAAGTTATTAGTTAGCATGTTACTTTAAAATAAAATGGAAATGACAGCTCTCAGTGCAAAAAGGACTTAAATAAGCTCATGCTTACTCTGCACTAGAGGTGGTTACAGCAAAAGCGTTATTTTTACGTCTATGCTTCTGAGAAGAGTCACCATCATCTTGACTGCTTGAATTAGCAAGTACTACTGGCACATTACACAAAACCATGTCACTGGCTTATAAAACAACAAGCGTTTTGCTTTCTCTTCAAGAGAAAAATACCGGTTCTCCTACTGACACTGCTGCAAGAAAAGGAGGGAGAAACTATCCTTCTCTCCTCCTGTGAATGGATCAGGCTCTGGCCATGATCAGGAACACACCAGGCAGAGCACTGATCTAACCTGATACAGCAAGTACTGCATGCACCTGTAATACAAACTCAGATGTGCACTATTGTCCCAGAAAAAAAAAAACCTCAAACACCTCAATACAGAAGTCAGAGCCATAAAAACAAAACCAGGGGATTTTTTGAAAAACAAACCAAAAAAAAATCAATCCCCTTGAGCTTGGGGTCCAGCCACATCATGACTGGAACGTGCTATTAATAGCATCTGACACAGTAAGAACAGTTATCACATTGCAAAGTCTGAATTATTCCCACAGAATTAAACACTTGAAAAAGTCTAAAGCATTTATGTTTCCAGAACAGTTTTATAAACATAACCTAGTCATTAGAATATGCAAGCATACTTTCTAAAGGGACCCATGCAATACGTACTAAGACTAAATGACTGTAACACATCCATTCTGCCAGGGAAGCATACGCACTTCCGAGACCAGGCCACCTTTGAACCTCTTCACTGTAGCTTATGCTTTGAAGTAGGAAACCATAAATGGAAGTTGTTGCTTTCTTCACTTCACACACAAAGGTCCTCACAAAATGCATGTCGGACGCCACAACAACAGATCTCACATGAAAGGCAGCAAGGGTGACACAGAGGAGCTACAGCTCTTGTCACATGGAATTACAGATCTGTGCTAGCAGCACAGCCCAAAGGGACTCAGCAACACACCATCCTACCTTGGTGATGCAGTTAAATGCTGATGCTTTTCCCTACGAAATAAAGCCAATTTTTAAGAGACAGGTGCATACTCTGCTCTGCACAAGTCTGTTTCCAACGAGCTAGCTCAGGGAACAGCAGCCTCTTAGCTACAGATATGCTGGAACATGCCTCAGAAGTGTGGGTCTCTACAGGAAGGATTTGAAAAAAGTTAGACTTTTAGATTAGAAGAGAGGAGGTTTTGGTTTTAAATATTATGCACAAAGACGCTCCTGGTTGGGTGTAAAAGAGTAGAAAGGTAGTTTGTACCCACTGTCAGCTGCTCAGTAAAGATCTTATGTCATCACAGGTGAAGCAGGATGCTGGTTAGTAGGTGGTGAAACAGCCTGAGGGCAAGTCAACAAATTACACTCAACTTTGTTTTCAGCTTTGAGAAACATACTGTAACTTTTTTCCTTAAATTAAAACTTTTATAATTTATAGGCAAATAATGAAGAACCCTGAGCCAGAGGGAAAGCAACTCCAAATCCAGTGCAGTAGATCTTCCCATTTACAAATTTCACAATTAAGTTAAAGACAAAACTTGAGAATCAAGTTCAAAACAAAGCTAAAATGAAGAATATTAACTTTACATGTAGCTTCTTATTAAAAAAAACCCAAACAACAACAACAACAACAAACCCCAAACAAGTCAACCAACAAAACAAAAACCCAGTGAGAAAAATACTATTCCTGTATTACTCCACAGGAGGTTGTAGTTTCTGTTTTGGTTTGTTTTAACTAGAAAGCCAAAATTATAGCAGCATTACAGTAAGCAGGCTGTGTTAAAAGCTGTAAGAAGGAGCTGAAGCAATATTTTGCTCGGGTACCAACATCAGTTGCACAGGACACAAGTTTCTGCATGCTTGGGATCTTTCCCTTCTGAGCAACACCTGAGAAACATACAAGAAAAAATAATTCCACAATCTTTTGTGACAGTAACCCTGGATGCTAAAAAAAAAAATAAAAATTGGGTGGCACTTAAAATATTCAACCAAATCTGGAGTATTTGAAGGTGACCCTGCTTATTGCAGAGGGGTTGGACTGAATGACCTTTAAAGGTCTGTTCCAACCCAAACTACTCTGACTCCATAATTTTATTTAATACACAGCCGTCAGCATCTCCATGGCTTTCTTCCCCTCCTCATATCTACATACATACAAATACAACTGAACATTCCTGGCCAGGGGACTATATAAGCCTACAGCTAACTGGTACTTCGATTTGACAGAGATGTACACTTTTTTTCATTTAAAAAATTGAATTTAATTCAAAAATTTTACTCCTGAAGTCGCCAGGAGAACTTCTATCTTCCAGGAGCAAATAGCATAGCCTAGGATCTGCCTCTTCCTAAGGACTGTACCTCGGCACTGTTGATCTGTAGGCATACAGCTGTCATGGAGCTCATCCTGTGAAAGGTGAGGAGGTTCATGTCTCCTGGGATGAAGCCCAGATATGCCTTTAGTAAACAAGAAAATTATTCTCAGAGTTGACTTGGCACAAAAAGAAATATCTAGCTCAGGGTGAAGACACTCTTCACATAACTGTGAAAGTTATGCCAGCTTCAGCTTTTGCATTCTCTGTGTTTGCACAGTTACAGTGAGCTGAGGTCACAAATCACTGTAACAGAGAACGTGCCTGTAACATGCTGCACAATTTTCTGATGCAACCCCGGTTTTTTTAAGCAATCTGACAGAAGACAAATACCCTGAAAAAGTATTTTCCATTCTCCATCATCTTTTAATTATACTGCTCCTGCCAACTGCTTTATCTGAAAGCTGATTCTGACTAGACAGATAAACCTGCAGAATGGTGCCATTTACATTTGCCCTTTTAATTTAGTAGCATTTTTGTTGGGGGTTAATGTTTTGGCTTTGGTTTGGGTTGTGATTTTTTTGTTGGTTTTTTTTGGTTTGTTTTTATTTTTTTTGTTGGAGTTTTTTTGGGCTTTTGGGGGGTGTTGTGTTTGGGTTTTTTTGTTGTTGTTTGTTTTGGGGTTTTTGTTTGGGTTTTTTTTGTTGGGGGGGATTAACTTTGATGGTGTTTTGGGTTTTTTTTGGAGGTCAGCTAGTATTTCTACTTGTATTATCTCATTGGTCCCTTCAACTATATCCAGAAGGATTCCAAATGGATTCAAGAAGACTGACACAAAACATTAGCCCCAAGGAGCTTCCAATTTAAACCATCTTGGTAGCAATAGAATTATTTAGTGATGAGGCATATCATGGAAAAGGTATAGCAGGATGTTGATGGGGTTTTGTGCATGAAACCAGCACTCAGAAAGCATTGTCCCTACACTGAGTCTTGTTTTGATGCTTGCAGAGCATTTATTATTTTCTATTTTAAAAAAAGGTAATGTTCAGATACCCACTCTTAGTCCTAAACATGAGATAATGAAACACTTTCCTAACTTGCTCTGAGAGCAGGTTTATGTAGAACATCAACTTCTCTATCAAAGTAGAAACACAAAATGGCTTGGGATGGAAGTGACCTTGTAGGTTACCTAGTTCCAATCCCCCCAACTATGAGCAGGGATAATGATCATTCCAAAAAGCATCCTACTGGTTTCATACTGTTTAACGTGCAAATAGGTGACTTCTCTCCCATGTGTATCCTGTATCCCCCTCCCCACTAAGGAATTCAGACCTGCAAAAGTATCCAGAAACAAGAGTGAGCTGCTGCAGATCACTGAGCTTTCAGTATCTGTACATTTTGTATTTTTACATCTTATTATTGTTGTAGATAGTTCTATCCACTAGCACCCCTGGGATAAGGTTTGGCCTATTTTTCAAGAGTAACTTGAAGATTAGGAGGTGGGAACAGATGGTTTTAATCAAAGCCCTTTAAATCAGTTCCAAAGCGTAATATTTTCACATACTCCCCATGCTTACCACCCATCTAAAAAATAAAAAGAACAAAAATCAAAAAGTGACAAAAAAGGGAAAAAAAAGATGAAACAGCTTAATTTATTCAGTCTGGCTTTTGTACTTCAGCTTGGTAAGTTTTAGTACGTAATAAAACACCCAATCTACTGCACTTGTACTATTATCATTACATTTAGCACATGACATGACAAATACTTAAAATCTTTAGCATTACTAACATACAGAAAATACCTTTGATGATATTCCAAGTAATTAATCTGTGCCACACAATGCAACCAAGCCTTATAATGATGCAGTTCAACATGGATGAAATGTGGTATCTAATAACAGCAATCTAATAAACAGTTAACAGAGCACTCTTTTCTGTTACCCTCTTCTTAATAATTTGACACATCTTTTGTATAACAGTTTCTCACACAGTGCAATAATGAAACAAACCAGGGAAGAGAAAAAATTTAGTTAGGAGATAAAATACATCCAATAAATAGTATAAAACAATAGTGCAGATCATGTAGCCTTCAGATTTCACTGCCTGTCAGGCAAGAAATTTCTCCTTTAAAACACAGCATTTTAAAAATAATTACTATATGTTTCCAAGTTAAGAGAAATACAATAATTAGAATCCTGTCAGGGAATTCTTCACTTCATGAAGATCCTTTAAATTACAGTCACTGACAAAAATAACTGTTTCCCTACTGCCCCCTTATTTTCAATCACAGTTTCTAAAGCAAAGGTTTTTAAAACTCGCTCTAGTTATGTAAAAGGATAGTCAAATACAGTAATGCATGTACTAATAACAATTTCAGTAGACGAAAGAAAATGTGAACAGTCCACCATAGACAGACCGATGAAAAAAAGCCCTAGAAACTTAAGTTTCCCCTTATTTATAGCCTATGCCTATAAAAAACAACATCTGTGCTCAAGTTTTTAAAATTAATCCACCCTCATTTATAGCAAACATTTTTAACTACAATTTTATAGCATACTGGCAAAAATGGTACCTTTGATGAGCAGATTTAATTTAGCGAGTACATAGTTTCTGATTTTATGCAAATCTAATCAGGTTGTACAGATTGCTTCATGTAGGCTAAAAGCTAAAGAAAGCAAAAAATTAGCACTAATTCACAAAGATCGAGAACCTACATGAAGCACCATCAGCACTTTGCAAACACCAGTCCAATTAAAGCCAAGAAAATGCATGTCAGAAAGCTTAGTCTGAAGGAAGGTGCCTAACGGTGTATTAGTAGAAGTGAATCAAATATATATTTCCACTTAAGGGCTTCATTTAAACTATGACCTGACATTACAGCATGATACTGCCATCCAGAAAAGATGTTATAACCACAGCAGAGCCCACTTAGGGCTTGGAAGACATGTGGAGAAGCATCCTCCATGCTGGAGGCCTTGCCACATACTCAACACAGCAGGTAGAGACTAACACGCAAACGAACCCAAGGGTCCCTCAGCAAAGGTGTCCAGGGACAGCCAAGTTTACTCACATCCATGTGCACTTTGGGATGTTCTTTACAAACTCGCAGGCGTATGAATGAAAGCTACTTCAAAAAGATTAAATATTACTCGTGACATTTTTATTCATAACATTTAATGACACTATGGAAAAAGTTCCTCTTCAATTATTAAAGGCAAAGTGTTCATCCTTCCACACCTCACAAAACCAAAAGTGCCAGCTTATATAAAAAAATATAAATCCAACCATAAATTAAAAGTTAAACATTTAATTAAGTTTCAATTGCTTCCTTGCCTTGAAATGTAATTACATTTTCAATATATTGTCCTTGTAACCTTTAAATCTTCAAATTATTTATACTCCATGGCATTAGAAAGCCACGTTTCACTTTGTTAACCATACACTTTGTGAACATGTTAACATCTAACAGTAAATATGCATTTGTAACATATCATTAAGAAAGATACCCCTCCTACAAAAATATTCGCATTTGCTTACAAAAGAAAAGTCAACTTTAATCTATACTTGCTGACAGGATAATATATTGCAGGCAATTCTGTTTTATCAATGGGTATCACTATATTAAAATTTCTTCTGCTTCCCCTCCCCCCATTCTTTTAATTTAAAGCAAACCATTCATGGATTAAAAATATTTCAGCTTTATTAAGGAAACCACTGAATCAATGGAAAAATTGCCCTGTGAATGAGGACAGGTTTTCATACTAGATACTGTTACATGGATTTTTCAACCATTAAATTGCAACAATATTACTGTTCCTAGATTGCTAAATCTACATTGATACTATCATAAATAACTTCTATTGATCAGTTGCATGTCATTATTGGGAAATTTTGACTTCAATGTGACCTGATGCTAATCGTCAGATTTTCAATTATTTATTTTAAACCAAAGCATTGCAGAGAAAGTTCAAATCATTTGCTTTGATTTATTCAATAAAAATAAAGAATACCCTACACTAATATTTATGGAGGAATTCTAGTTCAGTACCTTAACCACAAATGTAAGGCAGCGAATTACAACTAATAAACTACTTACACAACTTAAACACAGTTAACAGTATGCAATTCTCCAAAAACCACCCAAAGTTTGTCTTCAACTGATTTGTATGATGATCTTTTAAATCCTAATTAGCATGCAGCATTTACAGTCCAAATTTCTAATACATATTCCTTATCATTATAAGCTATTTAATAAATATAATGCAGAAACATATATAGTAGCATCATGAAATGCAGCCATTCACTGGAATTTGCAGCATTCAGTAATGGTGCATCTAAATGTGACAAAATGAAAATGCACAACACCTAGAAACACTGATAGCTGAACAAAATCAAAGTATTAGACAGAGCACAGCAACAAAAACCTGCAAGCATGAAATACTCCCAGGCATTATAAAGAACCTCTGCCAGTGACATGAGTCGCCTTCAGATCACACCTCATGACAAGTCAATCAGTCGCATTTTTTTTTTCATTAAAGTATTGCAACCACATTCAGGAACATCTAGTATATGGAAAAAAACCCAAACAAAACAAATCTGAAGTGTTTTACAGAATTCCTTGCATAGTACTTTTGAAAGTAATTCTTATTTATCAGCTATTTACATACTGTATTGTTTCAATTAAGTTGTAACATTTGAAATCTGCAGGAAGAATTATATACCTTTTTATTTCAGACAAACTTGCAAAGACTGCTACTCGAATTCAAGTTTAGACACGGAAGAGATAATATAATAGATCAGTATCATAAAAAATTAGCATCTTACATTATCCTTTACTCAATGCAAATTTTAATTTATTTTTTTCAGTGGAATTGGCATTTTAGATAATGTGGGCTAAGTAAACTAACTGAGTCTTTTACTAGCTCCAGAGATTTAGGTATGCTGAATGTATGCAATGTTTTCAGGAGCATTTTTTAGAGCTTTGCAATTAAATTTTACTGCCCAGCTAACTAAATACATAGGTTGCATATGCCTTGTAATTAAAATACATCATTTCTGGAGGATGTTCTTTGCCACAGTGGAGTTTTAGAAACAAGTCAAAGGAAAAATATTACACCAATATAAAGTTAGAAAAGCTCCAGAGAACTCACAGCTTCTTACACAAACACACACAGAGCTTAAAAAAATTCAAGAATATTAAGCATATTAAAATCTTTAAAGCAGTGCTTAAAGCTTCTAGCATCCTTTAATTTGTTTTTACATCCTTGTTTGATGCTGTAGTCTTTGTTCTGATGCTATGCCAGTGAAATTGCATCACCATGAAGCAACATTATGCAAGCATGTCTGGCTAAAATTAAAATGCTATTTCTCAGCATCACATACTTACAGGAAAAATGCAGTTCAGACATTCACAATTCAATTATGCAAGCCAATATATTTGGTAAATACTTAATGAAAAATAGGGTAATGGAAAGCTAGTATGTATAGTTGTATAGGAAGATAAAGCACCAGACTACTCCTGTTGCTCTAGCTAGTCTTTAGGAGTCTAAGTCTATCACCAAAAATGCTCAATCCAGCTCCACTTCAAAAAGTTGGAGAGATAAAAACTAATTGAAATTGGGGAGTTCTTAATGTAAGGGCAGGAAGTACTGGATTTTTTTTAATTAATCTTTTTCCAAATAATTAGCTATTACATAAAACATGCATAACCTCTACAAAACAAGTTGCATGTTAGAGCACAAACACGGATCAAGATGTTCTTTCTCTACAGACCCAAGCGTTTTGCACAAGTAAGGATAAGTTCACATGTCACAGGTCTTCAGTGTCTAAAGAAAACCAAGAAATTTCCTGAATAACTTGTTTTCTGCCTTATAAAACGTAACACAGCATCATCACAGTAAGATTAAACTGCAGCAACAGTCTTTAAACTGTGCTGATTCCTAATTCAGATGGATTATCAATAAATACCAGATGTACCCTGTTTACAAAACAAACAATCATCTCATTCACAGGAGACACTCAGTTAAGACACAATACCATGTACAGATTCACTCAAGATTTTTGCCATAAAAATAAAAATGAACATAACATCAAGAGATCCTAAACATCCCAAAATAACAACTTTCACTTTTTCCTAGCCACAAAATTTATTGACAATAACGAAGTAGCTAAAAAAAGTCTCACTACAGTTCTGTAACTTATAAACAAATAATGTTTCCTCTTCCTTCAATTTCTAAAATGCTCAAGGAAAAAGAGAATCTTGTGTCCATGGACTGTCGTAACAGTGGAATTAATCTCTGTTCTATCACTCCTGGCCACACAGCCATTCTAAATCATAGGGGTTCTGTGAGTTTGACTGTGCACGTCTCACTGCAACAGCTCTTTCACAGAAATGTTTTGTGCGATTTAACTTTTCTCAATGCTGTTTTACGAACTAAGAAAATAAATGAAACCATTTTTTACGGCAGAAAATACTTTATTTCTCTTGTTTTGCATGCCTGTAAAACACTGAGAAGCTTTAAGATGCACAGTCCATTTCTTCCACAGATTAAGGAAGTCGAGGGGATATACATACATTTTTAAAGCTGCATAAACCACAAAGCCAAACTTACACAGAACAAAGAACAAATCTAGCGTTACTCAGCAAGGAGACTGGAAACATGCACACACACATACACCCCGACAGTTCTAATGAAAGTAAAGGAAAAAAAGAAATACTGCTTTGTTATGCAAATACACCATTTCAAAACTGAGAAAATTAAATGATGTCATTCAAGCTAATATCCTTACCTCAATGGAAAAGTGGCAAGAGACAACAACAACCCTCCCTCCCCAGCAACCCCCTTGCAAACATTTAAATGAGGTTTGGCTTCAACAGCAGTCTGTAGCATTTAGCCTCAAGAAGAATTACCGAGAGAGTTTTGGAACTGCTTATTTTAAGAAGTTTGCATTTGTTCTGCCAACCTAATTCATCTAGACAATCAGTGCAATGCATGTATTATTGCATAGTCACAGATTTTTCATAGCTTCCATTTCCCGTGTTCAGAACGGCAACTTAGTAAATGGCTTGTGAAAATATAAAAACACAACCATGTTATTTCTTCCAAGAATTTAATATATCTCTATGGAAGCGTGTTCAGAGACACAAGGAAAAAATAATTAAAATTATATAACAAATTCAACACCTAACAAAAGAAAAAGTATATTAAAATTGCTTCATGTTATAACTCATTCAAAAAATCACACGCATTTCCTTAATTTAATAGCAGTGATCATATAGCAGATATTGCATATAATTGTTATTCCTAGATTTTTCTTTAAACTGCCCCTTTATTTATTAAATAATAATAAAATAAGCAAATGAATAAACAAACCGAAACACACACATTCATTTTTCTGCATGAGCAGTAATTTAAGCACAATGAAAAAGCTCCAAAAGTCAGAGCTATGACAGTAACACTTTCCACAGGGTATGATGAATGATACTGAAAATCACCTACACTCTTGCAGACCTGTGTTACCCTCCAAGCTCGGTAAACTGCAGCAGCTAGCATGATTTGCAACACTTCAAAGTGAGTCAAATATAATTTTCTTTAAACCCGTAAAAATAAATTACACAGTGGTTGGGGTTTCTTAGTAGCTTGATGAAGAGGGTGGAGGGATCACTAAAATATCAAATCTGGAGAAAAGAAATGTAATTATATGAGAAACAAGTTCTTATCAAAACAGAAGCCTGCCAGGTATCCCCAAGCTGCTGCAATAGTTTTTCAGACAGCTGGGTTAAAAAGCAGGTTTACAGAAAGCAAACCCTTAATGAGGTCTATCATAAGTATAAGCAGTAAAGCCAATACTCAGCCAGGTTGCACTCAGAGCTGTAAGAGAAATAAAATACATTACAAATTTAAGATAGCACCCCATACTGACTTTTCTAGCCTTGACATAATTTCTAGACCCATCATGCTATACTACTAATAATAATTTCTCAACTTCTTTTCTATCTTTCTACTATGATATCTTAAAATCTGAGGGCTTGAGTAATCGTTGACATCAAAGCCTTCTATTCCACCTTTTATTTTGGGATCGCCCTATTCCAAAATTTTAGATGCAGATGAGCATATAACAAAATATGTTAATGCCTGTGATGACTGCAGCTATTTTGTAGCCATTAATTTTGCACTTAATAAATACTAAGCCAAACCCTCTACTAGTTTTATTAATCAAACACTTCTAGAGACAGATCTGCATCTTGACCCATTTTAATAGTAAATCTAATACTGGGGATAAGAGCAGAACAGACTGCAGCTCTTTTCCTACAAATGCTGACATTTAAGTAAACCTTAGCAAAGAATGCTTGCCTGATTGAGGACTGACATTTCCTTTCTCTAACTTGCTTAACTAAAAAATAGGCTTTCTGGCCAACTCCTACAGTACCCCAAGGCAGCTGTATATCACTTTCAATTGCAACTTGTGAATACTTTCTTTTTCTTTCTGTCTCTTTATTTTGACATGCATATTATGTTAGCTGATTTCAATCATGTTGCATGAGTGGATGACATACCTTAAAGGATTAAGTTTTGCCACCTGGGACTACTCCAGAAATTCAGTACTTTATAGCATCTCATACCCTTCTTCATCCTCTATGCGCCTGCACTATCAATAGTAGCTTTCTTCCCTATTTTATGCCTAATGACAAGTCTTTCAAGGCTGAAGTTGATACAAGTCAGCTTGAAGTGTCATTCCCCCCCATTCCCATTACAGGATGGAGCTGTTCCATTGTGGACAACGCTCTGCTGCCATCTATTTGACACAAGAAATACAACGCTGTGAATGCCACAGCTGGTTTTCCCTTCCCTTTCCCCCACCTTTCTCTTCCTCTGCAGCAGCTGTTAGAAGAAAACTCTCAAGGAAGTTTTTGATCACTCCTCCCTGCTCATGCCCAGAAGCAGAAACCACTTCAGCAATTACTTTTGCACTAAAAAAAAACCAGCTACAAGAACAGCAGAGATTTGATTATTGCAAACAAAAGTAGAATTATATGATGTACCACTCTTCTCTAAAAAGGGAATCCAAATTAACAAACTTCCATTTATAGGCCAGCTCTAAATAAAGTCTGCTTTAAAGCAATTATTTTAAAATTTTCAATTTAATTATGTAGCAGCAGAGCTCCCTGGGAGCTTGATTTCAGCAGGTATCCAGACTTAACTGGGGCCATGGCGCTGAATGAACACGGATTCACCGGCTGTCCCCCTTCACTACACCAGACTTAAAATTCAGAAGTCAGTTAGGAAGTCAAATCACAGAGCCTCAAAGCAGAAACCACACACAAAGCATGAGATGAAGGAGGTGGTACTTTATCCGTCATCAGGGTCACAAAGATAAACACCACTTCATTCATCACAGCATTCAGCCTGCTTTGTATGCGACTGCACAACACAAGAACAGCAGCTGAAAAAAGTCCCCAGCTTGCATTTGTAAAATATCATGCAAGAGACACCCACTGAAGCCACAAAAAACCTCTAAAGGAATCTATAATCTTTAGTTACAGATCCATGACAGTGTACATTCTGCTCTTTAATTACTAAACCATATGGAAAAGTCCTGTCTCAGGGCTCAGTCTGGTCCTTTTCACATCCCTGATTAAGTACTACTTTTTTTTTCACATGGTTGCTTTCCCAATACACTTAAGTAACATATTTGTAGGAATGTGCTTCAGCATTTACCTTGGAAAGGATTCATAAGATAAAAAAGCAAAATGAAAGACCAAAAAAAGTGCAAACTTAGCAAGCTTTTCACCCAAATTATAAATAATGTCACTGTGATACAAAAAAGCATATGAACTCTTGTGTATTTTTCTATAGAGAGGGAAAGAACACCTTAGCTCAGAGCAAGAGTAGGGAGAAAAGGAGGGGCTTTGTTGCAGCAGGGAGGGTGCAGGTAAGGAGAAAATAAGAGATGCGGAATAGGAGGGCACAGAGGCAATACCAGCCTACAGCAGAAGTCATGAGAATTCTTCTGTAGTATTAAAATATTCCCATAAACATAATGCCTTAATTTTTCAATTGGTATTAACATAAATAGCACTTGGTTTGGGGAGCAATTTGTTAATGCCTGTATTTGCTAATAAATACTAGTGCCACTGAGTGCATTATTCCATTGTTCTTTATATGTATTCATAACATTTGCAGCCATAATACATATAGTTAACTATTAAAGTTAATCTGTTTAATAAAATTAATATTTGCATTAAGTTCTTTACTAACACTTGGTTTTAAATCTATTTAGCCTGACAATACAAGCTGCAATTACCAGATTGTATAAAGTTGCCATAAATATTTAGTGGACCGAGTGAAGAGACATATATAATTCCAATTGCTATTACTGGAATTACCTTTCCTTCCAGACCACATTGAATCTGTTTGAACAGGTACTGCACATACTATACTAAAAACATTGCCCAAAATATTTTAAATGTAAAGCTACCTAAAACCTGACCACTCAAAAGGAATTAGATTACTTAAAGAGTTTAAGGTACGCACAGCAAAACAACACAGATAAGAATTTGAAAGAATCACTTGAGAGGTTTATTCTGCCCTCTGGTGCACTCCATCCCACAAGGACACAGCACAAAACCCAGGAAAGTATCCAAACAACTCCAACACTTTGAAGTTAAAGCAGTTAAAAGGGTGTGCTGAACTAAATTAAGACACTTCAGCACCCTACAAGATAATGCCCTGGATAATACCAGCATGAGCAAAAGCACTGAAACACTCTGAAAGACAGAAGGTAGCCCAGCTAGTTTTCATTCCTTTGTATTTACAGCAGAGAGCCTAACTGTCCTGGCTAAGGACCAGGACCCCACCATCTAAAGCCCTGTGTAAATACAGTATTTGCTGGTTAGCATAACTATTTTCCAGCGAGGTTGTGTTCACAAGGCTCGTGTTACGAGCTGCCACCACCAGTAACCAGATGACAGGAGGCTGACAGGTACCTGAACACACCACAGAACGTGGTGCCACAGGCCCACGCAGCGGTCCTACGCTAATCAGAGGTACCCTAGGGCAGTAGGCTCTATATTTACAGCCTGATAGCAAAAATCAGGCTTGGAAACTCAACTTTTGGCTAACAAATTGAACAGCCATACTTGCTAAATTAGAAGCAATATGATATCATATTGAGACAATAAAATATTCTATGAAGCATAGCTATAAAATTCTCTAATGACATAAAATTAAGGTCTGTTAGGAGTATTTTTTCCTGTGAATAAGTTGTACTACATCCCTACAGAGTATTGCTAATATTCTTTAAAATTAACTAGACTAGATCTTGTTACAATGAACAGCCAAAATTCTTGTTCTATAAAACATACAAAGAATCCATTCATTTTCTCAGAAGCTGTGAGCTTCTGTGACACTCATAAGTTTAAAACCCATGCTATAACAGCATACTGAATGATAAGAACCACAAGGTACAGTACATAAACCACGAATTACGCAAGCTGTAAGGAACAATTATAAGCCTTGTTACTAATGCAATACTGGCAAAACTTTACAATTAAATGCTTGAATTATTTAGCCTACAGTTTCATACAAGCAATATTGTATTAATAAAAAAAGGAAAATTTAAAAAGTCCGAATGCCCAACAAAAACAAACACCATTTTTTGCCATCAGAAAGTATTGCAGGATCAGAACCAAACTGTGTACATACAGTTAGCACATAAAAACAGAAGTAGCATCATTAAGATTTACTTGTTAATGATATTTATGTGTGATTAAAAAAATCCACCCAACAAATTAGACAGGAGCATTCCTGTTTAACATGTGGACCACATTACCAAAACCCATCTCCAGTGCAAAAGAATTATTTTCAGAATTAATCTGTCAAATAGACAATGACAGCTATCAGAAGAAGCTATTTTGCTTCAGCGTTACTGAGATACCAAAAGCTAAGGAAAAACAAATTGAAGAGTTTCCAGCATAAGAAGCTTTAATAGAGAGCTGTTCTGTAAGGAGGTCACATTCCCAAACCTGGCTATTGAACAGCACAAGGATAGACTTTGAAAGGATCCCAGAACTCTGCATCCAGGAGACTTCAGTACCCAGTTCCATGCTAAGTTATTTAATGCCCTGACTTTGCTCATAGCTAAGCAGTCACTGTACATGTGCAGTGAAAACATCTTCATGTGAGACTGCTTCAGAGTGACACCATCCTCTCCTACACAGACCTTCTTATAGAAGATTTTCAGCTATACTAACTGCATGGATAGAAAAGTGATGGGGGAAGAGTACTGCCCCTACAACATCACTGATAAAACCTGCAGGAGAAAGTGAGCAATATGTATTTTCAATTAGCAGATTCACTTGTGTACTAAACAGGAGGATGCCAGCTTCCGTGCCATGTTCCAAACACTGCTTTTTTCACTATAGAGTTGCACGGCACCATCTCCCCCAGCAATTATCACAACCACAATTACAGCTGCAGGAAGAAGCATCCCATAAAAGACTGTGATAGGAAATGAAAAAGATGACCTGTTTCCCATATGGTTCATCTTCCTCAGACCGCGAGGAGTCTGCAGATGCCAATAGGCAGTAGTAGATAAGGCTTTCTTCAGATAATCTAAGAAAGCTCATACTCATATATCCTGGTCCTCATGGGTGAATTTCACCATCCCGATATCTGTTGTGGGGACAACACAGCAAGTGCAAGCCAGAAGGTTTCTGGAGGGCATTGATAGCCTCCTAGACATGGGTGAATGAACAGCTCACAATGGGAATGCTATGAACAGACAATTCTTACAGTCAAGGAAGAACTGGTCAGGGTAGTCTTAGCCCACAAATGGCTGAAAGACTGGAGCATTTGTCATATGAGAAGCTGAAAGAGCCGGGGTTGTTTTGCCTTAAGAAGGCTCAGAGGGTGATCTCCCTGATCAATGGGATGGGAAAGGATGACTCAGACAGACTCTTCTCAGTGGTATACAGTGACAGGAGGTAAGGCAATGGTCAGAAACTGAAATACAGGAAACGTGCCATTTAAAAGTCGGAAAAAATTTGTGGTGGTATGTGCTGGTCTTTTACTGTAAGAGTGAAGGAACTGCACAGGTGAGGAAATAGGTTGCTCAGGAGGGTTGTGGAATCTCCATCCTACGTACCACTTGACTGGGCAAAGTTCTTTGTAACCTGCTCTAGATGACTCCACTTTGAGTAATGGGGCTGGACTAGACAGTCTCCAGATGTCCCTTCCAAAATTCAACCATTCCACAACTCTGTTGAAATTATACGATGTAAACTTTTGCTTGTGTACTTCAAGTTTCCCCTCTCTGTAGACACCCCACTTTCCCACCAACCAGCATGCAAGCTACAGTTTCAGGATGCAGTAAGAGACATGGGTGAGCACACACATTTGCCTAAGTTGGAATTTTCCTCCCTGGGCTCTGAAGACCTATGCACTACAGCTAAATTGGACCAGGCTATTTAAAACATGTCTACTAGGACAGCAATAGCCAAAAAACCAATCATCATTTAACTGCTCAGAGACACTGAAAAAGTTTCAAGTGCTAAAAGCAAGATATCTTTTACTAAGGTTACACTGCCTTTTGAATTCAGAAATTTGTCAAAAAATACTTGCCAGCTTCATCAGTCCAATCCAACTCAAAACAAACAAACAAAATTTTGCAGTACAGTCAAATACTGATGTGATCATCTGTCCTTCAAGGAAAAATAGCTACAACTTTACACCTCTGTGTGTGCCTCCTCTGAAAGACTGTGCAAGAAGAGACATTTACATCATTTTAGACAACCTACATTTGGATAATTGATTTTGAAGACATATCAATGGAGGGATATGAATATAGAGTTATGGATAACAGAACTTGGATTAAGCCACCTGCATGCTACTCTATACAATAATAGATACTTATTTAGAATCAATATACTATCAACTCCCATAAAACCAAATTAAATGAAAAACAAAACATGGTCAGTTCACCAGATTCCCAAAGAACTAAAATTCAAAGCAGGAGGACATATAAAGACTGGTTAGAGAAAATGAGGCTGAACTGTTTATTTAGTAACCATGAAGTGAATGTGCTACTGTTTTCTGACCGCCCCATGGTGAAGCCACGGTGCAGAGAGTTAATCCCTGTTTCTCACCAAAACAGACAGGAATGCACACTGGATAATTTGTTCCTACTGATGATATCATTCTGTGAAGTTTACTGTTTTTAATAAGGAACAAGTTTCAGTCCTCTCACTTTCTCCCATGTACAAGATCAGATCAGCCTCTCAGTGACCTACTTCATGAGTCACAGTCCTCACTATTTATGATTCAGAAAAATGTCTTCTCTGACAGTATTTCCCAGACTACTGTGGGTTCATTCCAAGAACCAATTTCATCTTCATTGGTTTCCTACAGGAAACCAGATCAACTTCCTATGATTTTATTTTCCTTCATTTCAGCATGGCTCACATAAACTAACTGGAAGCGAGAGTGATAGAAAACTTTATTCTGCATAAACACAAGCCAATACAAACACCACCAAAAAAATCCTGAAGACGTCACCGGTTCAAAGTGACCAGAATGTGAAGCAAGCTAAGATTAGAAGTGCTTTTCCATCCTTCCCCAAACATGATGCACACAAGCAAACCCAGTAAGTTTATATAACCACAGTTTAATGCTAACAGCTGTTTAGGTCTCTGGTGAAGACATTCACCTGAACAGATGGTCAAGTTCTACTCCCTCTTTTAACACTAGGAATTGTTTTAAAATGGTAAACCCTCTTTTAAAGTTTTAATGTTTTAAAGACCTACCAGTAACACAGTCAAGTCCCCCAACCACCTCAGTCAACAGACTCGAGGTGCCTACCTTCTCTCCTCAACTGCAACAACAGAAGTACTACTAGAGATGCTAGGAAGAAAGCACACCTTGAAGAATTTCATCTAGACTTCCAGTAGGACTGCTAACGTTGCCTACGCATCAGCCTGCTGCATCCAGGCCAGCTTCTAACAGAGTCATTTCGTTGTCCTCCAGGACACATTCGATTTCCAAAAGCCAAGACTCAGTGCCAGATCTGCATTGGCTCAGAATCACAGAAAAGTTTGAGCTGGAAGGGATCTAGAAAGTCCAACTCTTAAGTGAATGGCCCACATGGGAACCAAACCCACAACCTTGGCATTATTAGCCCCATGCTCTAACCCACTGAGCTAATCATGCAGTGAGATGTTTGAGGAATTATCCTTCCCATATCCCATGGCAGAACCATCCAAGAATCTATAGCAGCAGCACCAGCACCACTATTACCCCCTCATGCTCTCCCAGTGCTGTGACCAAGCTGTTGCAGCTGCAACAGGCATGTGGAGACAGATGACACCAGCATGGTACTAACATTCTAGTCCCAAACTAAGTGGGACAGGTAATTTCCACAGAGATTGCTATAGAGTGAATCAGTTCAAGAAAAGGGATGCTGGGACACCTAGCTGTGGACTGCAAATACCCTGCATAGTTTGCTGGCTCAGATTTCACTCTGCAAAGCAGCAGTTCAGTTATCTTCTGGACCATCTTCTGCCCTTGGACTCATACAGCCCTGTTGTTATACTGCTGTACGTGAGCTAATAAACCAGACCCATGTTTAACACAGATAATTCAATCATGCAAGCAAATTAAAAGCAAAATTATTTTCATTCCACGTTGGTATTCTGCTGTGTGTGTTGTCAATAACTGCAGTCTTTCAATGGGATTTCCTCTTGCTGCGTTTCAAGGCTTACGGAGTGATAAAAGCAACACGCTGCTTCTTGTGGGAAGGCTTACTTAAAAAACTAAAGCCAAACTGATTTTCATGAGGCTCAAATGAAAGCTCACTTCTTACCTCAGAGAGGCCAGGGAATATTATCACTTTAGAATGCTTACACATTGCACACAATAAGGACAGGACATATGACCGATGCACAATTTATTTTAATGACAATTTGCTATCTGAACATCAGCTTCAGTCTGTAATCATGCAGTATGAATGAGGATTTTGCAAGTAAATAGTGGTCACTTGTTAGTAAACTGACCTTTTATGGCAACGTAGCTTAATACATGTAAACCACAAAGTTATTGCCTCTACTATTAATTTTCTATCCTTTTGATGCAGCAGTACTTGCCAGGGTCAAATTACTAGTTTTTAATGAGCCCTTTTTATTCCAGTTTCTCTAACTTGATTTTTTGTAACAAAAATCCCAAAAGTGCTGTAATACTGCAAGTAGTAGCAGAGCTGTTTTCCCAGTTTGTAGGTCAATATTTCAAAGAATATCACCTGCATGAGAACTGGTATAGGTGAAGCCTTTCTAGAAGTGATGCATTCTGATAAACGTATTGATTTTAAACAAACCAAATAATGTTAAGTACTGCATAATTTCTCTTCTAGCACTGATCAGCAGCAAAGTGTACAGCAAAAGTTGTTTCACGTGACAGAAAAACCAGATTTTTAAACATGTGGATTTTGTTGACAATGACAGTTTAAACTCTCTTATTCTGACATCTTAATATATATTCAGTAGCAAACTCATGCAGTAATTTAGCACCACAGCAAACATGACTATCTTGACTGAAGGCAGTGTTTACCTGATGAAGTTAACAGTTGCTAAAATGACACAGTCTAAAGTAATCAAGGTAATATACCACCACCACACATTCACAATTCTCGAGCTAGAGGAGGTTACTCACCTTGACATGGCTCTGAGCTCCCAGGTTGTAAATCTCAGAGGGTTTGACTTCATTAATGATCTTCACCAGGCAGGTGCTGTCTGTGAGATCCCCATAGTGCAGCTTCATGTCTTCAGAGTTTAAGAACACAGAGTTAATACACTTTATTCTCAGAACAGTCTTGCATTCTTGGTCCATATCCTATTTCAGGTTAAAGTCTGAATAAATATTTATTGGAAAAAGTCAAGAGATCATCAGCTAAACTTGGTTTTGCTTGGTTCTTTCCCCCTGCTTTAAGCACAAAATACATTTCCCCCTAGGAGTAATGAACACCATTTCAGATTCTTTTTTCAATAGTCTTATTTATCTAGCAACATTTATATCATGTGTTTAATAGCTTACACTTCATTTTCCCAGGTTGTATAAATAAGTTCCATGTCATATACAGAATTCCAGTCACAAAAATAGGGCATTTTTTACTTTGGGCTTCCAATCTTTCAATCAAAAATGTTTTAATAACTTCTTAAGCATACATCAATGGTTTTTTCTCCTTCCCAAAATGTTGCACACGTTTTAGTTTCTCACTGTGAGTAATTTCACAACACAACAAAATTGTGTAAGGTATCTACTAGATGAACATATAGATAACCTTACAGTACAACCTGCTGCATTTGTTACTATTGTTTTTCCATTTAAAAAATACAGATACACACTTGAAGGGAATTTAAGAGATCAATTTAACTGTCAATGAAATATGCTTTTTGATACTACACATCAAAATCCCAAAATTGGTTAGATATAGATGTTATTTATCCTTTCCTGACTTTAGTTTCTTTCTAATTTGTGTGTAAAAAAGTAGGTAAGAGCATGAGACCAGCTCCTGTCAAAATTTAAAGAGCAAGTTGCAATGGTTTATCAAGTTGTCCTCGTTTTCAGACCCTGATCTGTCAAGAAGATATTGCAAAAGTGAAATTCACGACATAGATCTCCTTTTTGCTCTTATTTTAAAAGAAATTAAAAATCAAACAACCACACTGCTCTTCAAAGATCTTTCCAATAAAAAGTTATAACTATTGATGAATTAGCTGTTCATGTTTACTTGCCAAATTTATATAGATTTTCATTTGACATTTATGACCTTAATAAGTTTATGTCTATATTGCTCTATCTCCAGGAAAATGAAGAAATCCCTATTTTAGTGTAGTTTAGCAGTCTTCCCATTTGATGATGGTTACCACTACAGATAAAATCAATTTGATATATATATTTGTTTGTTTGCTTTTTGCTTTTATTCCTGAAATATCAGGCTTATTATGAGAGATAGGAATCCTCAGTACATTTTCTAACTGCTGTTGAGATACGTGAACTTTGTAACTATTTATGCTGGTTTAGGTTTTTCTTTTTTACTTTTTTTTTTAACAGTATAAAACAGCAAGGAAGTTAATAGATCACGCAGTTCTCAGATGTTCAGCCCCGGACATTCCCATAAAACATGTGCATGAGGTTCTTCAGGTTAACAAAGTAATACGGCCGTGGTATATTCTTGAAATTTGTTTTCACATCCACATCACTTGCAAAGGACATTCTGAAGAGACTTCTCAGACCCCGTTGAAGCTGTGGCTAACAGGTAATGCTAGGCAGAAAACAGATGCCAGAGCCCATGTTCCTCTTCCTACACCCATGACATGCAGTCCTGCCACCACCCCCAGGCCAGAGAGCAGTTTCAGAGCTTCCCAGGGGAAGGTGGGCTGCCAGCTGGGCTGACCCAGGCAACAGGGACACCAGCCCACTATTACCATAAATTTAATGCTCTCAAAGGGAGTGCTTATTTTGGTCCACCATCAAGTCTTCAAAGCTTCTGGTCCAAACAGCCTTTCTGAAGGGGAGCAGAGAATGAAGTTATGTTCACTTCCTGACCCATGGGAAAGAGGTCTTTCAAGAGTGAAAGGCTAAGTGGAAAGACTTACTAGAAATGGGGTTTATTTGGTGCACATATTTATAAACACAGATCAAATGTCAGAACCTTTGGACTTTAGTAATATTATCCAATCTAAGAAACTCCTTAGCAAGCAACAGCCAGAGGGCTTGCTTTAGGATACATCTTGTCTTCCTTCCTGTGCTCCCTACTTTTTTCACACGAAGAGGTTCATTCTCTATGAAGAGCACCATCTTGAAACATGCAATCAATTCCTCACGGGAAAAACACAAATGGCAAAGATAGAATTAGGGTTTGCTCACATCAACCACTATTGCTTCTTTGCTTCCTCCAATACTGCCTGGAAACCCATTGTTTCCAAACAGTTTCCATGGAGCAGCCTTTCCTGAGATTCCAAGTCCAATTCCTTCTCCTCCTCCCATTCATATGGCTGCATTCTTCAGTTAAAGGAAAATGAGATAAGAAGTCGGGAAAAAAATTAACGTCTGCTTTCTCTTTTCTTCCTTCCATCCCTTTCCTTAAACATTTGTATATGTGTTTATTGTGATCTACATTGTCTTCTCAAATCACTTTTCATATTAACAAGATGGTCCTCACAATGCACAGGTTCCTGTTTGATTTCATTTTCTTCATTCTACCTTGTGAGCCAAGAATGCAAGTCATGGGAAACAGTTCTTACATTGTTCTATACAGAAAAACAGCTTTCAGTATTCTTCATAAAGATATTTTGTTCAATTCTACCTCTCTATTAATTAGATATTTTAATGAGCAATGTACAGTAAGTAGCAACTAATCAGCGCAATACCATGTCAGAAATTAAGCATTTAAAAAAAAAAAAATTACAAGCACAGACCAAGTGAAATCTAAAATTTACATTATATATTAAACTTGACAAAATTAGGCTCTGTTTAACCATGGTGTAAAGCAGACTACAAAAATGCGATTTATTTACACCATGGAGATATTTGTTGTTAACAATACCTTAAACTGGACTATTTAGGACAGCATCAGTTTGCACAATTCTACAAAATAGACATAGCATGGGGAACTATATGCTTGTTAATGCACTCAATCCTCCTGCTGAACTGGAGCCATCCAACATTTGAGCTGTTTCTCATTAAGTGAAGAGTTAATTTCCCTTAAGATAAAATAAACAAATTTTTGCCATGTGTACACTAAAGGTAATAATTTCAGCTTTCCAAATTATCATTGGTAGCAAAGAACACAGCAAATTTCAGCAAATTTCCAAGAGCAATGCCTTTATGTTAGGTAAAGCAGGTACTCCCTTCCTTGGGTGCAGAAATTCAGAGGGTCCAAAGATTCATTCTTCCTGTCATCCTTAAGAACTGATCATGTCTTATTCATGCTCTCAGTACAGGCTGCTTCCAAACCTTCACCTCCATCAGACACTACGGGGCTCATGAAGAAACATGAGTGGACTACTTAAGACAACTGCCTCAAAAAACCCCACGTTTTACTATTCTAATATCTCTGTATTTTTAGCCTCACATAGCATTTTGCAGGCCCAGCCATTTTCTAACTGCTGCTTCCCAGCTACGTCTGAACTGTGGCAGCATTTCTACACAGCACAAAGTGCTTTCCTAGGTCCCTCCTGAATTTTCCACTCTTCAAAACTCACACACAGAAGAGTATCTGTATTTCATGCACATCTTCTTCAGAGAAAAATGGTCACTTTTCTTTCTGAGATAGAGCAGCTAGCTAACACTAGCAGAAGAAAACCTGATTCCCTTCCTGTTCCCAGGGATCTTTCTCCACCAAAAACACAGCGCAGGCTAAATATAACACATACCACCTTAAATATAAAAGCAAAGTCTTACTTCCTTCAATGTGAGCCTGTGGGTTCTTATAGAGATGTTCAATCCGGCCTGTATTAAAAGAACTAGACCGACGAACGATGCCATGCACCTGGAGATTGAACAAGGAAAGATACAAAAGAAAAGTGGTAAACATAAAGAGGAAAGCATTCAAAATTTTCACGTACATGGGCCTAACCCTTTTATCAAGCAATCAGAGCTCCTCTCTATTCCTAAAGATGGACAGTTATCCAATTCACAAACATAATACTGGGAGATGAGGTCAGCTGCTGTCATATTTACTTTAGTACCCTTGAGTGGTTTCCCCTTTTCCCTTGTTGACACCAGTAGCAGCCCAAACATCACACACAGTACAGACAACACACTGAACTGCCCCAGAGCACCATCTCCTAGTGAGTGAGACTTGACAACATTACTGGACATGGAGAAGCAATGTGTGAATGCCAAGAAAACTAGTGCTCCCTGGTTGTAGAGAAGTCCTTCTGGAGGCAGACAGGCATACAAAAAGCAGCAGCAGCAGATGGACCTATGGAAAGGACAGAGTGGGCAGAGTGGAGAGAAGGGGAGAAAGAAGGGAGACAAGGGAAAGAAGGAGCAGCAGCTGCAAGGCCCAAATGTATTTTAAAAATGAGTTGTCGTTCACTTTCTGGGGTGTTGGAAGAACAGCCAGAACAGTCAGTGCTGTTCTGTGGACCTCATGAGTCACTGTTCTCCAGTGGCTTACAAGAGACACAGACAAGCCTAAGGCTGGAACCCAGCTTGGGAATTTCCTTTAACCTGCCACGATAAATAAGCTAGTGAAAAAAAGCTACACTGGTTCTGACTAATATTAAAGAAAAGAGCATTTGTGCCTAATACATTAGAGAAATTGTTCAAACACTGACCCTGTTTCCTCCTGCCCTGCAAGACAGCCCAATGATGCCTGCTGCCAAAATTCACGTTAGCTTTGGTTACCAGCTACAGAAGTTGTGCTTGCACAAATGAAATCAAGATTAAGCATCCGACTGTCCTCCACCTCTCCCTGCCTTTTATTTCTGAAAGTGATCCTTTACACTCTGATGCATCCTACACTTGGCTTGGTGAGGCCATCCCTTTGCTCTCTCACTTGATGTTAACTTGCGAGAATACAGCAGCAGGAACAGGCAGTGTTCAGGGTTTTGGTTTAGTTTGGGGATTTTTGCTTTACAAACACAAGCTATGGTTACTGACAAAGAAAATGTTTTTCATTTCATCTGAAGTCAAAAATTTAACCAAGTATAAAAGTGCACAAAGCTGCAGATTGAGACCAAGTTGCTGATTTAAGAATGAAATTCTGGTGGCAAGAATTAAAAGAGCTAAGTAACTCCATCTTTACAACTTACAGGTCAAATTTATGATGCCAATTTCCTTGCAGAAAATCTCTTGTGTGTGCTGTCACATTGCTCACCACATATCATGTTCTACAATTCAAACTAAACTTTCCACAACTGAATAAAATATTTGCACTTTCAGGATCAATAAGGCACTGAGAAATGTGCCCCCCAAAAGAAATTTCCATCAAATAATGAATTTAAGAAGATAAATTATCAAAAATATGTAATTAAAAGTCCTATCAAAATAATTCTTTATGGATTGTGTGGATAATTTATAGGGACATGAAGTTTAAGGAGAAACACTTTCAAAAAAAGACACTTTCATAATAACTTCACTTTCACAAAGGATGCTGAAAATATTTTGAGTACTCAAATGAACTATTATTGTGCCGAGTAAAATACCAGACTTAGCAGTTTTAAAGTAACTAATTATTCTGAAGGAAGCTAAGTGAGATGCTCAAAAACAGGGGAGGCTTAAATTAAATATGAGGAAAAAATTTCTTCATGGAAAGGGTTGTCAAGAACTGGAACAGGCTGCCCAGAGAAGTGGTTGAGTGACCAACTCCGTAGGTATTTAAGAGACAAGTAGATCTGGCATTTAGGGACATAGTTTAGTGGTGGACTTGGCAATGTTGGGTTAATAGATAGACTGGATGACCTAGGAGGTCTTTTCCAACCTAAATGATCCTGTGATTTTTCTAGGAAAATTAAATATTTTAGCTTAAAGTTCTGATGAGAGACTTCTTGAGCACCCAGTTATCTGTCTCTGAATGAAGTCATGCTGAAATTCGTTTTCATCTGGACGGCTGACCAATAAGGCAAATCTTGCCAGCTGAAAAGTTTGATGAAAGATTGGACTTGCAAGAGCTTTATGTCTGCTTTTGACCAACGAGATGTGCTAAATGCAATCGTCCCAGAACTTCAGAAGATTCAGAGCAGATGAACCCAGAGAGCCTGTTACATCCAGTGATAACAAGAAAACATGTGAACCCTGGGGGTTTTTTTTCTTTTCTTTTCTTTTTTTTCTCCCACTCCTTATTCTGGTATGCACATACAAGAGCAAGAAAATCTGCCAAATGTTTAATCCATGACAGCAATGTTACCATAAGAAAACTGATGAAAGGTATCTTTGTCTGCATGGGACAGGTGAAATGCAAACTCTGTGACAAGCCAAAATGTGTGCAAACTGGTTAATCTAGTTAAGAATGTATCTGTGGATTTTTCTCAACAGAGCCAGATCTTTAAACACATTGAAATTTGAAAAAAAAAAAAAAAAAACAAACAAGAAGTCAAATGAAGTATCGCAGTTAGGGAGGCAATCAGTTATCATATGCACTCTTGTGTTTGGTTATTTAGGAACACAGATTTCTAAATGGGAATACCGGAAAGAATTCCAAGAAATTGATGGAGAGATGAACAGAAGAAAAAATTTCTACCCAATTAGAGTAACCTTTGTATTGTTGAAAGAGTTATATTTCATTTGCTGTTGGCAGTTCCCAACTTCATTGTGGACTAGGAGAGAATATGTGCTTTTGCCTGCAAAGGAGCAGAAGCAACCACAATGATATCTCTCATCCCCAAAAGGAATGGAGAAACACTAAAAAATAATCAATTTACAGCACTGAAAAACCAACTTCAATAAGCAAATCAATCAATAAAGCAAGAGAAAGGATGGAATAAGCAAGGAAAGATTAACCTGGTAGAAAAGTACGGAAAGCACAGACTGGCTGAGAAGAGACTTCTCATTAAGCTATGAAGCAGTAGTACAACAGAAGTAATAAAATTCAATATTAAAACAAGCACTAACTTTTACTAAAATCCCAGAAAATACTACATTGTGGGGAGATTAATTTGACCACCCCATTTCCTTCCATTATCATACATTTTGGAAGCATCTTTCACGACCAAGAAAGTAAACATTCTTACATTTATGCCCACATCAGTTCAAACCCATCGAATCATACCATAACAATAGCAACGATGTGATTGTTGCTTTGCTGGACCACAAGAAATGTGATTTTTTCCAGGGAAAATTATGCAGCAAGAAGTAATCAGACTCCCTTTAGTTCAAGTAAAAAGTAAGCAAAAATCATGTGCTAAGCAATAATTAATTAATCCAAGAGAAAATGTAGTAAGTAACTGTACCAAAGTACAATTTGCCTGGTGTTTGTTGTTTGGTTTTTGTTTTAGGGTTTGTTTTATCTTTTTAAACAGAGAAAGCAAAATGCACGGTTTTCATTGCTGAAGTATAACTGCCAAAATAAAAGGGACTTTACTGTGGAGAGAGACAGGTGGGGAAAGAGAACAAACAAGAGATTCTTATTCCTTTATGTGGTACATTGCATCATAAATTATTCCCTAATTCCTTACAGTTTTGGCTCACACAGGTTGCTGCTTATCTGAGCTGGCGGGAAACATGCAAAGCAGCTATACCCCGAGGAGAAGAGGGAATCCACCAGTGGACATTAGATGATAAATAGTACAATAACCTGGCATGATTACAGGCCATGCTGCACATTCCTCTCCGGAGTTTTGATTTGTTATCTAGGACTGGAGTGGAAAACATACACAGAGAAGGACAGAAGCAGAGGAAGTGGGCTGGAGCTGCAGCATCCAAACGACTCCATCAGCCTGTAGCCAGTCACCGAGTCACTCACCTCATAGCCTTTTTCCAGCAGGAACTCAGCCAAGTACGATCCATCCTGGGAAGAGTAAGAGATAGGAAAATGTTAGAAACACATTGAATAGGCCTGGGAGATTTGGACTGCTTAAGATCTCAAAAGAGGGAAGAAAAAACTCGTAGTGAGTAGACTGAGTAACAAGCATATACTTTGATTTCTCCAGATTCATACACCGACCTAAAAATACTACAGACTCTCTTTAGTTAATTTTAGACTATGAAGCAGTATATTTTAAGATGACTTGCTTACAAATGCTGGTTGAGAACTCCCATCTCTTGAATATCTTCCCAAGTTCCATTATAAAGTGCCTGGGGACTATCTTTCCAAAATATCCTAACCACGGTCATTTAATTTGAACTATTTTGGAGATAGGGAAGGAAAAACATTTTAAAAAAATAGTACAAGCTTGGCATTCTCTGCAAACCAATGTGCCTCTGTAGCACCTTGTCATGCTGGCGTCTCCCTTGCACAGGCACCCCTTCCACAAAGCTTCTGAAGGCAGCAATAATTCTGCCTTGCCTGACCTACTGAGTTTTCAAAAACATCCCTAGCACACCTTATATTTAAACTACAGAATAAAAGCCATTTTTGTATTTTATATATATTATTGAAGGTTGAGAATTTGGGTCATTTAATTTCAGGGATTTTTCTTTTTTTTTTTTTTTTCTCCTTTGAAATCCTTGTCAAACTTAAATTATTAAGCTCCTCAAAAGCAAATACTTTAAAACACATACTAGCACATGTTCTCCTGAAATAAGAGGATTTTCCTGGCATGACTATTGCCAGGATTACCAAAACAAGGAAGCCATATTGTCTTTATAAATGTGTACACACCATCACAAACCCAGCAAAGTGTACCCCTCCAAAAGAGCTCTCACTAACCATTCAGAGAATATTACCCATACCCAAAGTCTGCAGCTTTCACTGACTTCTTAAATTGGTTGTTCCTTTAATATGGGAATGTATTCCACCAGACCCAAATGACTTGCTACAAAAAGACCATAAAAACAATGAGATGCCACCTATGCTTACAGGTTTAAACTCTGTTATGTGGATCTGCTCTGCCATGATCATGGCCAGATTTATTTAAGGGCAAAACTAAACAGGTATCTCTCTGATCATCCCTTAAAAGCATGTTGCTCCAGAGAAAAACCTTTTTTTCACCTCATTTTTACCTAAGGGAACTTTTTTTGTCTCATAGAGAGCCTAAGAAGAATAACACACTAAAGTAAGCAATTTTAGATGCACGAGGAGGCCCTACAGGAGCCGGGCTGCCAAGGGAAATTGCTTACCGCATTGATGGCAAAACCCTGGGTACATGTATGCACAATGGCACAGTACAGTGCAAAAGGGGCACATTGCTCTATGTTTAAAACTGCAGCATTAGAAAAAGAATTACTTTATGGTATAAATGCTTCATAAAGTCTCATACAGTCTAGAAGGGCTTGAAACCAAGAAAGTGTCAGCTTACGTCCTTCTCCCACTACACGTACAGGAGTGCGTACACAAATCTTTACAGGGCTATAGCCCTGTAAAAGCAGTCACCAGTCTGTGACACCGGTTAATCAGGAAAATAACAAACCATGTGTGCCATGGCTTCACTGGAAGAATATGTACATCAAATGATAATAACAAGATTCTACTGAAAGGATAAATTGGCTATTCAATGGAAAATCTGGAGAATCGTGTGTGCAAAGGGGGAGACAACAGCTACTTTTAATGCTTTTGTCATCTTTTTCATTAGCAATTCCTCCAGGATTTAGCAGAGAAGGGAGAACTTCCTAGCTCTCCTTGGTTGCTCAATCCACTACAAATATACACTGGAAACAAATATAAATAAAATAAAAAGGGAGGTGAAAGTGGGAGAGAGTGCAAAGGAGATGAAAAAAGAAAGGCTGTGATTACCAAGGAAGTTGATGGGAAACAGACTTAACTAGGATTGAACCCTGTCAATAAGGTCTTGTTCTTCTCACCCAGGCCATTGCTCAAAGTTTCCAGTCGCCCTGGAACATTTTGAACCAGCAGTGGCACTTGCTTCCTCTGCGCTTCCTTTCCAGGTCTATCAAGTGATAGGGCAGGGCTTTACAATGAGTGGGAAACAGGCAGCAAGTGTGAAAGCTCCTGCTTTCTGGCTCTGGCACAGCACAGCTGATTTACTGTCTGGTAATCGCACACAGTGCGGATCCGCGCTGACCTGCGCTGCGATACCGTATCACACACGGCCCCAGAGTTCACATTTCCGCTCCTTTTCTTTTCAGTACAGCAGCCTGTCAGTGTGAATGGCAATCACAACAGCCATCAAAGCCTCAAAGAGTTTGCAGCTGGTAAGAACAGCACAGTTTCCATCTTCTCCTAATGAGGGCAGGGAGTAAATATTAATAAATAAGCTCTGTAAAGTGATTTAAACCTTTATCCATAAGAGGCTGTATTATGCATTTAAATTCTATTATCAAAGCTATTGATTTGCATTTATACTACAAACAGAGTCTTCAAGGTACAGGAATCCCTGAACCAGAAAAGGGATATTAAAGGAACTAGGTGTTAAATGATTATATAATAAAGGTGCTATTATACTTTATTTGAGAGCTTAGTTTTGCTAATGTAAAGTACCCAGCTAATGCTCTTCAATTTGTAACAGATCAACAAAATATCAGAAGACAGAAGCAGGTCTCTGTCTGTGGACAAATCAGTCTTGAAAGAAAATTGCCTACAAACTGCCTTTAAGTAGGATTACAATGAAGCCTGGCTCTGTACAGATATGTCAGACCAGCTTGAACGACTAGAACAGTTTAACAAGACTGACTGAATAAACCACCTCCGTTAAAACAGCTCCTCATCAGCCCACTCTGGCACCTCAGATTTGAATCTCTGTGCTGTCTTCAGCCAAATAGTAGCTTGAAAGCTCATACAAAGAATGATACTTCAGCTGGCTTCCAAGACACAGCAGCAGGTTTCCAACTGCAGCTGCCTTACAACATGTCTGTAAAATTCCCAGACAAAAGAAAACAGCCACATAAACTAGCATGAGACAACTTTAGGATGCAATATTTTATATTTAATACAGTAGTTAACGTCAAGAACGTCAATAAGCTTTGACACACTATCAAAGAAAAACACTTCCAACATGGTGAAGAAATTGAGACAAATGACTTAGACAGTGCTTTGCCAAAATCATCTAGAATAAAAACAGTATCAAGTTTGACTTGATCCATGAGCAAATAATAGGATAATTTATACAGAAAACTGAAAACAAGTGTAACTCAATCGCCTGTTTAGCAATCCAATCTCCTTTATTTTACACTGTTTTGCACAGGCAAGTTCCATTTGCAATGAATTCATTTGGGATTTATACTGACACATTCAGGGAAGGCTGTAAAAGCAATCTGAAATGCAAACCATCTTTATCCTATTTCTTTGATGTAGCCAGTTCCAACACCCTTCCACAGAGCCCCTGGATTCAAGAACTAGATAATGCCCTACCTGAGCATTCATAATCCAGAGGACTCCCTCTTCCCCACAGCTCGTCTCTGCTAACAAAGAGGAGTCAAAGTACTAGATGGATGAAGAAACAAGGGAAAAGAGACCAAGGGAAAAAAGGTCAAGATGAGGAGGAATAGAGTTCTTTTATTACTACTCTTAAAGCTCCAGGAGAAGTATACAGAGTGCTTTTTCAGAAGGAAGGAGAAAGAATTAAAGACTTAACATAAATGATGCAAGTGTATTATGACTGTACCTCTGAGGAGAAAGGGCTCTCAGTTGCAGGGGAGTAATACAAACATTTGAAAAGAAACATCCCCACAGTTTATCAAGTATTCAGAATTCATTACACCTTTGAAAAAAAGGTGTAATAGTTTTCCACATACCACAGAAGGGATCAAAGATGCTTGTACTTATAACATTCAAAACTGATTGAGGCTAGTGCCATACCCTTAGGAATAACTACAAAGGTGAGTTTGTGAAAGTTCAAACTAAAGCTGGTGTGTCAATTACCACAGCCACTCTTAGCAGTTCTCAATTCCTTTTGAGCTACAAACTATAGTTGTGCTCTGCTGAAGTTAAATTTTGATAGGTTCCGTTAATCTGTTTGGGGAAAAGTAATGGAAAAAGAGGCACACTTGCATCCATAGGACATGGGCTTTATTTCCTAAAGGCATCTTTCTGCAACAACATCACCAAGACTGCACGGTCACCTTTTTCATTCAGCCTTGCTGGAATGAATAATCCATCCTCCCATTAGAATCTACAGAACCACTGGTGGCCTTGCACAATGAATTGTTGGTTCATCAACTTTCAAACTTTGGCACAGCTAGAAGCTAATGCTGTTTCAGAGACTTATTGAACTGGAGTACGGTGACAGATCCTTTGGGGCAGGAGATACACACCACTCTAAAGCAACATCTAACTGATTTTAATAGCAGTCCAAAACAACTATTCATTTGTTCATAGCACTCCAGAGCAGTCTTCCCTAAAAATGAAAAATCCATGAGAGTAATAAAGTGAAAAATTATTTTTGTTGAAAAATGCATACTTCTAATAATTTCCAGTGATTTACAGAGGAAATCAGTAATTTTTTGCAGATACTATAAAAAGAACAGTGCTATACTTTGTCTCAAGTCTTCAAGGTGATAATCGAGGTAAAGCATTAAAGCATTCATAAAAAATTCCCCACACTGAAAACAGGAAGAACTATGAACTCTGAAGTGTTTAACTGATTTATTAAAGCTGCCACCCTCCAAATGCAGTAGTTATTTTGCTATTTTGATTTGTATTCAGGCCAAGTAAGAATATAAAAACAAGTGTCCTTTTGTTCCTGCTGTCAAAAGAAAAAGTCAAAAGGCAATAAATGTTAAAAAAATATAATCTTTTAAAACAAAGATTGTCCATTTAATCAAAGGTTTTTGTAATTCATAAACTGCAGTGCAACGAAGTAAAATTAAGCAGAAGGAAAAGTTAGCAACAACAATGAAAGCATTCTTCTTATATCACTCTGTTCTTTTCCAATTAAGATTTGTTTAAAGGCAAAAGAAAAGCAAAGTTGCTTTGGAAAAGTGAATCACTGTTATTTCCTAGTCTGAACTCCATCTGACACCACACACTATTCCACCGGTAAAGTATTAAGTTATAGTAAGAGCTGCAACTGCAGTTACAGAAAAACAGCAACAGGTTTTTCTTCCTCTCTCCCTCCCTCCAGCTGTCTTTATCTAAAACAACATTATTCACATCATCAATATTTATAGCTATTCTATTGTGGACCTCAGCATGGACCCCTAGCTTAAAGGGCAAACCTTGCACCATTCTAGGGCCAACATGAACAGAATAAACCTCTGTAATTCAAGTTTGCTCCTTACCATTAGGAGAGACAACCACTTATACGTTTTGGCTTAAGCCAACAACAGTAAGGTATGTCAGCTCAACGTCATTGATTTTTTGTAAGTGTTTATATTTAAATATATAAAACGTTTAGTCTAAACACCATATGATATTCTACAATATTCAAACAGCTTGTGTCTATCACACAAACCTCCCCCCCAACATCTCAGCTAGGAAAAACAAATTACACCAACAAACTGAGTATATAAGTTTTTTCCTAACTGCAAGAACCTGTTGCACATAGTGTGTTATGTCCAAGCACACCACAAATTTCCCAGTGATGACAGTCAGGTGCTTGATAGCTTGTTAGAAAAAAACCTAAAAATCATGCCCCTAAACTCTCAGGCTGTGGGCTTTAACATCAAGATACTCAAAATAACTGCTAGTTCTCAGATATGTCCAAAGAACTATTACTATAAAGAAGAATAGTCTCAGTAGAGAGCCTTCTAAAGCTTTTAAAAGTTATGAGCCACAACACCTTTGTTTTTTCTTCAAATATGAATGTCTAGTGTTGTATACTAATACATTAGTACACCAATATAAACCAAACCAGTTAGGAACTCTGAAATTGAGAGAAACCCAGCTATACTTGTCTGTGTCACTAGTGAAACCATAGGGATTAGAAGAATGTGTCCATAAACATGGAAGTGCAAATCATATGGGCAACACTCCAGACAAAAATTAAAACTTCTACTCCTAGTGTATGTAATGGGAAACCCATAACAGTTTTAAAAGCCACAAGATTATTGTTTTGCCCACCCCTATTTCTTCCTGCTTTCAGAAAGGTACTGGTATCAGACAGTCTTTCACCTTTCCAAAACAGCAAGAGCAGCTCCAGCAGCAGCAGCTATGAGCATTTTGGACCTGCCTACCCTCAGAGTACCCAGACTAAGCCAACAGCCCCATTAGGCAACTCACACTGACTCAGGGGGAAACCCCTCAATATGCAACAAATGCAAACTAACACCAAACACTACCCAGTGGAAACCCAGATGTACAAAACCTAGTGCAGAGGGCATAGAAACCAGGAAACCCAGGACTAAGCTGCAGGCTATGCCCCCAAAAGACTAACTTTGACATCAAAAGTTCAAAGTTTAGAATTGTCACAGCAAAAATCCATAAAGCCCTGAAATTTTGGGTTCGGAGGAAATTCTGTGTCTTTTACATTTAGGCAAATGAGTAATTCTGTGAAGTAACACCAGGAGGAAAAATATGAAATCTTGGCATGCCATTTTAACATCCT
Organism: Edolisoma coerulescens; assembly: GCA_013397115.1. Taxonomy (NCBI): domain Eukaryota; kingdom Metazoa; phylum Chordata; class Aves; order Passeriformes; family Campephagidae; genus Edolisoma; species Edolisoma coerulescens. The sequence goes on from VWZW01007426.1 coordinate 1,005,471, forward strand.
AGAGTGGAAAACCAATAATAGCAGCAATAACATGGCTCTTATTGTAACTTGGGGAAGCCACCTGAACTTATGACCATAGCTCAATACCTATCCTACCAGAAATAATGGACTCATCTCACTCCTAGACAGATCCACTTTTTTTATTCTTTCTCCAGCAGCCTAATGCAGCTGCTGAGCTTAAAGCTGTTTTCAGCACTGTAGCACCAGCCTCTCACACTGATGGCTCAAGTAGGCTTTCTACCACTCCTCACCTCCTGAGCCTGTTACTTTAAATTTAGCTCAAGACATTGTTTCCTAACAGAGCGCAAGGTCAGTTATTAGAGACAAAACAAAACAAACACCGCACTTGCTATCTTGTTTGCATGAGATCAAAGCCTAATAAAGGAGAGGTAAATGAGCGTAGACCAGGAAAAAGCTTTTTAATTCATTCTTCTGTACTCAGCTTTACACATGGACATCATAATTTTGTCTGAAATGTGGTTTATTTACAGATAAACACAAAACTGGAAAGCATGTTCCAGTTGAAGGAGAGAAGCAGTGCACAGTAACCCAACTCCTTTTTTCTTATAAGTTTGCATAGTGAGAAATTTAAAAATCCAGTCAGGAAGTCTTGTTTGTTGCAACTTTAACAGCTCTGAATCTTGTAATATTTGCTTGGGTGGAAGAAAAGTGCTGATCGTGCAGTGATATGATCTGCAAATCACGGGTGCAAACACTCTGGACATTTCAAGTTCTAGGAGTAAACAGCTTGCCTTACAACTGGTCATAACTCTCTTCGATACTGCCTCTTCTCTCAGTCAGCATGGTCTCACCACAGTTTTTACTGTTCTGGCATCTTCTGAAGCATAAACAAATTTTTTCAGGAACTCTGCTTGTTTATGCAATTTCCACCTTTTTATTTCAAGATTCTCAAACTTCCCAAGTTTCAAAACCAGAAGTCTTTAAAAGATGGACTCAAACACTTTTCAGAGTTGTGGATTCAGAATGGCCAAGAGACCAGCCAGCCTAAGTGTGGTCATCAACACCCTGAGCTCCGGGCAGCTTAGATTTCTCTTTACACCCATAAGGGATAAAATAAGAACCAAAAGAACCCAAAGACCTATCACAGCAATAAACTTCCTAATAGTTCTGCAATGGAATAGAAAGTGAAAAATGTGATTGAAATTTCAAAACAAATGAACAAGAAAAACCCTACAGAAATGCCAAAGCTAGGTTCTTGTGAAAAGTATAAACATTTGGACCAAAATGCTATGAATTCATTTACTGTCTTTACCTAACTATTTGTAACAGCTTTTGTTCTGGAGAAATGGAAGAAACAGTAACACGGGAGAAATTTAGCAAGAGAGCTCTTAGGAGCTGTTCCCCAGAGTTTACTGTACACACATGTTCTTCCTCCGCACAAAAGGGGAACATTATGCATTTTGAGTCCTCACTACATAAATCTACACTTTAGTTCATTAAAAAAACCCAAAAAGATAAGAATCTTAAGACGACAAGTTTTTCTTATGCCTTCCAAAACATTGTCCTACCAAAAAAATAAATGGAGAAAAACAATTAGGGAAGTCAAAGACACATGGTCTACAAAGATTTGAATACATTTTTTCTCCAAAGGTAACACTTGCCAGAATTCCATGTTTTGCAAAATCTTTTTATTATGCCAAGGAGCAGTTTCACATTTGTTGGACATCTTTATGCATGAGTAAATAAGCTTCGAAGGCTTTGTTGGGTTTTGGGTTTTTGGGTGTTTTACAGTTTAGGATTTACTTGGTTTCTGGGGTTTTCTTAAATACACAATATATGTTCTATAGTATAACTGTAAATAAACATTAACTCCCTAGTAAAACATTGAATGAACAGAAGTATTTATTCAGACAGTGCCTACCTTCCTCTCTAAGCAAAGACAACTCTTAGTGAAGATGGTTAACTACCTAATAGCTGCACCCATGTTCAAAACATTGAAGTATAAATTGACTGAAATTGGACATTAGACCCAATACCTCCGTTCCACGTGTCTGCTCTTGCTAATCAAGGGCTCTGATGCCACATGGACTGAGCTTCCTGGTGGCAAGAAGCCAAGCAGGATAAGGATTATCTGGGTGATAGCAAAAGGATGCAGTGTTTTTTCAGAGAAGGTTGCAGAAGGTCATCCTTATATTTACAGATATCATACAATGCCTTGTGTACCCAACTTCACAGCTTTCCCTTGTCAGCTTCAAAACGGGAAAAAAAACCCACCCAGTTTCATTAATTGCCAAGGTTCTTGTCTAAGGGAACTAGAAAAGGGAAAGTGAGCAATTGCATTTGCTTATCCTATCTGTCAGGAGCAGGATTTGGAATAGACAACTACCACAAAACCGCCAGCAAAATACCTTCAATTCATACAGTATTAAAAATCACCTGCAGTTTGAGTTAGCAAAACCCCTTTGTATCATCTTCAAGTGCAGTAATCAAAAGAATTCTTTCAGCAAGGTAGTTTTCATGAACAGCTTCCTAATCAAGGTAAGGACAGAGAAAGATCAAGGTAAGGCAACTGTTGAAATAGGTTAAAGTTTTCCAAATTTTAAACAATAGTTTAAATATTTCCACATCATTCTTGTTCCAGTGAGTTATGCAGCTTTGCACAGATCTCTGAAAACAGAAGAACTATTTAAAACTTTCATGAAGAAGCTTTTGAGAAGCATCAAAACATATTTATTTTAAAGACCTTGCGACAAACGAGTTTTTTTCATTTGCAATGGCACAAAACCTGAACCTAGTTAAATTTAAGTGTCTTTGCAGGCTGTGGAGAGACGGAGTACAAGGGACACATTTTAATCATTTTTGTCTGTATTCATGGTGATTTCCTCTAATCTCAAGGTTTCTTTGCAGTTCATTTGAATGGCTTTGCACCCTAGGAACTACAGGAAATTCTACGGAAACCTCCCTGTCTCACTAACTTTGTAAACGGCTCTGTTACATTTACCCCTACCAAAAGCCAAACACCACAGTATCACAGTGTTACTTCTTTGAAAGTCATAAATTCTTTAATTGCCAAGGGACATAAGGGTACACGTTAATTGAATAAACACAGCAGTTTTTGCAAAAAGGCCAACGTGAAGAAAACTGTATCTACTTTTTTATTACAAAATCACTAGCACTTAAATATGGCAACAACCTATCTTTTTTTAAGAAACATTTACAATTTCCATAGCAGGCACAGTAAGAGAACTCTTGGTTTTGCTAAAAATCCAATGTACACATGACATCAAAGTGTAAGGAGACCTCATTTTCAGAAACACAGGGACTCAAACCAGCCCATTTCTTTGAACAACACATTAGGAGAAGATCATCAGAGGTGCATATATAAGCAGTTTTCCTAAAATGAAGTAAATAGGTCCTCCTTTTAATGCTGTTAAGAATTGTAGATTAACACCACCATACAGCTATTTGGAATAGTCTTCAGGTTTCATATTTGCACCTACAATCTGGCTTTTGCCTGAGCTGAGCCAGCACCTCCAGCAAATAAAGACAACAAATAGCACCTTATACCATATGAATCTTCTTAAATGCTTATCACTGAATCCCTACAATATGCTCCAAGTTGACAGAAAAAGAAGCTTCCATACTGGACTACATCGTACATGGAAAACTAACTTGAGCAGCCCTTAAGGAGTTCTTTAGCAACACATCAAGTAAGCTATTCCTCATCAAACCATCTGTCTTGTCCCTCTGCCTCCCTACAAGAGAAGGGGCATCATCTGTTTCCCTCCCATCCTTCCCCTTAAGGGTTATCTGTTACTTAGAAAGCAGCACTTTTGTTACCTGATTTTACGACCTGTGCCCTGATCGAACTATACACTACGGCGTACCTTTTAGATGAGCGTCCTTACTCTTCAGCAGCTGATTGCATTTATTTGGGGCACCAGGAAATATTCTGAACAAGGACTCAAAAGTATTAGGGAATGCTTTTGTACTAGTGAACATGCTGGCAAAGCAGTAGGTCCATACAACCAAACAGCTTAACTACTCCCCTCTATCCTCACAGAAAAATCTGGTCAGACGACATCGCACCAGCAGGCTTTTTGGAGGAAGTTATGTGCCTTATTGCAACCTATAAAGAAGTCTACAACAAACTGCTTTGAGATGATGGCAAAACTCCACCTGCATGATCTTAGGGATTACAGGTACACCCCTTCCATCCCTGTCCCTCCCAGAGGTCAGTTATGCTGCCGGACACACAGCACTACGTCTCATTCACTCAGAGCTGTGATTAATGCCGTAGTAATCTGTGCCATCTGCTGCGCACAGGCCCTCCACAGACACAGGCAGCCTTCCAGCCACACACACACTGCTCTCATGGCAGACTTCCAGAGAAAAACGGTGGCTTCATGTTTACACATCTTGTTTGTCAATATTACTTTGTTTCTCCAAGAACCTGGCAAACCAACGGGCTCGAGGGATGCTTGCTAGTGCAAAGCTGCTTCTTTCGCCAGAATGCTTGAACTACAATGTGTAGGTATCTGTATGATCTCTGAGAGAAACAAACTTTTCTAGATATTCTAGAAATTCTGTTTGTTTCTAAACCATAAAACAGCTTGAGATACCTGTGGAGAACATTCCATTTTTTTCCCCCGGCTATTTGTTTTACTCAAGACAAAGGTTTACATGAAGGAACGTTCAACTTCAAAGAAAATGCTTCCAGGTTTTCTCACGTACTTCTGCAGGACAACCTCAACCTGGCATTCAGCCACCAAGTGACTAAAGTTGGCATCAGAAGGTGAACAGCGGGGGTCCCAGGGAGGGGGTGAATAGAGAGGTGCTCATCCTGCTGAAGTGTAACAAAAAGTTCTCCAAAATTGCTGGGATGGGATCAGCAAAGATTGAGATTGTTACTCTCCAGCTGACATGCAGGAAAGGCAAAATTGTCAGCTGTAGTGAAAGTTGCTGTGCTGATCTATTCAGATAAAGAATGCTATGTCTTCCCACAACTCTTGTCAAAACTATTTCCCCAAAGATGAGGTGCCAGATACCTGTTTACCTATTCTTAATGAATTTCCTGCTACAAGGATGCCAAGTTTTTCTTTTCCTCTCCATGCACCCATGCTAACATACATACGGTACACTGAAGATGATCATATCTCATCAAGTAAAGAGCATTTTAAGTAATCTTGCAAAAACCAGTCTTCTTAGCAGTTTGTTTAGAGAAAAGCAGTAGTTAGGCTCACTGCTAGCTCTTGAACAGCATCAGGAATCATTTGAGCACAAACATTTCATGCATGAACTCAAATGCCTTTCTGATCTATGACAATTCAGTTTTTGTTTAAGGACACACAGAAATAAGTGTGTTAATTTTCACATCAAACTGGGAGAAGTTCACCAGGTTGAAGCTCCATGATCCTAATGACGTTCTGTAGAAGGTGGTCAGGAATACAGGGACTGGCTGTCCCAGATGTCTGCAGGAAAAACAAACAGAACACCTATATTTTATGCACTCTATTTTACAATCTTCTCCATCTCCACATATCTGTGCTTTCCTAAAGTCATAGAAGTTAATAACAAGGTTAAGAGCATCTTTATAAGTTAGTTCTTTACTTTGCCCATGTTTATTCACAGCTTGAGGAAAATCCTAATAAAAATGCTTCCTACAATACAACTGGCTAGACTAGTACTGCAAGACACCAAAAGAATTTGTCTTTCTTCCCTTATAACGCATAGCAAGGGTGAATAAAACAAATTATTCTTGTTGATGCCATGCAGTTAAAGTGCAAATTGCAAAGTAGTTTCCACAATTTTTGTGTCATTCTCCTGAAAAGGACTAAAACTCTAAAAATGCCAGGTAAAAAGAGGTAGATATTTAGTTGCACTGTCCCTCCTAGTTTAAAGCATGCAAAGAACAGTCCTTTGGGGCCCTGACTTTTGCCTCTGGCATAACTTTTGTTTGATCTCACCCAATCAACTTGAACTTGGTTTGAAGTCTTTTTTGCCAAAGCATAAGATGAATGATTATGCATTATGTTGCTTATAAAATACTATAGCAACATATCCAAACAGTCCTGAAAACAGGTATCAGGAATGGAAACTGACTAAAACAGGGATACAAGCACAAGTCTCAGCAGAAATTCTTAGGCAAACTTACCCTGTTGTGAGAAGGAGGAAAAGAGGAAAGGTTTTTTAACTGCAGAAATATTGTTAAGTGGCACATTCAAATATGGTTTTAGGGAACAAGAATAAAGAAACTGATGCAAAGATTGCTAGAAACTGTGTGGTGGCTGCACCAACACATTTTGAATTGAAAAGGTTTGCTGAAATCCAGAAGAAAAGCTTGACTGAAAAATGAAAAAGCTAATAAGGTAACATAAGCCTTACCAGCCTCTATTGATGCCTTGAGTGGCTACCTAAAAACAGAGACTAGACAGAATAAGGGAATAAATGTAGGTATTTATTTGAAAGGCCTTCAAAGGCACACCCTGGGGAGACAAAGGCTATGTCCAAAAGGACCCCAAGATGGACAATGAGTCACAAGTTCTTCACACTTTTATAGGTTTGGTTCATTTGCATATCAGCATAAATTCACCAATGAAAACTTTAGCTAATGATGTAATTTCTACAATTTCTCCACCTCTCTAGAGGCCCTAAGTTCACACTTTTTGGGCCTAGGACAGTCTGAGTGTCCTTGAATAACAAGCTCAGAGAGGCTTTGTTATGTCTATCTCAGCATGAGAGAGCAGAAGTTAACAGGCTACAAGAGAATTCAATCACAGCTAGGCAATACAGGATTTGAAGAATATAAAAAGTTAAAGCCCAAGGCATCACTATCAGATCCACTGATTGTAGCTCATTCAGTTAACTGATCTTTAACATTGTTTTGTGGAACCATTTTCAATCAATTCATCATTTCAATGGATGATTTTTACTGATATTAATAACACTGAATAGAGAGAGATGGAAACAAAGACAGACCTATGGGGTGACCAACTCAGGGAACAGTACTATAGCAGCTGAAAGGCTCAAAAAGAAACCTTCAGCTTCCCTGTCAGCAATCATCAAGTACATTGTGGAACAGCTGGCAAGACATTCTACTGCATCTCATCGCTTCTTTTTCTGGCCTGCTCCCTTATAAAATTATTTCCTCTTGATATCACCAGACACACAATAACTAGGCTAAAAAGTTAAGCTTGCTGTCTAAAGCAATCCTCTCAGCTTCTTTTCTCCACCTGGAGTTCAAGCCAATACAGGAATATTGCAACATTTTCGGAGGGTTTTCATCATTATTTCTTAAGAAAAGAAACTTCTTTTTAACTCTCTTTTGAGCAACTTGCCCATGAATTGGGAATACTTAAGACAGGTAGAATTTATATATCTCTATAGACGTATATGTTATGGTGCACTACATTTCTTATGCCAGTAAAAATAAAATTGTTCAGGACCTTGCTTATCACACATGAAAAAGCTACAAGTTATATAACAGGGGACAAGGAACAGACAGAAATACAAGTATGCCAGACATTGAACAGGAATGTCTTATTTTTAGAATTGTTCTAATTCTTCAAGCTTCAGAGTGTCATATTTTGTGTGCACAGAAAGAGTTGTGAAATACCTCATAGTGAATTATTGGGGGTAAAAAGGTTATTGTATGAACTATTCAGTTTAATTTTACTTTCTATACATTGCACAAAAGGAAGGGGACCTACACTTTGTTTTTTAAAAGCATACAAAAAGGCTTTTATCCCCAAACCTCATAAACAGCCAAGAACTACACAGTATAAACACAAATACAATCCTTCAGACTGAGGAAAAGTTTTAAATTCAAATTTTTTAATGCTCACCAGCAATAATAGCTAACATAAGGACAGTACTAAGTACTACCTCAGAAACATTTCAGTTCAAGATTATTAATATGTGTCTTCCCCCTTCTAGCTGAAAGAATACAATCCTTTAGATTAGAGGAAGTCTTCAGACCAAAGACTTAGTCACAGGAGGTTAATAGTCCAAGCAAGAAAAAAATTACTTTCAGATAAAGTAATCAAGTCTTTCCTTTGTACTTCGAAATGGAATGCGATGCTAGCTTAACACCAAATCTTCCAGTACCACAGTAAATCAAGTTATTTGTAGAGTCATAAGGCACCACTCTGAAATAGCAAAATATCAGCACCACGAATGCACAGCCTTGGTTATCACAGCCATCACCAATTCAGGGATGGAACCAGAGAGCATTGCAGTTTAACAGGTCTGCAGCAGAGGCTGCAAGTACCTTCCTGCAAAGCTTCCAGCATCAAGACACCTGGAGTCATTAGTCTATTTTAAAACTCGAATAGACTTGACAAAAATTATCTCACATACCATGGAGACTAAGAAAGACTTAAGAACCAATGTCAGATCACAAACACCCTAAAACACTTCCCAGATAATCCACTGCATTAAAAAACAGGTGTTACCATTAAAAAGATGCATATGAAGGCCACATTGTTCCATTCTGAAAGCAGGGAAACTTTCTCCAAGATTCCAATTTAACCAGTCACCTTCATACTGTTCTACAGTTAATTCTCATCTTTATACTCAGGATTAATTGAATAATTCACCAGCATGATGATTCATCTGCAGGTAGTTAGCCAGCTCCTCTTCCTTAATCTGAAGAGCATTTGTGTGGTTGTTTGGGAGGTGTTTGTTTTCGTTTTTTGGTGTTTGTAATTTTTTTTAAGCTTCTTTCCCTCACCAGTGGTAGACCACAAGCTGGAAAAGGTACCATTAGACCATGAGAAACAGCAATTCTTCACCAATGTGTCCCCAGAGCAGAAAATGTTTGGCTACAACTTGATGTGACACTTTTGGTTTTGGCACAGTATGACAATCTTTCAGTCACTGTTTGAAATTACAGAGAAACAATGAGCAGGTCAAAGTTCAGCTGTAAATTAACACTCACTTTAATAAAAAATAACTTTAAAATAATGACATCAGCTAAGCCACTCTCTTGTAGACATCTTCTCACACCTGCAAATATAAAATACACAACAGATGTTGGAGAAACCAGACTAACACCCTCCTCCCCCACCACAACTGAAATAGTGAGATTCTGCAGGAGAACTTATATACTGTCACTTTACTGTAAACTGATTACACTCATATCTTTTCTAAATAATTGTTTCTACTGGCACATACATATAAAGAAATCAAACTTGCACAAAAAGCAGGCCTAAAAACCTTGATATGGTTCTGCTCCAATTACAGTAAGGGACAGGAAAACTAGAGGAGCAAAGGAACTCTAACCTGGTGCAAAACCTTTTCACTAACTTGGCAATCAATCAAGGAAACAAAAATACTGTATTGAGTCTAAAGAGAGCTGAACTTCCACAGCTTGTAGCTGACAGTAATTAAGAGCTGGGTGGATGGCTTGAGTTCGAAACCAGTGACAAAAAGCCCACAGATCCTTCTGGATGTTTCTGGCAAACAGCTCATCAACATTTAAAAGGAAGCCTCTTGTTCCCTCAATTCCTACAGAAGACTGACGGACACGTCAACCTACCTGAACCCAGCCTGACAGCTGAGACTGTTCTCTCGCAGTAAACAGGTTTGGGATTTTGTTGTGTAGGTTTTGTTTGCTTTTTTTAATTAAGAAAACCCTATGCAATACGATTGGCTTTTAAATTAAAACACCACATCGAGGACAATCCTTCCTTCATTAAAATGAGGTGTTGGTGGAGTATGTCATAGCTAAAAAAAAAAAAAAAAGCATTATAGTTATTATTGTATCAGATGTGAATTGCACTGAGTACTTTGGGCTTTTCTGTTGCTAGGCCTAAACAAAGTCAACAAGATTCTGTAGGACTTCAAATCACAAAGGGAAAGGGGGAGCCAAAAATTGCACATCTTACTGTCACTGATATTTGTTAAAGGAATGCGCTTACAGAAGTTTCTTCAAGTCTCAAAATCTTTGAATCTAGGACTTCAGGAATATAAATTCTAAAGGAAACAAATAATTTGTAAAAGACAGACAAAAGCTGACAGGGTCTAAGTCACCAGTATCTTCCTTTTCTTTTCAAGCTCTTATAATTTTACATGTCAGGGTTCTCTGGCTCCAAACACTGACCCCTTAAACCAACGGGTAAACCACAAGTAAACTCTGACATTTCCAACTTCTAATCCCCAGTGCTTGGTTCAAAACAATTTTGCATGGTGCAGAAGAATACAGTATTAGTTTAAAATCATTAATTCCAAAATAATCATCCTAATTGAGAAAACATATCAAGCAGATATCAAATCCATTTTCGGCTACTCCTTTTTAATCCAAAGGTACCAGAACTACCTGAAAAACTTGTAGTTTTCCCTAGAAGAGGGGCATAACCATGAAGCAGGAAATTTCTGCATTTCCACGTTTCACTTTCAACCCTGTTCCCTAAGCTACAAGCTTCAGTAGAGATCTCTGTTCACTTTCACAGGCAGCAGTGGCAGGAGTGGCTTAAAATCAGGGTCAGTACTGCCCTGACCAACCCCTCGTAGGCACCTAGGGCCCTATTCCCAAACCAGCAGCCACGTTAATCCCACAAAGTTTTCAGGCTTTAGAAAGTCAAAAGGCAGCAGCAGGATGAAAGAGGTCTCCATCCACGGACTTCAGATACCATCATTAGAGACTTCTGCGTTTGGGGGTTTAATTTCCAAGGAAAAGTCAAAGTCATAATGATAATGGCATTTAATCTCACTGTAAATATGACTAAAGGTTAACACACAGAAGCTGCCAAGCACACCATCTCCTGGCAACAATTGCTGGAAATCTGCAACCTAGGGACGCCAGGTCTTTTAATTTTTCTCCTTTTTTTAGCATTCAATTTAGATTACTGATTAGGATCACCAAAGTACAATATCCTCTTACAGGCCCTGTAAGAAAATTTAGAGTTCTTTCAACCACCTGCACTATCATCTTCAGAATATAGTCTGCATCCAGAATAGTAATTAGCATTGTTAGTGTAGACATCAACTAAATCTCAACTTTTAATGATTTTACTAGGCACATGTTCTAACGGGTTTATCTGTTAGGCAAGAGTTGCTTTCTTTATGCAGTGTTTGACAAAATAAAGATTGAATTGACCCAGTCACACACCAGTGCAGTGTGCATAACACTCTGATGCTGCAGCTACTCCTGGGGTATTAAACAAGTCCTTCTGAAGGGAATTTAATATAATTTACAAACCTGCTTTGGCCATTAAGAGTAGTCTATTGAACAAGATTTTGGACTGTTGCATTAATTTAGCTAACAGAAACACACCAAGTCATCCTACAAAGAAGCTTCAGCTTCCACCCCAGAGGAAGTGGATTCCTCATTATTTTTCTTTCAGGGCTCCCCAAAATACCAAGGTTCCCATACTTGAGTTGCTCACACAGTCCAACTTCTTTCTCCATATTGTTCTTCCCTTCCCTTCAGACAAAGCTTGGTACGTCCTAAAAAAACTAATGCTGAGAGAAGCTAATTAACATAACTATTAACTATTAGCAATTAATAGTATCTGTTTAACTCCAGGAAAGAGAATCTGTATAATTTTATGCCTGCTGCCATGCAAAAGGTTTCACAAAATTGGTTTGGTTTTTCTCGCCCCTCCATTAAACGTGCTTCACAGCCAGCTTCAAAACTTTTTTTATCAGAGCAAAACTTGCAGCACATTTAAGTTACTGAAATAAGCTGAGCTATCCTGTGAAGAAGGCAAAATGAGAACCATTTTCTTCCAATGAGTTTACTATTGAACCACTTGAGAACATAAGGTTGCAAATCACTTCCACGTTGCTAATCCTAAAGATTCTAACTATTCTATGAATGGTATAAAGCGTATCTCCCCACTGGAACTGGAATAAAAAGAGAGGAGAAAAAAAAGCTACGGCTCACACAGTAGCCATTGTTTGAATATCAAAAGTGGAAGCCAGCACTGGCATAACTCTTAATCTGCTAAACTACTAGTTTATCTTGATGAAATTTAGTTAAACCATCAGACTGCTTTGAAGGTGTATGCTAAGAATATTAAAAACAAAAATACTCAGCAGCAGCTTCCAGAAAATAGCTTCCAGAAGACTAAATGCAGATTGTAGACACAGCTTTAGATGGAAATTTAAATGCACCTATGTCTTGCAAGGCCAAAAAAATACATTTAATTAGAAACTTAGGTCTTATTAAAGAAACATATGTATCAAATTAATTTTTTTATCTCTACATAAAAAACCGTGTTTGACAAAGAAAGGGATTGTTTCTGAAACTACTGATCCCATGTCTTGATAAAAGACTTATATAAATATTACTAGTTAAGTTTTCACCAAGGTGGAGATGCTAGAGAGAAGAAAGCACATTCATCTCATAAAGCAAAATAAAATTATTATGCAATTATATAACAGTCTTCACAGAACAGTAATGTCAGAACTACAATTCTCAAACACATCAGCAGATGAATATCTTCTTTTAAATTGATTTGTATTCAATATGAAAGCTGAAACACTCCACTTTTAAGTGACCAGAGGTTAAGTTACAATGAAACACCAAGAACATACTCATGTTCCAAAACAGAAACAACCAATTCTTCAGTGACTCACAGTCACTAGTATCAGATTTGGTAGATCAGCACAGACTTTAAAAAGTGAGACAGCAAATCCTCAGAAAGGTTGTCAGGTAAAAAAACTTCATAAATTCATCTGTATTATTCTCAACCCTAATTACTACATTTACAATAGTTACTGTATTTAAAAAACCCACTGCCAGTCCTGGTTCTTGACAGTATTTAATTTTACTGTAGCTTACACTTTCCACCTCATCTTTTCAGGGGGCAGTTTCCAGTGTGAAACACTGCAAGATGAGGAGAACTGGGCATGAGTCAGTTCAGGAGGAAGGGAAGGCTCAAACCCACCAGCAAAGAGGGAGCCCAAGCCGTGGTGGTCAGTTTTGTGACAGCAAGCAAACATTTTGCTTTTCCTTAGTGAATGAGGTGAGGTGGGGTACGAAGCAATCAGACACATTTGTCAACTCAAATTAGAAAACAAGAAAATTACTCCCCCAAGAACAGGTGCACCCAAGGTATTACTAACAGAGCTGCAAATCCTCATCCAGCCCCAATGGGCAAAGACAACGGTCACAGTACAAACAGACATCCTAAAGTTGGATACTTGGCAGGGATAGAAGCAGCTAAGTTTGTCCTGTGCTGTTGATTCTTTTCTGCAAGCCATAATGCAAGTGAAGCTTCTCCTGAGAAGAGTTAAAACACATGCACTCACAGCACAAGAGTTGGCCCTTCAGAACTGCATAGGCTGAGGCAGTCAAAAGGCATCCAGGGGAGCAGCAGGGTACTGACCAACTTCACACAATGGGAAGAATAAAAGGAAAAAAACCCAAAAGGCAGAGGCTGCCCAATTGTGGCTAGAAACCAGCAAAAGATGGGTGGCAATCGCAACAAAATTTTGGGAGAAGACTGTCCTTAGAAATCTGGACTGTCAGTGAAAGCCACCCTGAATTTTTGTTTCTAAAAGAGAGAACTCTAAAGCAGCTGAAACCATGTCATCGCATGAAAAGAATGGGAGAAGCTACAAAGGTCACAGATTCAAGTTGTCTCAAGTTGCATTATGAACACCAGCTCTGGAAAGGCACACAGAAATAGCTAAAAAACCTTGCACTCTCTTTCCCTTCCATCTTCTCATGTTCTTAATATGAATGTTTCCCAAATTCTTCCTGTGACAGTAAGACAAAGTACTGACATTGCTATGGCCATGTTAGGCCCTGTTGAATGAGTAATCTTCCAGCTTATTCAGCTTATTTTGGAGAACACAGATCACATAAAACATAACTTGTAAAAAAAAAACAAAAAACCAAACGGTTTGGTGTCTGCTAACCAAGGAAAACATCATCCTTATTTCCAAAGTATCCACACAACTCTCATGCCTCGTTCCCAGCTTCAGACAACTACCAAGTTTATCAATAGCATCATCAAACCTCGCCCAACATTACACTCACTACTCTCTAGAGCTGCAGTAGAAAAGAAAACCTTTCCCTACAGCTTTGGCTAAAGCAAAGTAGAGGTCTATTACCAATCCCTACAAGAGGAACATCAGTGCAGAACTTCTCCATTTGTAACAAAAAGTTCCCCTTTCTTTCCACAAGCCTGAGTGTTCTTGACTACTTTACAGGCACTCAAACCTGCAATTCCCATCCTTCCCTGGTCAGAACGTGTTATGTGAGTACAGGAGATTTAAAATTCTAAGTAGATATCAATAATAGATCCCAGAACTATCCCCATATCTATCTATATATATCCATATAAGAATTCCTTGTAGAGGAACAGCTCAGAGCAAAATCAACCCCCATTTGATATTGTCTCATGTCTCAACCATACAAAAAAGTCATCCTAACAAAGTCCACATTGACCAAAAAACCCCTCAGATCTGTAAAATGACAATTCCCTTTTCACTTAAAGTCAGTCAAGTAGGATTACAGGTTTTAAGGTAAACTGTCAAAGCTGTAGCATTTCTCTTATTTTACTCCCAAACCAGGTTTAGACTATTTACCCTCTCTTCCCACAATGAAACAGCACAAACACCAACAAACTGTTTCCCAAGACACATGGTACTTGTGAGTAGAGTGTCACATGCAAGATGTGGCAGGGCCCCAGGTAACATTTAAAGCCTGACTCAAAGCTTAATAAAATTGGTGACCACACAGTATGGAGAAAAATGGATAAAAGTTACTTTATTTTAAACATTTCATTAAAAACAATCAACCCCAAAACCAAAGCAAACCACAACGAACACAAACACAAGACAGAAATAACTAACCCACCCCTGTCAAACCTGAAGCTTGATTGCTTCTAGTTCTTGGCACAGAAATCTGTACTTTACATATATTTTAATTTTTCAGGTACCTTACAGCCATGAACAGTAAAGCAAAATATATTTGTTTGTAAGGCTAATGCATCTATAGCATCATTGTTTTGAAACAGCAAAGCACAAGCACTTATCTGTATTTTAAACACACACAAGTAAAAGAGCACAAGTTCAGAGCACTATCCATCTAGCTAGGAAAAGATGATATAACACAACATAACTCTACTGGATCAGATCATACACCATAAATACTTATTGAGTGATGAAGACTTCCCAGGAAACAGGGAAACAAGCTAGTTTGTAGAGAGACCTTGTACTCCAGCAAGATGATTACAGACATCAATTATCTGACTATAGGCATATGATAGTGGTGATACAAGTTTATATTGTACAAAACAGAAGCAACACATGTGAGTCAGCCAGATTTTCCTACCAGGGCTCTAATGTTAACCTGCTTATCAGAAATGAGAAACACCTTTACCATTAAATAAACAGTGACTGTTTCCTTGTAGGAGGGGAAGGGGAATCCCCATTCCCTCCCACACTCCAGCTTTTCCTACAGCATCCTTTCAAGTCTCATAATTTTAATACTGGCTCTTTTAAATGCCAGTTTTTTCCTTTCTCTTTCTGCCAAAAGACTTGTTTTCCTTCAGCAGACAGAGTAGAGGCTGGAAAATATTCCTTCCTACATACTTGCAAAAGAACATGCCACACTTAGATGAGATTTGAACCTATCAAAACTTTCAGCTACAAAATACCAGTCTGCTCTAACACAAAATATATTAAAACCCAAAATAGGACAATTTCAATTTTAGAAGAAAGTAGATTCCAAGCATTCCTGTCACTTTTCTTTGTCTTCAATCTAAGGAGGAAAAAAAAACTGATTTCACCAGAGGCAAAACATTTCAGGTTTCCATAACAAGGCAGGAAGGTATGATTAAGCAGTTGCCTGTGCATGAGATGCATTTTTTTTATTTTCTTGTACAAAACAGAGAAAGAAAAAGGCAATTATAACACAGAACACAAGTATGAGGCTCTGTGGTTGGGAAAAAAAATGAACTAATTTTAAAACGTTTGCCAGACGACTTCAAGCATTTCCTTTCTCATTCCAGGAGCTGGCATACAAACTAGGCACACCTTATAAACCCCACCACCTCCTGGCCCTAACGCATTCCAGTTTTTTTCTTCATTAAAGAAAGTTAGTTAAATAGTGTATGTATAAATATATGCCCAAACATTTACACATATACATATCTTATCGCAAAAAAAGACTGATAGTAGTACTAAAAATAGATGCATGCCTTGCTTAAATACGAGAATAGAAGCATGTTTTCACTTGCAATTAAAGCACAATGAATAAAGGCACTGAAGGAGATCGACACCGTATTCACGGATTCAGGGCATTTCTCCATAAATGGCACAAAACTCTCCAATCATCATTTGTTCATTGGCATATTATTTTCTGTCAGTGGTGGTGGTCTGTTGCCACCACAACAATCTTGCCTTTTACCTGAAGATATATTCTGGCATGCTTACAAGTCAGGAATTTTTAAACTATTTGTTGTTTGAAGTTTTAGGTTCTGATTCTGTGACTTTTTCTTAAGAAAACTGATTCACTGAAAGCAAGTAAGTCTCCTTATTGGTTCCAAAATCTTCAAGCAATGATTAAGGAATATATTTATACACTGCCAATCAGGGAACTGAAGTAATACATTAACATCATTAATGTTCTCATCCAATCCTGTAATGAATTTCCTGACAAGCAGGAGTCTGTTCAAGGATAGTATGAAGAGGCCATAGTGGCTGCTAATCAAGAGGGGGGGAAAAAATGGAGGGGAGGAAGTAGAAGGGAAGGACGAATTTTTCACTTATGTTACATGGAGTTAAAGTCATATTAGAGTCCATTGTTATGCATTATTATAGGAAGAAATAGCTACTTGTGGCCTTGTTGGATGTGTAACCACTACCAATGCCAAGCAATTTTCAGCTGAAGAGACGTCATTCTGTAAGGGTGGGGAAGGAAATGCTTTCTCCCATATCAGACTCAAATATAAAACCCTTTGCCATTCATATATTTCAGCTGAAGCTCCTTGCCCAGTTTGTAAACTTACATCGAGAGTCACCTTCCCTTCACCCCTATTAGAACCTGTATTTTACCCTTGCCTGGGCAAATAACACAAGACCCTTCATCTGTGTGACAAATGTGGTTACATGGGGGCAAGTAGGAGACTTGACTTTCCTTGCTTACATCCTGAGTGGGCATCTAAAATAGCTTTAACTGTCCCACCACTACCTTCATTACAGGCCTGGGTTGGGTAGAACTGGCCACACCAGAGGAGGAAGAGCTGTGGTTTAGTCTAGACACAGCATTTCCCCTTTCCTTTACCATGGTCCTGCTCCCAGCAAAGATCCTTTAGTCAGGAGATTAAAAGAGTACATTGCTGTGAAAGGAAAAAAAAAAAAAAACCTGCTAGTTCAAAAAGGAAGATTTCAGGACAAAGCAGCTGTGGTACAGCCTGGTATTCACCAGACTGCCCTTCCTGAGGCTTTCCCTATGCCTAAAAAAGGTAGCACTAAGCATCCCAGATCCACCCTTAACACGGACCTGAAAAAGGAGATCTTTGTAACTAGTCTATTACAAGGGCAAGCACTCCTGTGTAACCAAACAAGCTCCACCCAAAGGGCTCCGGTTCTACTAAACTGCTCTCAGCTTCCAGTTCCTCTAAGGCCCCCACCTGTTCCTTGCCCATTGTAACATCACCAGTGCCAAAGCAATTTGTACAGCCTGCATTCAGCTGAGGCACCAGAACCATTCTTTAAATGCAGGCACTGTCCTGGACCAAACCTTACTGATGGGAGGAAAGGACTACTGTAGCATGCTTTGCAAGGGACTGCTGTGCTGACCCACCCCGAGCTGCCAGCTTGCACGTACCACAGCGCCCTGCCAGCAAGCTGCTACAGAGCCGCGTGAATTCTGCTGCCTGCTGTTTATTTCTTAATATTTTCGTAGTTTTAAAACTTCATTATTTATTTCCAGACACAAAATTAAACTAGAAGTTTTGGGTGAGCATCATCATACTTAAATCCTGATTACAGCAGGAAGAGTTCTCTTTAAAAATACTACTCATTACTGCTGGATGAGCACCAAATATACACTACATATGCATTCAGAACCAGAATTTTAAAAAGATTAGTAAGTGCTTGTTTCTGACTCCACTTCTGAGCATGCCATGTCAGTGTGATTCGTGAAACATGACCATCATCATCTTATGTTAGAGAAACAGCACAGCATTTCAGTAGCCAAGATGCCTTTGCTGTTCCTTCTCTCTTCTCAATTATAATCACATGAGTTTTAGTCCTTAATATGCTAGTCGATATAAGCTATGATCACTTCATTGTTTTCCACAGCTACTCGAAAAACTTTAATTTTCTACCAGCTGTGAAGTCTAAACAATCAGCTACAGATCAGAACAGTTCAAGATTTTATCATCTGTTTGATACCCATCTTTTTCAGCTTGTTCTGGCCTGCATTCCCAGTGCCAGAAATACCAGCAGCTGGTGAAAGTCAGATCATCACATACTTACTACTTCCATGCTGACAAGATGTGGTCACAACATGAACAAGCAGGAGAGATAATGAAACCCAGGACTCCCCACCATAGGTCTGTATTTTTACAAGGTCCGCAAGATCTGCATCTTAATGCTTTTAAATGTTCATTTTTTTCCTGAACCTTCAGAATCCTCTGTTTCCCACCTGGGTGGCAAAATTCCCTTCCCCCATCATCCCACGCTAGCAGCATTAGGAAGCATTACCTGTTATCAACAGGGGATGAACCTGCTTCCAGTCTAGCTCGGGCACCACGGCCACTTCTATTTTAGCATTCCTACTGGTATCTAAGCTAGAACTAAAAATAAGTTTTACTAGGTCAAAATGGAAATTGTGTGGGCTGAAAGATCATCTTGTTCTCTGAGAACTTCCCATTTTTATTTCAAAACAAGGTGACACTTTTATAGTTACTTTTTGGTCCCAGGCATACTAAAAAGATAAGGATCCCACGTATCATGTTTCTTTCTGCAACGGCATGACCATTTTTACTTTAATTTTTTGGAACAAAGTCACCTTTCAGCATCATAAAAATACTATTACTTCCATTTTCTCTCCCCACAAAGAGCAAGCCAGCCTCTACTTTGAGGGGCTTGAGCATGAAGTTCCAATAAAAGCCTCAAAAGCAAGTAACAAACCACCTTCAGACGAATCAATTCCAAGAAGTTTGACCGAAACACAAATCCACCAGACCATCACACGAGCGTATGTGGAGGACACCTTGCTGTTTTCACTGCAATGCAGCGATGCTCTGAGAAACTGGGCGCAGCAGGTTGCAGCACTCAGCAGCACAAGCGCTTTCCCGTGGGTTCTAAACCTGCAGGGGAGCAGCGGCTGTGGCGGGAGCGCTTTCCGAGAGCTGCCCGAGGTGTTATATTGTTGAGCCACCTCGTGGCACACTCGCTGCATTACAGCACCACCGGGGCTGGGGGGCCGCTGCGTCTGTTCAAATCCGCGCAGGAAAACAGCGCCTACGGAGTTCAGCCGCAGCACCCTCGTGAAGCAGCACTCCCCTCGGTAAGGAAAACATGAATTCTGCAAGTGAAGCTACACAAGACCAGCCAAGTTCTACTGTCAATCCCCCCTTTCTAAGCACTTGGTTATTCCAACCAATGGCTCCTTACAAAGCAACCTGCTTTGCTAGTTCTTATAAACCACATTCAGCTTGTGCACGCTTCATGGACGAGACAACCGTAGCCCGTGGCATCAGCTGAAAAAATACTCAGCAATATGAAATTCCTCCCCAAAAGAAGGTCAAGAACAGGTATTTTTATGTTTTCTGAAGACTGACTGCAAAGTATTTTCACATGCAACAGTTTTCATACACTTGCACACACCGCCTTCAAAACAAAGTCCTACAGTCCAAGGTTTGCTCTGAAGTTGTTCAATTGTTGGGCCAATGTAACTTAAGTGAATCAAAGGCAGAAAATAAGTGTGGGTCTTCTGAGGCCTCAGATGAAAAAAAAGCATTTTTACTGCAGAGGATCCTTAGGCATGAATCCACGGAATCCATATACATGAACTCTCCAAATTCCCTGCACACGTAGGATAACCAACAAAGTTACTGCCAGGGCAGCACTGGTTACTGCAAGTCAGCCCTCATGTAACAACCCATTTCATTCCACAGTGATTTATTTCCACTTCTACACCCTAAGACAGTACCAAAACACACAGCTGGTTTTTATACAGAATGAGCATTGTGTGACCAGTGGTAATGTAATCTTCTTACCACTCCACTGTAACCATTACTTCAAGAGATCCTTCTTGGAATAATTATAGTTTTACACTGTTGCCCCTTCTGGCACCACTGAAGGACAGTAGCTTTTAAGAGTTAAAAAACCCCAAAACAAACCACAACAAACCAAATACCTCACACACTTAAAAACATTTTAGATACTTGTTTACCACTATATACTACCCATACTGTTCATAAACGGTTTCTGTACATATACTACTTATAAGGTATAAAGAAATACCAACATGCTAAACACAAACTTTTAAAAAATGAGTTCCAAGCCTCAAAACACAGGAAAACTCATCACACAAGACCCTGGCAGAACACACCACACCACTTATAGACAAATAACATAGGCAATCTCAACACAGTACAACAGTGCCAAGAAGCCACAGTCTTTCCATCAGCCCCAAAAGTTTCAAGGTAATGGAGAGGATTTACAAGGCCTTAACCAGCTTTTTAGTCTTTTCATAGACATTAGGAAAATGCTAGTAAGTAGCATTGTTGGGATATGGCACACCAGATACTTCACTGGAACACCCATAGTATGGTTGACAGAAGAGTAAAAACCATGACTTATTTACTTACTACCTTAATAGTTTCCCACTCTATCCTTTACTGAAGTCACAAAACTACAAACACTAATCTTGTTTCTAGTTCCTTAATAGTCTTGAGAGAGATGGAATGTAGATAACCACAGCACAAATACAGAGATGCTCTAACACAGGCTCCTGCCCATTTCCCATCGCCATCTTCATTTTGCCTGCTTCCTTCCCTCCCTTACCAGAAAACTTCCTACAGCTTATAAAGTTTCAGGTTTCCCCACTTCTGCAGCAAAAAGAAATGCAGGTTGTTCTAGCAAGATGAGACACAATTGGAAGCTGCAATACAAATTGGCTTGAAGCATCGAGCTGAAGAGAACAGCTTAATCAGCTCAATCTGAACCAGCTTTTCCCTCAACTGATGGCTTGAAAGCTGTTACATGAACAATTAAAAAGAAAAACTAGGGACAGGTCTTTGAGCAGGCTTGAGGTGGTCCTTTCAATCTCAAAATATCCAGAGCCCTATCCCCATAGCTTCCAAAAGCCTTCCAGACAAACTTGATTTACATTAGCGGAATTCTTCAAAATGTCTCTGCATCATAATCTCACTTAAGGTTCCTAATCTGGAAAATTCAAAACATCCCACTATACAGATATCGAAACCTGGGATGAAAACACTCAGGACAAAAACCATCAAGCTATTTAACTACTTTGTGTTGTGTTTCAATAGGAGGAAAGCATCTGTATTATGTTTGTGGATTGAGGTTCTAACCACGATGTTAAAGAACTGCTTTTTCCTAAGGCTGGAAAACACGTGTTTCTACATTTTCATTCTGGACTGTTCCAATCACCATCAACATCCTGAATCAATGCAGTTTTAAAAATATATTCCCGAAGCATTAACACATTCACTAACTGATGCAGCATTTCCTTGCAGAAAAGACCCAGGTTGATTTCCACACAATTAAAACTTTGAAAAAAAATAAAAATTCTTAAGATTAACTTCCCCTTCTATCTTCCCTCAAGAGTTCTACAGTTTGTGCAGAAATCATGGACATTTTGCATCACCACAATTACTTGGCTTGAAAGACAATGTCTGCTGCATGCCATGAAACATCTCTACCTGCTTGCAATGATTTGAGATAATGACTACAGCTGATACTGACACAGTATTTTCACATTTAATAAAAGTTAAATAACCTTGGTGCTAATAACACAAAATTTGTACAAACAGGAGTGGATACAGTTTAAGTTTAAGCAGTGAACAAGTTGAGATGTTTGTGAAGATCCAAATTTTGCAGAGGTGCAAATCGCATTACAACAATTAGTCAGCTTTGGATTTTAATGTTTAACTTCAACCTGAATATGCTAACTTTTCCCACATAGGCAGAAAGTTTTAAGAGCTTTATGCTGACATTTAAGACTATATCTAAATAACCCAAGACTATTTCAAAAATGGCAGTGCATGTTAATTTAAGTAAACACTGTATATCAGCATGGAATTCTGCATTGGTCTTTCTCCTAAAATAATAAAAACTAATGCATGTTGATCAAAGGCACGTTTAGAAAAAAACATTAGACTATTACTATTTTCTATACTAATACTATACCATTATTATATTACTACTTTCAACACAATGCTCTGTTCTTCAGTTAACTATTGAAATAATGCACTGAAGAGCATTGAATGAGGCCTGTGACAAAAGGAGTAAGAAATATTCAGTAACAATAAAAAAAAAAAAAATCTGAAACATTGCTAGAGTGCCCAAACTAAAACTCTTCAGCAGCCAGGTTTTGAACCCCAGACCAGAACTTAATCACCATAAAAGAGACTCATCCATCTACATAACCATCACCAAAAAAATAGGATTAGGTTTAAACAGCTTCATGCAAAATATATCCACACTTCCCAAAAAGCAAGTCACAGCCAGGCGTTGTGCAGGCTGCTTTCACACAAAGGGAGAAATTTGTTTTAAGACCTGTAACTTAGCACTACTGCTCAGGAAGAAAAGGGCTCATACACACACACACAGGGCTTCTGCACACCAGTAAGCAAGCAACACTAAAATGCCTGTTAAACTTTTCTAAAACAGCTGATTCATATCTCACCTGCTTGCAACATCTCTAATCTAGATTTAGAAAATATCCAACTCTCTTCAATAAAAGGAAATGCACCTCCCCTGTCTAGACATCCAATTTAAAAAGAGAGCAACGCACTTTTTTATTTCAATTAAAGAACACATATGCCAGGAACTTCTTTTATCTAACATTTTTGAAACTCACACAGTAGTTTACTCATGTAACTAAACCTGTAAATACAAACTAACTACTTATTTTCCCTTCAACAGCAACAGTAAGTTCAATGACCTGTTTCATGTAAAACATCCACATAATCCTGTATGGTAGGCTTCAGCTGTTCATGGTTACATAAATATTTATCCCAAGTAATTTATTGTGTGTTGTTAACTTTTTTTATATACATTATTTAAAATTCTTACTTTTGTTCTAGAACTGAGATTTTTCCAAGAACCCTTTTGATGGAAAGTCATGGTTTCATGAAGAGCACTTCAAACTGGACAATTCTCTGCAATGCTACAACAGGTCTGGATTTTAACACTCTGCTGGCAGCAGCTGGGGTTACCTCAAAGCTGACATGTTAATACCAGCCTGCATTTGCACTTGGGTTGAGAAATATGAACTCTCAGCTTTGAAGGGTTAAACAAGGAAAAAAGTAGGCATTGCTTGCCAAGGGACTACCTGGAATGCAGCAGTTCCTATGGCTGTGCTTTTAACCCTGACTTCTCCACAGCTGCAGAGCGGTACAGGCAACACAAGGCTAACAGGTAACAGATAAAAGCCATTGACATTGTCAGAATAATTTAGATTTTCTTTTTTTCCCTTTTTTTTTTACAGAAATGAACAAAACAAGAAACCTATAGCCTGAAACTCTCCTGCACTGTACATTCCCACAGCAATGAAATCTAGTTGATAATAGCATTCCCTAAATTAAGCAATATGATCAAGACTATGAACAATCAAATCACTAAGCTCAGGGGAGCATGGGGAAGCCACACATCTGTTTGTGCCTTTAGTGGTTTGAGCTTTTTTGAAAGCACAGAAGTAGGAATATGACACACCATGACTGTTGCTTCAATCTCATGCTTCAGAAAAGTAACATTAATAATAGAACCAAAGTAATTTACTGAGTTCTTCAAAGGCAGGAAGATAATCCAGCAGTTTTAGATCATGACATGATTGCAGATCAACTTCCACAGAAAATTTTATTTATTTATTTTTCAGCAGGTCTTTTAAGTTTTTAATATCACACTTATTTTTCATTTTAATGTACCTACTGAATTTATGCAAAGTTCAAGGAAAAGAAATATTTTTAATTTCTACTCTCCAAGTGTAATTTTCAAGAAGCCAGCTATATTAGCATACATATTTACTTTCAACTGGAGCATATTAACACTGAAAAGTATTTTTATTCTACAGTAAGGAATACAGGAATCCAGAAACTAGTTTTCCTTTTAGTAGATTATCCAACTACAACTGACATATAAATACTCAGCAAGGAAGCTGCGGTGTAGTCCCAAGTCAGTAAATTTAAGAGCAAGTCATTCACCACATTTAGTAGAACAGTTTTGTCTTCATAAAATTGTTTTGCCAATAAATCTGATAAAACAAAGATCAAACTAGAGACAAGCTGTTTTATAAGATATGAATGGTAGGATGTATTTTAGCAAAGTGAAATCTCCCCACAAGGGGCCTGTCAAATATGTAATTACTTTAAAAGCATCTTAAATGTTTCTAAAACTATATATGGCATGTAAACTAGCCATTTTATCATTAAGACCATACTTGGGCAAAGCTTTATGCAGTATCTGTTTCATTGCTGGTTACCAGATGAGTTTCTTTAAGACACAGCACAACAAACACACTAAGGATTGTTAAAAATGGCAAATTTCAGGGGATCTTTGTGGTAAGAATGAAAACTACCACTCAAAGACTAACATAATTCTGGCCACAGATATGGATCTTACTGGAAGAATTTTCCTAAGTCTGAAGTGTTCTTGGCTGCTAGAAATAAAGCCAATGGACCAATTACAGCAAGAGAAAAAAAAAACAAACAAACAAAAAAACCAAACACAACCGACCAACAAAAAAATTCAACCTTGCAACCAACACTAATCACCTATACAGAATGGGAGTTAGAATTATTCTGGTTCATCCCCATACTTGCCAGAGTTTATGTTCTCATGCATGTATCAGATATTATTCAAAAGTTCTTGTAATACAGCTGTTTTCATAGTCTAACTTCAGAAGTGTTTTACTGTTAAAAAAAAAAAACCAAACAACAAAAAACTCCCAACAAAACAAAACCAAATGGTTTGGAAAATTCAGGTGAAAAGGTCTGTCCAACAACTTCCTATATTTGACAGGAGCTAGATCAGGTAAGAATACCAAGCAGTTGCATTTACTGGCAAAGATAACTGCATAGCAAAAAAAGTTTTCTCTTAACTGAAGCTGTCCACAGCTTCTAACCATGAGATAGTCATTTAGTTTAAGTGGCTAATGTATTCATGTAGAAAAACCTCTGATATTTTAAAAATGGTAAAAATTATCTCCTGATTCAGTGAAAGAGTACCATTTATCACAGTGTCTCTCTAATACTACTGTGATTATTGCCTGGCATAGAAACAGCTCAACTCTTGAGCTAATTAGGACTTTTCAGACAAAGCTTTTACAAGGAAAAGTCCAGGTCAAACAAACTTTTCATGGGAACATACTAGGGGAGAACTTTTACTACAAAAAACATCGTGGTTTGTTGAGAACAGGGGCTTTTGCTTTGGGTATCCACTCCTCCCAAACCTTTGGGGGAGCATTTGTATATGGTCTTTACAGACAACCAGTAGACACAATATTTAGTTGTTTAATCTGAGCAACTAGTGCAAGAAAAAGAATTTGGATGATTAAGTGAAAATTTGTTTCAGAGATGCATTTGTCAGAGAGATGGGGACAAAATCACAAATTTCACTGAGCAGACAAGAAGCAAATATATTACAATTTTAGACGCCTGCAAAGGAAAAATAAGAGAGAACTGATTCTTATCAAGTTGATTACCTTACCTTACAGTGGGTTGCCCCCACTTCAGCAGCCAGAAGCTGAAAAATTTCTCTTTGCATACAAGCTATACCACACCACAAGCAAAAACATTTCAGCATAAAAATAGAGAGGATGCCACCGCCCACATCATTCTTTGTGGTTTAATCAAGTTTGATTCACGTTTACTCTCTGTTTCAACCCAAGCCCTAGTGTACATGTAATTACAGACAAATGAGATGCTGTAAGAGATGTTGCTGTGATTTAAGGTGGGCATTTCTTAGGTGAACTTACTCAGATGAATATGCTGTGACAGCAATTAAAGGCTAAATGAAGCAACTGCACTGAAGCAGATCTAGGATAGTGTCTTTTCTCTCCAGCTGGAGATCTCAACTACCACCAAAAAAAGTGTTTATTGCAGTGTTTTCTCTCTAATATACAAATCTATACTCCTTCTTAGAGTTATTAGATCTTCTCTAATAAATAATTTTAAATTTCTTTTGCCTAGATCTGTGAACAAATTGACCTTGAAGACTTGCAAAAGCCCCATCCTTCCTGATGACAGTCAGCCAGCACAACATACTTGAAGCCTCAATAGTCCCTGCTGTTGCAGGCTCACAGGAATTTCCCAGGCATATAGAAGAAGCATTCCCATGTGGATGCGCTGCCAAATCAAGCAAAGGTGCTGAGCATACATTTTAAACACAACAGGCACAGTACGAACAGCAGTCTTAGACTTTCACACCCACAACTGAGCTTTTATTTAAAAACCTGTAAATGTAAGCATATGGAAGGTGACAAAAGTGCTGAAGATCAAGGTCTATTAAAAAAATCGTTGCATATAAGAAAAAAAGCTTTTTTTTTTCCATCACACCATATTGCCTGTTAAGCACAGAGAATATTTGACTATGATAGGTTTGTTTTAAGTGTTTTCACTTAAAGACCACAAATCTCTTCAAACACTTGAAAGATAAAACACCACTTTCACTGTTTTAACTTCAGACTACTTGTTACCACAGAAACTGCTACTCAGTTAGCAAGAGAAAAGAGCTTTAAACAAGTTAGTAACCCACAAAAGAAAATAGCTTTAAACAAGTCAGTAACTGTTTAGAGCAAAAGACTTCTCCTATCTTTGTGGCAGGGAGTGCATTCCTCTGTAGAGGAGAGGAACAAATTAAGGAAGATAATGA
This sequence comes from Edolisoma coerulescens, assembly GCA_013397115.1. Classification (NCBI taxonomy): domain Eukaryota; kingdom Metazoa; phylum Chordata; class Aves; order Passeriformes; family Campephagidae; genus Edolisoma; species Edolisoma coerulescens. The sequence goes on from VWZW01007426.1 coordinate 1,032,462, forward strand.
AGATGCTCACAATGCCTAATTTTTCTTTTATTGAGGGAGTAAAAGAGAAAGTTGAAATTGTGACAAAATTCCGAAGTCCCATTTATTACAAAAAGATGCATGAGCCAAGGTGATGCTGCACAGTGGTACAATACCCTAAGCAAAGAAATGTGGTTAAATCCAGAGAGCAGCTCATGCTGCTCACTACTCGTAACAGTTCTAATGCTCAGAGGACTCACATCCACTAGTAAAGGACAGAGTTGTCATTCCACATACACACCTAGGTAAGAGAAGAGACAAAAACACAGAAGAAAAAGGCTGGACACGTGATGCTTTAGGATTTCCAAAGGTAGCCTCTATCCCCCAACCATTTTTCACTCTAACTGGAATCTTTCAACATCTGTAAAACTGAAAAGAGTACACTCAATATGTCCTCAACTCAGTATAAAGTGTTTCCAAGTTGAAAACAGACCTCTGGGATAAAGCAAAATGAAAAAAAGATGTGAGAAACCGAATAATGTGGCATCACTCCATTTATCATCCCATTATAGTGAAAAATACACAACTTGTTAGAAACATCAAGGGACAAACACAAAAGAAATCTTGCATACAAAAAAACAGTAAGAAAACATAAGACTGTAGAAGCCTATTTCATTCTGTAAGTTTGTTTTCCTTTTAACACACACAAGTCACCCTTCCTGTGAAACTACCATCTGCTTTTCAAAACTCTTTATCATTCAGTGCTGTATTTTACAAAATGCTATCAATTACTCCTTTCAGTACATGATTTCAACACAAGAATTCAATATTATTTGAATAAACCCAAAACTTACATAGCTCAACCTATCCAATGAGGTTCAAGGTATTCTAATGTCTAACTAGTCAAAGCAGTACTCAATTATAGTATGAAATTTAAATCACAAAAAAATTTTCAACTTACAAGATTTGAGTCAGTTTTAAAGTATTATTTATGCTAATTCATTAGGATCCTGTCCCCTGCCTTGTCCAATTAAAAGCTTGCCATTTATATTTCTGCAAGACTTCTACAATAAATAAATTTATCAGCTACAGCCTGTGTCTTGGCCTATCCGTATCATATAAATTGCAAGCAAAAATAACAGAAACCAATCAGACAACAGTGCCCAGCATAGCAGGACTTTCATTCCCAGGCAAAGCTGGAAAAATAACAGTCAGTAGTGGCAAGGCAACAAACACAGACTGTTCATCTCATGCTTGATCATACTGTGAAAATGCACCATGTCATATTCTTGAGCTGTTACAAGATATATTTTGCACCTAAAATTTAACTACAAGTTCCTCTATGAACACCTGCTAACAATTCACAACAGAAAATCTGTCCACACAGCACTTCCAGAAAATACAAGACTGAATTAAATCTCTGGATCCAGCTAGCTGTAATTTACAAGTCTTTACAATACACCCAACAAACTACATGCCTTCTCTATTTTAATACCATTTTATATTTTATCTTAATAAAATTATTCAAAAATCTTATTATCAAAGTAAATAAAAGGAAGGAACAAAGTCCTCAAATGCCCCTTTCCAATCTCTAGATTAAAGGCTGTGAGTTGGTCTGATGAATGGTTGTGACCCAAACCAAATCTTGGGGAAGGTTCCCTGTTGTGGGAGGCAAGGGACCTCACTAAGGCAAACAAATTGACTGTTACTCTCCTGTCACAACTTTTACACAACAACATTTTTTCTCTGTGTTTATCAATATTCCCTTGTTCTGTTACACCAATCCATTACTATAAGAAAAGCAATACTTTCAAGTGAAATTGGAAGGTCTCATTTTCAAACAGGTGTTCCTTTCAGACAACAGAACAGTTTTCAGAATACTTCTGTTTCTAAACTAATAGTTTAGAAATATAATAGCTGGCTGTAGGACATCAAAATACACCTTTGCGAGCCTTAAAGCTCCAGCTTTTTGAGACTGTGAGAGTCAAATCTAAAATCAGTTTTAATTAACTTTTTAAAAAATGCTTTCTAGCATTGGTGACCTTTTCCAGGACATTTCACAAATTTTCCATAGCAAGTTTCTCTGCTTTTAGCAATATTGCAAGTTTAGGAAAATTATTACAATTTTCAGGTTTTTAAATAACAATCAGGAATTCAACTGGTTTTTTCCCCCAGGGGAGTGAAGTTATTAATAATTCAGTAGCTCTGCTATTATATTTCTGATTTCATTGCTCTAGTAAACTGACCCATGAACTTTGGGTGTTGTACATTCCCAGTCTTGGTAATGTAACTTTCAACACTTCAGTCAATGGTCTTAGCTAAGGTAGTTCCTTAAATCGAAGTATTTTTATCTAAGAAAGGTCTTCCAAAAAAGCAAAAAGAAGCTATGCATACTTTTTTTTAAAGATATGCACATTTATATTAAAACCTTTACCCTAAAATGCTACTGTCAGTATAAATTATATGCTCATTATAATGACTTAACCTCTCTCTTATCTGAGGAAAGTGTTACCCAACCACTTGGAACCTACAGCCTGCCCCCGTAAGACTGAACAGGTGGTCAAAGCCCTAATTTTGCTTCCGTTTGCTGTATATTTGGAAACCATTAAAATAAACTGTGAACAAAAATATCATTAGGAGTACCAGACACCTGCCATTAAAAAACTCATTTTGAGTTAGTGTAGTAATGTCACCAGGAGCTCTTCAAACTCAGCTAGCTTATCCCTAAGTTTTGTTTGCCTCTATTGAAGAGTGGGAAATTACTATTTACAAGGGGGAAAAAAAAAAAAAAGGAAGGCGGGAAAAATACTCTTTTGTGTTTGTAGAGATATTCTTAACAGCTCTAGTGTGAAGATCCAGCTTCAAAGATGAATCTGCTTGAATAACTAATTTGCTTTAATTCCTGCATGCTGCTGGCTGTAGGACACTGATAATTAGAGTGTAGTGTCTGGTTAAGGTAGGTTAATTGATCTGTATAGCAAAGGATAAAACAAATCATTTATTGCCTGAATTCCTCCCCCTCAAACATGCATACCTTACCTGTAATAATAATAACAAGAAGAATAACATATTTCTGAACAATAGAAAATTCATGTGCTTCTTCTCACGTTTTAGCCAAGGCAGACAGATTTTTAGTGGGTTTTTTGTTTGTTTTAATTTTAATACAATTTAAGTGTATATATTAAAGTGTTTCCATGTAATTAAAGGCCTTGGAAATTTGTTGTACTACCAGAGTCAAGTCTGCAAAAATTAAAGCAGGACATTGTCCCTAGATATTTGAAAGGCTAGAAATCCTAAAAACCTGGAGGAAGCTGCTACCTAGACATCTGGGATTTTACTGAAAACCTTCCACAACAGCAGCAGCTTCAGCAGGTGCACAGAGAATATTTACCTCACTTGAATTTATTCCGCTTGATAAATTGAATAACATGTTTTTACGAAACTGAAAGCAACTTTAAATAGAAAATCTGGAAGAAAAATAAGCTTTCTAATCTATAAAACATAACTAGAGATAATCTTGCACTTGATGGCAGGAAGGTTTCCATTCTGAACACCTTTAAAAGGTGCAGAGAAAGGAAACAAGCTATGAAAGAAGTCTCTGCTTATCTCATTTAAAACCAGTGATGATTGCCTGATGGGTGGTACCTTCCCTTTCTGTTGGTTTGGGTCCTAGCCGAGCTCCCAAGCTGAAAATTCCATCTTCACTCCTCTCCCCCAAGAGAGTTAAAACTGCTTTAAGCAAAAAGGTTTCCAACTGCTGGTGCTTCAGTCAGTTTAACTGAGTACAGGTTGGCCCCAGCCACAGGAAAATATTACCATGCAGTAAACAAGCAAAGGACTATTAATTCATAAAGCTAAGAAGAGTAAAACCATATAAATATATGTATTTCAAAAAGAGTAACATTCTCCTGGTTAAGAGAAGTAATACCAAAGTTAACACACAACCTACATTTAATAGTCAGCATGTTTCATAATATGTAGGCTTTGAAAATTAACTCATTTTCTAAAGCACTGAAGGGTATAGAAATACCAACAAAAGCCAACAAGAATGATTATCTGACTTTAAAACCAAGGGCCCATGGCACCCCTGATTTTAAGGAACAGATATTCCCATTTATCTCCCAAATAACCCCTGGGTGGATAAAGGGAAAGCAATGTACAGAGAGCACAGACGGACCTGTTGGCATTTATACCTGGAAGAAAGCATGTTCATAAACAGAGACACTTTTGCCCATAACAAGACTCCTAGTTCACCACAACTATAAGTTTTTCTCACATGGAAAAGCTTTGAATGAAACATATTTTAGTTCACTCAGGAACAATTCCAGCTCTAAGGGATTTCAAGTAGTGTTCAAAGACAAATTAAATGCTTTGTGCATGATGGGAAAGTATTTAAGTGAAGGAAGCCTTCAACACTTTCTGGAAAGCCACAGATTTTATCTTTACAGTTAATATAAATGTGGTTTTGCCCATCCTTGAGTGTTTAAATTATTCTTATAAACTGTGGCAAGTAAATTAATGTCACAAACCTGTAGCAAATGTACTTTGCTTTTACACTCAATTTTGATTATACTGCAGACCACCCTTTTTCAAAGTGCACCAAAACCAAGCCCAAACAACTAAGAAGCCACTTATCTGACACATACATCCTCAGTGCATAGAAAAAGGATGAGAGGTGATATATTCAAAATACAGTTGCCAAAAGATTCGCTAATGCTTTTCTTGTGCCACATTACTCAGGCCTGTCCAAACATTGGATGAAGTTGGTCGTTCTCTGAACTGCTTGCAAAACTTACTTAAGAACCTGAAAAAAATTCAGTCGCAAAAATAACCCTAAAAATAAAATTTAAAAAAAAAGAAATAAAAAATAAAAATCCCATTCTAGAAAACATCACAACAGCATTCACAAAAGTCTCCCACAGTGGACCTACTGTATTGTCTGGTGGAATTTGGCATTTTTCTCTAGAGCCAGTCAATAACAGGAACTCAATCATAAATGTCCTGCTTTCCGGTGAGCGCAGCAGCCTCAGCTGTGCAGCCTAATGAGCCAGGGGCACACTAGTTTCAGCAACAGCTGGAAGAAAAGTCCACCAGAGAAGGTTAAAAGTTTTTTGTTTGTTTTTAATAAAGCCAGAATTCTTTCTTTGTTAAACAACAAAAAAAATAAAGCCCAAAAAACCCCAAACAATCCACGCTCCCAATTCTCTCAATATTGCAGAAAAAGGCAGAATAGAGCAGGGGAGAAGAGCAGAGAAGAACAAAGAAGGGCAAAAAACAGGCAAAGGGTGAGAAACAAAGAGAAGAATGGAAGAAAAAAAAAAGGCAGAGAAGAGTGGAGATGTGCCGATGTAAAGGAATGGCAAAGAAAAAACAAAGACAGAGAAGTTCCAAGAAGTTCAAACAACTTCAAAGAAAGCCAAGGAAGATCAGGGATGGTCGTTATTGAAGATGCAGCTCTTCTGCTAAGAGTTCTTGTACTTACAGCACCACACACATATCTGGTGCAAGCTACTGTGCTAACAGGAACATACTTAACTGATTTTGGGAGCTACTAACCTTTCAAACTGGAAAGAAACTGAAAACAGCTAGTTTTCCATCAGCCTAAAGACGTTACTACTATTAAAAAAGGTAACCACTTTGCAACATTTTCTCTTTAATATTCTTCTTATTCCTTTTTAACTCAACTGTGTTTTCACACAGTTCATTAAGTAGACTCATCCATTTATTGGCTTTTGACAGGAATCCTATAATATTCATGGGGAAAATGGAGTATTGTTGAAGGAACAGTAATATATAGCTCACTCTTTGTATACCATGTGCGTAAGAATCACTTAAGAACTGAATTAAGAAAGCCTTTATACAAAGCTCCCTCCCCACAAAAAAAAAAACAGGCTTGCTATAAATCTAAATAGCTAGAATTCTGACTCCTACTAAAAGTGAAAAATAATCAGTAACTTTAACATGTGCATAAGTTTTGGTATTAAAGATGTCATCTTAATTACAATTAAAGCACTGAGATCATTTCCTCTGAAAAAGCTGTTCAGCTTTATTAGTTCAGTGGAGAGTTTTCAATCTCAATCTTAAACTGAGAATCAAAATTCAGAGCAAAAGCATTTTCTGTGGTTACACAAAGTCTAACTCACACTCAACATATTGCAGTCACTTGATTCAACATAATAAATCTACAAGAAGTTTCTGAACAGTATCAAAACTGATTAGACACCTGTACACACACCTCATTTCATTTAGATTAGAAATGCCTGTAGCAGCCCAGAGCCCTCAAATATTTGTGTGGCTAAAATCTGTGCTCATTTAAAACAAGATCATTTTTGACTGCCACCTTTTTGATTAGCATGAGTTCTCTGTTTCACATTTGTCAGCTTGCAGTGATTGTCGAGAGGGGTTCAAATCCCCATCTCCATCTGCACACAGTTACAGTGAAATAAGCGATGGCCACCACATATGTCAATTTTAACCTAAAAAGTAAGTTTTTGTTTTGTTACTAAGATGTCAGCTCAATGCTTCAACTGAAAGTTGGGCATACTTGTGGGTGAAGACAAGTCCATACCTCACATTTCATTGAGGTTGATCCCTGTGGGCTCCCTCCATCCTCCCACTTGACATTGGCCCAGTACTCGAAACAGTGCAACACAGCTACGTCCACTTCTGGCAGGGAAAGTTTCAGATGGGGAATTGTCTTATCACAATGCTCTGGAGCAAAACACTCTACTTTCAACCCAACCAACACCATAGGCTACAACCTCCTGGGAAACAGGTACCAGAAGATGACATGCAAGGGAGAAAGACCCTGTAGATCACTGCACCCAAACCAGGACTGGCTCGCTGACCAAGGCTCTCCAAGGAAGCTGGACAAACGCTATGATTTCTCAAAAAATGAAGGAAAGAATAAAGTGCATGTACCAAGATGCATTTAATACCTCCCTCATCACTGAGAGGGTAAGAATGGAGACAGGCGAGCTGAGGAAGAAAGCCTCAGCTGGATTCAACATCCACCTTATGGAGGAAGAAGTCCACCTTAGTTGGAGAGTGCCAGAAAAGAGGGTCCTCAAATTTTGGAGACAGAGAAAAGGAATTGCAGTGTCTTTCTATTCTTCTCACATTTGTTTCCAAAGGGCCTCCCCTCAGCTCCTCATCCAACACTAGCACTAAGTACCATTAGCCCCAGCACCCTCTGTTGTCAAAGCACTCCTGGCTGCTTCAGACCCTGCTTTTCACATGGTTCTTCCACACCTTTTCCTCTCTCTCATGAATGAAAAGGGTAGACAGTGATCAGAGGACTGAATCTGGCCAACACACCACATAAGCAGCAGCCTATAAAGCATAAAGTACTTTGTAGATACCTTATTTTGCATAGAATTTTTTTGTGTCTTTTGATAATTATGTACAAGTTGCTTTAAATAGTTAATAAATGGGCACTCACTGTTTCTATTTATCTATCTATTTTAAGAGTCACTTCCAGATTAATTACATCAGTACTGGAGACTTTTGCTATCCTCAGTGTTTATGATATGTAAGAATAAGTGATTTTGCATTCTCAAAATTCAAAGGTATCAAGAGAAGATACTCAGAAAGAGTACTCATTTATTACAATTGGAAGAAATCAAATACATGTTCAAAACTGAAAAGGTTAGCACTAAGAACCCCAACAATCAAGATGTCAGTCATTGTACTACAGCACAAAGACTGCATTTGGCATAATACTCCTACACAGAACTGAAGGAAGGTTATCACTGTAGCACATGTGGTGCTTGTGGAGCCTCTATACTTGAACTGTGATAAACAACGTCTGTTTCATTTTTTAAATAGTTCAGAAATAGCAATAAGTTATTGTTTTTTAACAATATAAAAAATTGTCACAAGCTTTTACTGAGAAACAAAAAACTCATATGAACAGCCTATCCCAGGCAGCTTTGTGATGGAATGACTGCTGCTCCATTTTAAACTTCAATCAAAACAGAGCATCAGATGCTTCACTCAGTCACAGCCTATCAAAGATTTTTACAGGATGAATTCAAACACATAGGCTATTCATTTGATAGAGATATATATACGCCTGTCTCCACAGTGACAAGTCACACAGAACTTGAAGGGTTTGGTTTTCAAACTAATAACTAACAAGGTGTCCTTATACTGTCAAATTCAAATGGCAACAAAACACTAACTCACTTCAAATATAAAACTCCACACTTTTGATACCAGAATTGACATTCTGCAGTTAATCTCTTCTAAAAGACCAAAATTTGCCTTTTGCTTCTCCACATACTTTATAGATTTCATTAGCACCACAAAAAGGGTCCTGAATTCTTCCTAGTTTCACTGCTCTGCCAACTCAACTGTACTGGTCCTCACGACAGCTGTCCTCTGCCCTCTCTCCCTGACCACCACCTCCACTTAGCCAACATCCAGCACCAACTTCTTTGCCCAGCCTCTTGTTTAACTAGATCCTTGGTGGGGTTTTAACCATCTACTTCAGCAGATGACTTCTGCCTCAGTTTTATTTCAAAACTACCACTCCCCATTTCTCTTCTACATAATGCTGAACTACTTCTGACAGCCCTCATTTAGATTACAGTGCATTTCTGCTTTCTGATCCAAACTACCCAGAACACCAAAAACCAGAAGAAATGCTCTTAGATTTCACTTCTGTTTCTCAGTCTCATCATAGCTTACTGAGGAAGAGAAATTCTATCAAGCCTTAGCTCTGATAGTCCAGAAAACACTTCACAGGCCCACAGGGATGCTGAGTCTCCCAGAAGAAAAAGGTTATAAGGACTGGAACACAGTCAGCATGGAGAAAAAGCCTTCTCAGGAGGCAAATAAGACCACAAAGTCCCTATTTGTCTGCATGAACAGACTTTTGTAAGAGTTTATGAATATAGCCAAATCAGAGACAAAATCTCTTGTCCCAAAAAAGACGCCGAGACCATGCTCCAAATCACTTGCTTCACCCTAAAGTGGTACAAAGATTATGCACCACTGTAAAACATCCTCTCTCTTCCTCACACTGTTTTCTCTCATAGTTCGTTCACTTGGATTGACATGTTATGAAACACAGTCACTGCAGGAAATTTTAGGATCCACTGTAAAAGCCTGGCAAGAAGTACAGAAGGCAAAATGGGACAGGAAGTTTCGTACAATAGGAAGTTTCTAAGAAACCGTGGTACCAAACTCACCAATCATGGTGGTAGCAGAACCCTGCAGAAGATCCCCAATGCTCTGCATCAACATCACATTGCGTTGCCAAATATAACCTGTGTTAACCATTGCTTTTTTCCCTGAAGCACTAATTCAGACATCAAGCTGACTCAGTGCAAAACCGTATCTAACAAATAGAATACACAAAAGCAATAACTAACTTTAGGCAGTAACTCTTGTCAACAAACATCACACACACTCCAGCAGTTCCTTCTAGACATTCCAAATTATAAAGTACTACTTTATTGTTTTCTCCACTCTCAGTTGCCATGCCAGTTATCCATAAGCAAAGCCTCCTCACTGAGACACTGAGGAGGAACAGAAAAGTAGCACAGCTCACATATGGAATCTGAAAATCCAAATGCCAGTGCTGTATAACATGAAGCAATATAACACATAAGAAAACTGAGAATCATCCAAGCATATGTAAGAACATGAGGATTTCATCCTACTCACATTAATTTCCTTCTTTAAAAAAAAGGGAATGAAATTAGGTTTTCTTTCTTTGTCCAGACAACATCGCTTGGATCTTTGTAACATGTATTTTCTACAATAACCACAGCAAATATACTTTTTGCCAAAAAACCAGAAGCATTTCTAGTCTTCATCAGAGTCCAAGATTTGTTCAAAAAAGGCTGCCACTACACCAAAGCAATATATACCTTCTGCAACAACCCGTTTTATATCCAGATGAAAAAGATACATATAAAATTTTCAATAGGTAACATTCAGCAAATGACTTGAAATGTTCTTTCCAGAAGATAAGTACAATTTTCTGCTGGAACAGAAACCTTATCACTTCCTGAAACTACACTCAGATGCAATAGTCCCACAGCTCCTCATGGGTGGAAGAAGTATGTAAATCTCTGCACATCTGGATATGCTGAATCGTTAATAGAAAAGAACCAAATTGTTGTTGGCTAACTTCGTGGGTTTTTTAAGCATGCAAAAAAGTCAAGTCTGGGAATAAACTGGCAACTTCACAAGTCTCAGAGTAGGACAGATAGGACTATCATTAATTACTTTGCTCATTGCCCAGCACTACATCACTGCATAGCACTCCAGCTGTGACACAGTACAACTCTGTCTAGAAAGACACATACTTCATAACTTCATATCTGGAGAGAAGACTGCCCATTGAGGAGTTTTTCTCCCTTCCTACTCAACTTGGGAAGCTGAAGGGCTGACATCAGCTGTAAAGTTAGTTATCAGTTTCTCTGAGAGCTTGGAAAGGGAGGGGGGGAAACGGTGGCAGCTACATGACTCGATGACAGTGCTTCTGGCAACAGGTTCCCTAATAACCAAAACCTAACAGCACAGGAGGTGGGCAGCTAATTTTCATACAAAACAGACAAGGCCCAAATCAGAAAAGACACAGTGGGAGAAAAGATCTGAGGAAAAAGGGGAGAAAGCTTATATACTGGAGGGACACAGTTTCTTGCTGCTTAAAAATACAACCTTTCACTTGTGATAAAAAGTTCAGGTTTAGGCATGACCAGATCTTTCCTGCAAGCACAGCCACGCATTTGCAGCATGTTGGGAAGTGCACTTATCCAAGTATTGTCTCCAGCCCGACTAAGGTATGCAGCCACTCTTTAAAAGCCTTTCCTCCCTCTTTTAAAAAGCTCTTTAAAAGCTTTCAAACCAAGGAATGAACAAAGCAAGGACAATAACTCTAGGCAAGTGATTTCTTTCAAGGCACAAAAAACCATAAAGAGGCCTGAAAAATGTAAGTACTGTTATGACCAAGTTTGTGTATATTGCATCCTCTCTTATGGACTAGGAACGTTTAGGGGCTTTATAGGATACAAAATACCAAGAAGATTATCAAGTTATTACTTTATTTCCCCCTGCATTGACAAAACCTTCCCCATCGATATCTCCCCTTCATGCAAAGGCCTCATCTTCCCTTTCAAGGCAGCCCAGCCAGACCCACTGTCTCCATCCTCCAGGTGGAAAACTTTGCTGTGCCACCACAGCATAGCCCTGCATGGAGGTGGGGACGTGGGAGAGCACTACAGTGCTTCTGCATCATCAGTCTTCCAGGGAACAGAATCATAACCTCCATTTAGTATCTGTGCGGCACCACGCTGGGGTGGGGGGGGAGATCAAGATAGAAAAATGGAGAGTACTCTCTGCTAATTTTCACACCAACATGAAATAAAGTTCAACAAATGAAGAATAGCCATTACAGGACTTCTAGGTCACAAGCCTCCTGTCCCTGGCAGGGAAAAAAAGGGAAACAGTGGCCCCGTCCTGTTCCAAACAGTGCTCTGCATTCAGATTTGGGATTTTCTTCTTCTCCCTACACCATTTGGCCCTCCCCATTGATGGCAACAATTTCTTATCTTGATTCTTCACACACACAAAGTTTCTTTTCCCATCACAAAGAAAATTGACAAAAGTTTCCACGCCCATCTCAAGCTTCACTGCATTTAAGAGTTTCCAATGAAGGAGGACAGAGTGTGGACCTGACTTACTCTTCTTCAAACTTCATTCTCAAGAGGTCTGGACACCCAACAAGGTCCTCTCACAGCTGTCCAGAACAGCAGCCCTTCTTGAAAGTGTTTAAAGAAGTGACACAAAGCACCTTCTGTCTATACAAAGTCTCATTATGTACTAAAACACTCACTACAAAGCTCAGCCACCAGTGTTCATACTTTGTCATGAGGAATTCACAGGAAACAGTTTAAAAGCGGAATCCTAAAAACACCCAGGTACAGCTGAGGTACTGAGAATGATCACTAAATCATGATAACAAAGCAACCAAGGAATCAAGTCAGAATTTAATGACATCAATCCAGAACTGCTGATGCAGAGCAGCAATATTTACCTTAAGCCAGCTTGTCATGTTTCACCTTTAACCATTACTTCAGGAGTATCAAGTTTATCCACAACATACTGCAAACATCTGGACAAAGCAATTCAATTATTTAAACCTGTAAACAAGCTTTCTTGAAAAGTACTTTTTTTGTGCATGAACAACATATAGTTTCACTCTTGCATGCTTCCACTAAAAGAGGCCATCCTACTTTTATCCTCCATTCCCACTGCCAGCTATATATTCATGCTCTTTTCCCAGCACCCAATACACCTATGTGGCCAACCAAGGTCACCTACAGAAAGAAGGTTTTCAGCTGGAGCAAATTTTAGGAGTCCTCATCTTTACCTAGCTCTTCGTTTACTAGCAACCTTTAGCATTGAACACATACAATCTTCCATTTCCTACCCTAGACACAGATGATGCAAAACCACCTCTAATGAGCTGAGGATTTAATTTCGTTGGGCTTGACAGCAGCAATACTGACAGGCCATCGAAATAACCAAAATTAGGGGCAGGAAAAGCTTCATCTTTAGAATTTCTTCTTCTCACTCTCTAGTTCCCCCCGCCCCCACGTCCCCAACATTTCCACCAGATTAGTCAGCCTTTTGCCTCACAACTAATGAACTAAGTGTGACTAAATGTATTAACAAGATAGCAACGTTAGGAGTGTTAGTTCTGCAAGGCTGGTCTCCCTGCAAATTAAGCCATTCCTCCTACAAAATCGCTTAAAAGCCAAGTAAGAACTTTCAGCTAAATCCAGATCAAGTTTTTCACTACCTAACCTGTTTAAAGGTACAGCTATACACACATGCATACTACAGTATCTGATTCAATTTTGAAATCCATATCAAAGCATTATCAATTGCACATAAACTTCATATGCATTTTCCAAATGTCAACAAGCCCAGGTAGAGGCCAGGGAGAAAGAAGTGTATCAGAACCATACCACGTCTGCTAGCCATGTTTCAACAGCAGTCCCAGAGAGGTTATAACTGAAGTTGAACACTGACTTGTTTGCTTTATAGACGCCAGGAGCCACACACAGAAAATTGCTCACTTCTGAAACAAATTACTCCCAGTTCAGTTTCTCCAGAGGTCAAGATAATTATGTCCTGGTGTATTATTGCATTAACCGGCACTACCTGGTAGAGGCAACGTGCCAGCCCTCAGCTGCTTTAAAATGAGGCTCAGTGATAACCGTACAAGGCAACAACAGCTTTTACAGTTCACTCCGTGGAGGGTGTTTCTCCAAGCTGTCTGAAGAGTGACTATAGCCACCTAAGCTGTTCCAGATTCACGTTCTATACACAGTCACTCCTTTGTCCTCCCATCCCCACCACACACACCAGACCCAAAGGGGAGCAACAGAAAGCCCTGCAAGGGGAACTCTGTCTTCCATCATCGGCTCTGCTAAAAGCACAAGACATCCCTATATACACCCAGCAAAAACAGGGGAAAGACTTTACTACTGTACTCAGTTTCCCTCGCTGGTGTCCTAAAGAGAAGCATACCAGCTTTTCTTCACAGTTTTGCTACACCTGGTGTCCCGTCAAAGAGAGCAATGCTGCAGCTGCACCTCCTACACTGTCCTGCCAGCCCAGCAGCAAGGGCAGAGCAGTAAAACAGAGACCCGTGTTTTTTCCAAGAAGTCTGACAACAGAAACATCAGATAGAGTGGGGCTGCCCACTGTCACACGCAAGCCAGTTTCTTTCTGCTTTTCCCCCCAACACAGGGCTGCACTTGAAAAATCAAAAGTAATAAACATTTTCAACATACGGATTTTTATGAACAAAAACCTCAAAAGGAAAAAGAGTGAAAAGGTCTCTCTTCAAAAATTAATCCTGGAATTAACGTGATTCATTTGAAAACTTACCAAGTGTCGTCTTATGAGAATTATTATACAGGAACACCTGTAAGGAACCAGCTATTACCAATGAAACTGTTGCATAAAAACAAAGAAGTGCTACTTGTGGCCCAGTGATTAAGGCTGTGTCAGCAGTTTGATTTTCATGACTTTAACACCCAGCTGTAAAAACGGCCTTCAGTAGAGGCAAGCTTATTGCACCGGTATCCATAGGAGCACAGTTTCTGCTTTCACTGGGTGAAATGCAACAGTCAACCGTATTTTAATACATGATCTTCAAACAGTAAGATCCAGAATCTTGCAAATTGTTTTGGGAAATAATCACTGCCAAAGAGGACTACACCTTGAAAGACAGTTTGATAAGTACTGCAAGACAGAAACTTGGTAGAGCACAAGAAACAGAGAAATAAGAATGTGTGATGTTCTGTTTTGGCATACATTCTTCAAGAATTAAAGGTATTCCAAAGAAACTGCCTGCTAATGCACATTTCATAGCTATAGATCTTCATAACTTGGCCACCTTTTGCTTAAACACAGAACGGCATTAACAGATTTATGGCTCAAAAGGCACCATTTGAGATTCTTCAAGCAAGAAATCCATAACCAAATAATAAGCAATGATTAGCCCTGTGCACGCACAAAATTAAAAGCTCCACTTATGCTGACATAGGACCCACATCTGACCCAAAGAAGCAGGAAAAATGCTGTATTTTAATCAAACCCTTGTTAGGGGATGTATTACCCAAGGTCCTGCAATAAAATAGCATCTTCTTTTAAATAAAAAACAGAGTTTAACCCCAAAGAGAATGTGACCACAACCCAAAAGAACTTCTTCACAGTGTGTTTTGATGCTTCAGGCACACTGCCAGCACTCTGAATTTTATTTTATTTTGCTATTAAGTTTAAATTACAAAAAAACATTACAGATTACCTTAGAAGGCTACCAGCCTTGACTGCCTCAGTATGGAAAGACAGTAATGTCTCTTAGTTGCAATAGTAAGACAATTTAATTAAACACTGAATTTTAACAATCTTATTCCCCCACACACTCATGTACAAACAATGAGCTATGTTTCCTCCACAAGCATAATGCCAAAGGCAATACAGTCCTGCTGTAAAGAGAGAAACAAAGCAGTTTTTCATCTTGGCCTTTCCTACATTTTTTTCTCTTTATCCCACATTAAAACAAAGCTTCCTTATTGAGACAATCAGAATAACATGTGGAACTAGAAAGACTTAAAGGCAACACATCTGACAAATTCTGTAGATTTATAAACTCTCCTCTTCTTCATCTTTCCCACAGTCCCAAACACGTGAGAGGGAAAGCTGAACACACACACACACAAAGTTAAATAATTAGCAAATGCCATTCTCATAAGTTCAATTTATTTCTTAGTGAAAGCAATTAAAAAAAAAAATCATCAAAACCACCAGCACTGAAAGTCAAGAACTGATCTGGATGAAACTGGGGACATTTCACTCAGCATATTGAATGGATCAAGATCACAGACCTTCACTAGGAATCTGGGCTTGTACTTCCCTCAAAAAGAATCCCTCTTAATTGGTTTTTGGCCACTCTTTCCATTTTCTTACTATCCAGGGCTATGAACTGGCCCTATCCCACCCTTCAACACAGAGATACAATACAGCAGCTGCCAACATTTGTAAGGAATCACAGAGAGGTTTTACAAGGGGAAGATGGACAGTCACTAATACACCAAAGTGCCACAGTCTCAGAGAACCAACAACCAACTCTCCAAAACTTTTTGGAAGCAAAACCACTACGTTTTTGCCTGGAAGCTTGATTTAACATCAAAGTCACAGTACACACATGAAAGCAACATAAGACGTTACTGAGGCCAGGCAAACTGAAAAATCAAACACAGTGGTTAGTCCCTCAAAACGGGAAGGGGATCCAAAAGAGAGAAGCTGTGCAGATGATGCTCAGGAGGCAAGTAGGGATTAGGGAGCACTGTTCCTCTTCAGATCAACTCCAAAGCAGCAGTCTCACAGAAACAGTACCTGTAAAAGCATTCAGTCCCCATATCTTTAGCTGCATATAAACACATTTACTGCACAATACGTTTTTTTACTAGAAGAAACAATTCAAGTAACCAAATTCCATCACTTTTGTGCATCCTGTTAAGTGCTTTGGATAAAATAAATGCTTCCTCATTGCAAGACAAGGTGCTACTCAGGACAATAAAAGCAAAAGCCGCCCTAAGCACCTTTCACACTCAGCAGAGCAGACAGGGAAGCCCTGTGCTGTGAATTGTATTGGCTATAAGCCTAAGTAGGCACCTGCATTTCCTTAAATAAGCCTGGGCTCTCACTCACTGAAACAGCTGCCTAGACAACGTGCTCAGGTGTTGAAACAGTTAAGCAAGAAGGTTCCCAGATGAGATGACAGAATCCATCACCAGTAACACCTGCTTGTATAAAGGAAATGAAATGGATTCGACTAATTAGTGGAAGTTCACTGACACATTTTGAAGTCACACCGAGTAATTTTGAGAAACTCAGCCTACATAACCAGTGTAAAGAGTGAGCTCTATGTCCACCACTGCAAGTACTTGTTACACAGCTTTCCCATCAGTTAATGTATCTCAAATGCACGTGCACACTCTCACTTTGTGCTTTACACACCTTCATGATTTCTAAAAATAACTTAAACCATCATTTGATAGTTCTCTCAATTTATCAAAATCAAAACCATGGCATTGTTAGGGAATTTTTGTAGTCTTGAATTTGCTTTCAATTTGCCAATTCTGTGTTGCACTTGTCTCTAACTGATCAAGACAACAGACAGATGTGAGATCCTTGAGTATGATTAAAACTAATAGAGTTTGTGTGTAACAAAGCTGAATTGCACTCTGAAAGGAATTAGCAATTAGTATTTCCCCATTTGAGTTAATCTCCAATTTTAAGGAAAATCCGATCTCTCCTAATGTTTAAACAAGTAAAGCTACAGACAACGTAATTATTTGAAATTCTAGCTAGACTTCACGAATCAAAAACAGCACCATAATAATGCATTTCTACAAAGACAGCTTTTATAACATGACTAAAAAGTGATTCAGCATAAATAGAAGAGTGCGAAAACACAAGGATAACACCAATGAAAATACAGCAAGTGTCATTTTGGAGACACAGTCAGTCTTAAGACTCTTACTTTATTCTTGAATAATAAAAATTTCTCAAATTAGTAAAAAATCCTCTTCTCACTTTAAAATACAGAAAAAGGATTTAAACAGTTACCCTATATATTCAACTATAAAGTGCTGCAATAAGAACACAGAAACATTTAATGTTTATCAGGTGACCACAAGAAATTATCACATGAAGCAAAACCACACAGTTATAACTTTTCAGTCTCTGATCAGCTGCAGGTATGACTGTTTTCCTAAAATGGACTGGCATAAAGGGCATAAAGCAAAATTTAACCCTTAGTCTTTGTAACTTCCTTGCCTTCAAATATCAGAATAATTCTCCAACTTTATTTTACCCTCAAAAATAAAATTACATATTTTAGTGAGCCTGCAGATCTACAACCAGAGTCCCCACCACTTTTCAGAGACCAGCAAGATTCTGGAACAGCTTCCAGTATCACTGCAATCACTGAGGGGAACAAAACCACTTTTTAGCAAAGAGGCTGTAAAGGTCTGCTGACACAAACCAAGCTTGGGCTTCAGCAGAGCAATGCTTGACCAGTAACAGTCAAATCAGCACCACAAAGAAGCTTCTCAGCTGTACCTTCTTAAGCATTCCCATGGAGCAGAGAGACCTCAAAGAGACACCTGAAAGATGGAGGAGTACAATATTTCGTATGCAGGCCTGAAGAGTTCTGTATCCATTTTATACTGTTTATCTTGTAGTATTTTAATAGTATTTAACTTCAGAGGCAAACAGCATGCTAAATTTTGGCAGGAATACATTGACAGACTATTACTGTGTAATCATGGAAAGAATTACACTGACATCAAAACCACAATTATTTAGTTGTATGAAATCCAGACAGTATAGCCAGAAATTTCAGCTTTCAAAACCAAGCCTGCTCCACAGTAAGGTTTATGCTCTTAGAGAGGATATCAGTGCTAAAAAAAGCAAGGACAACAATCAGCAGCCAAAGATATACTGCCTGTTCCTTATATTTTCAAGAGAGAAATCTCAGTTAAGAGGAAGCTATGGGTCATCACCAGTATCACTGATGAAGCCACCCATTGCTAAGGCATCTGAAGAAATTCTTCATGCACCAAGCAAATGCTACGAAAAAAACCCAAAATAACCACACTACTGACAGCATGCCTGTAATTTGACAAACAGCAACATAAACAGTCAGATATTGCTACCCAGTTCCAGAATAGGACCAGCAGAAGTTTACAGTAAGACCTAGAGTAATAGTCAGAAGGGACTGCAGCAATCAAACTAGAAGAATAAAACCCAGGAAAAAAAAAGAGAGAGAGAGAAAAAAATAAGGTATGTATAGGAGGAGCCAGAAGTATTTCCTTCTTGACTTTGGGTTTTATTTTCTGCAGACATATATACCAACCTATATGCCTTGGGAAAGGCTTATTTCCATTTATAAAGTGGTAAATATATTCAAGCTACTTCTGGCATGGGTTCAGACATTGGAGGATACAAATAAAAGAGCTGTCTACTGTTTACTAAATTGGTTGGGTGGTTTGAGGCTTCCTTTGCAGTATGGTGACATGCTACCTCAGACTGCCTCTGAATACACAGGAACAGTTACGATTTACCTGAGGCACAATCAAGAGCCAAGAGGCACCTCTTTAATAGCTGTGCAGGTATCAGATATGCAGCAGAAACAAGGCATCTTCTCATTACAGCAAAAGCACTCAGCTAGACACTTAACATGGTACAATTTTTTTCTTCTGCATTAGAATTCACCACACAGGCTGTAGGAATTCTCCTTTGAGAAGGATTTCCAAACAGCAGTAAATTGCTCAAACGACAGCTGAAGCAAAGCCCTGCAGAAACATTTCGTAAAATTTCACTGTATCTTACTACATTTAGCAGTTAGCCAGATTTTTCTAGAGCAAGCATGTTTTTTCCTGTTATTTCAAAGGTGTTCAAGCCTGGCAAATGCAGCACAAGCTGGTTTATCTACTTGGATACTCTTTGCAAAAGGCCAAGATCTATGGCATTCCACACCCAAGGCAAGCACATCTTTGCAGGCGACATACCTGTTGGACCAGTGTGCCTAGCTGAGCATTGTAACGAAGTAATTGACAATATCACAACTAACTTTGACTGCACAATGCAAATTCATCAAAATGGAGTTGCCTCAGGATACACAGTATCAAATGCTCTTCAATGGCACTTACCACTGAACTAACTGCAACCAGATCAAAGTCAATGGAGGTGTTCTTAGACTAAATTCACTTACTGTCAGATGACACTGTTGAGTTACAAAGCAAAATTCATGTTTCCCATTAAAAAAAAAAAGAAAAAAAAAAAAAGGAGACTTTAACAAGAACTACTCCTGAAGAAGGAAACCTGCCTTAGGCATACTGCTTTGTGTGTATTTGTGACTAAATTCAAATTGTTACAACATTCAAGTTGCATATGAGGAAGTTCAGCTGCTTAACACCACATGTGAAAAGCACAGGTGACAAAAGATAAGCCAGTTCAGATCAATTTGTTTGGCAGGCTTTACAAAAGCTTCATTGTGGATTTAGGTTGTAAAGCCTGTGAACACCCTCAAAAGGAACAAGCCATAAGGACTTTCCAGTAATAGGAACAGGAAACTGGAGAGAATTCCACTCTTTCACCTCACCTTCTATAGTTTTGCTTAACTGAAAGATTTGGACAACTGCATCCCCCAGACCATATACATATGACCCAAAGGAATTCCTTAGCTGAGGTTCTGAAAAAAGTATCAGTGGATTCATATGAAAGAGGCAGGAGGTGACAAAAATATTAAAGCGAAAGAAATTCTTTTTATTTTGCTCACTTGGCTAAAAAGCAACTGAAGTAGCAAGAAGATATTTAGAGCAAGAGAGAACATACACCTGTGGAAGAGGAAGCTGGACATCTACCACGCTACCGACTTGTTCTTGTGCCATCATCCACCCAGTACTTCAAGCAAGCCGTGCTTTCCAAAATAAGCCTGAGTTGTGCTACAACAGCGTAGGAGAAACTGAGCTGACAAGCTTGTAAGAACAGTCACTTCATCAGGACTCTAATCCAGACCCAGAAGTCTGAAGAAGTTGGGATAAGGTTGCTGGGAACTGCCAAGAGAAAGAAAGTACTTCCTGCCTCCCAGACTGAATGAAAGCATGGTTAAGTACAAAGAAACCCAGCATTGGTACTCCTCAAAGACAAGGTATGAGCAACAGGAAGCACCATTAGGATGAACATCAGTATCACAACTGCACTGAAAAGCCTTTTATTCAGCCTTTTATTTATTATTTATAGGGATCAGAGTGGTAGCTTTCGATGTGTTTCTCACATAGGCCATCAGCAGGTTCAAGTACTCCATTTTTCCTTGCCCTTCTGCATAGCTATCTATTTTCTAAGAAACCGACTCCCTTGTGCAGAAAGCTCAACAGTCAAAAGGATCTGAAAGAGATAATCAGAGGGGAAAAAAAAGACCAAAATTTAGTGGTAGAAGATCAAGTCACAGGGAAGATTTTCAAAAGAGTTCTCTATTCAGATTGGATTGGGTGTAGGCACATAGAAAAGAGGAGGCTTCAACTCTTTAAAACTTCAGGAAATAGAGAAATACAGGTTCTGTCTACGCCAGCACTCACCAATCTTAATTAAATTTTAAAATCCCAAACCAAATCAAGATTAAACAAGCAGCATGCTGCTGGCAATGGGATATTCTGTTCTCCTTGTCAGTCCAGGGCAGTAGGGGCAACTGGCCCCCTACCTACAGCATCAGAAAATGTCATGAGAAATGTTGCCTGGAGGAAGTCATCTTCCCAAACCCAGTTTGGTTACCATGAGTAGATCTGTTTCATACCTCAGAACCATTAATATGAACTTTAACATTTTCTTTTTCCTGGAATACTTTTGGCATTTTATTTACTTTCACAGCAGGTACACATCACAGCATACAGTACCTTATAATTCACTTGCTGTTCACAATGTTTTTGGATCCACGTCCTGTATACATCATGTTCAAACACAAGGAATCAGACTGCCTGCACTGGTCCTCGAATTAAAAGCCTGCTAGCTGAGCCAGGCTACCAGAATTTCCCTCTCCAGTATACCACTAAAGAACAGACTTCACTGGCAGTCACAAACACTGAGCAAAGCTGTGCAAAGATGGAAAGAAAAAAAGTTAATTACATGAAGGCACACATGAACTAATCATGTATCAGCAATACTTTTTATTGTTAATGTCTTCTAGATAACTTATGTTCATCACTAACTGCATTATTCTGAAAGGCAATGGAATACAGATGAGCTCCCCTGGGCAGGCACAGAGAACAGCCAAAGTCCTGGACTCCCAGTTCTCAAAGAAGACAAAAGCCCTGTCAATCTGCACACATCAGATGTAGAGCATAGAACACATATGAAAGAGTAAAGCACTGAACTGTGTATTTATAGATTGCTATTAATGCAGAAGTTGAATTAGACTATCTGGTAGCCCTCCTCTCTCCAAAAGGGAGTCAAGGCAATCAAAATTCAGGCATCTGTCCATAAATAGGACCTCTGCTTTCAGATAATACTCTAGCGTCCCATTTCAATGTTTGTTATACTACTTTTTGGTAAAATACCTTTTTCTCAAGAGTTTCAGATGAAAATCAATAGCAGCACTTCTTATTTATATCCTGTAAAGGGAAAATACCTGGAATTATATTTTAGGAAAGTTTAGGTTTCATGCCAGAGCCACTATTCATTTGCTGCAAATTGTTTTCAAAAAGCCCCTTATGCCATCTTGTCACAAATTGCAGGTGTTCCACTTCCAATCCTGTGCAGGAGTCATAGAATCATACAGCTTCATCTTGAAAGGGACTTCTGTGGATCACACACTTCAAGATCCCTGCTGAAGGCAGGGTCAAGTAATGCAAGTTGCTTAGGACCATGTCCAGTTGGGTTTGGGTACCTCCAAGGGACAGACACTCAACTTCTCCAGGCAGTTCCTTCCAGTGCTTGGCCCCCTCATTATTTAAAACAAAACAATCCAACAAAAACCAGCCCCAAACAACACATACCCTCCCAAGTTTAAATGAAGTTTCTTGCATTAAAGTTTGTGGCCAAATTCAGTGTTCCTACATCTCCGCATCCTCAAACTATGATAAGGATGTTCAACACTTGTAAAATCCTCACTCAAGACAACTCTTGGCTACTTAGAGACAGAAAATGAAATAGAGCACTTGGCTTCAACCAAGACAATATTTGTTTAAATGGAATGGCAGCAATACTAATATTTAGCTTTACTCAGAAACCAAGACTATTTGTTTTAATGAGAAGGCAGCAATGCTAATATTTACCTTCAGCCAGTTTCAGCAAAGATTATCTTCTTATTTCAATGCAAAAGAACAATCCTTTTGATTTTATCTTTCTCCTGGCAAACCAATATCCTGTCTCTGGTACAACAGGCTATAATGTTTCTCTACATCTGTTTTTCAGGTATATGCACATTCTCCAGCAACACAGAACCCCACCTCACCCCTTGATCACAACACTGAAAGAAGCTTTCAAAAACATTGTTTAACTGTTTCCTCTACAACTCTTCCTGAAGTAACATTTATTTTATTTTAGCCACAGAGTATCAAAGAGTTTTATAATATATGACTCCATACCAGCTATCCGTTTCAGGGATTTTTTTAATACTAAGCAATGACTCATGTTCTGTTATTACTGTACTTTGCCCCACCGAGTCTGTCTTGCTCAGTTTCATCCCAACAGCCAAATTTTAAAAAAACCAAACAACTTGATCTCAATTTACAAAAGCAAATCTTGCTTTCTCAGTATCTCTTCCCCCCCCCCTTGATACAGTTAATCTTTCTCAAACTATGAACTGTAACTTTGGCATAAAACCTGCAGTACACACATATAGGGGTTTGGTGTGTTAGAGGAACAGCAAAGGCTGTAAGCAACTGAACTTCTGATAAAAAAGACAGAGGCAGACCCCATGCTTTACACTCTCTTCAGGCTTGGCTGAAAGTTCTGAGGTTGCTACCTTAAGTTTTGCCAAATGGAAGATGTATTTGATAGAACTGCAGGCAAGGGAGCAGAGGCTGGGACAAGTATTGCTACTGTAAGAACTCTCACAAGGCAGAGACACAACTGCTCCCTTCATCCACAGTTTGCAGTAGCCTCAGAGCATTTACTGACACTCAGCTCTAATGCATTGCTTCATTCAGAACTGAGCTTTGAAGTGCCTGTTCAATTATCTTGGTCTACCTTACTGTCTGTCCTAGAAAAGCACCAGATGCAGATAGATGTTATTTACTGCTCATAATCCAGGGACCGGGTGGGAAAAGTAGAAACATCAACATATAACCTCATAGTTAGGCTCAGACAGATTATTTCCTGGTACTTCTCCAAGAAGTCAAATATCTAAATACTTCTACAAATATAAGAAAGACAATCAGACTGACTGCAGTGCAATCAGGCATTCTAAATAGATATTTAAATGCAATTTTAACAGATAGTTAGTTGCAAGGTCTAGAAAACAATGCTTTAAAAACTTTAGTAGCTTCCAGAAATAAGCAACAAGGCATATTTGCATATATAGAATTACATTGTTATTAATACTAGTATTTGATTCAAAATTCCCATTTTTACAGAGTAATTCTCCAAGTTACCATGGTTTGAAAAGTCCAGCACATTTATTTTGCATTGTGAAAGCACTCTTACAGTAAGAGTCACATACAAGTTGTTTGGGTTTTTTAAAGAAAGTATTTTCCTTTAAACACATACAACAGGCCTGTTTAATTTAAAATACTTTTTTTTAAATGAAGAAAAAAGTGCTATGCATTACTAACAAGCAGTCTGCCAGCAGACCAATACCTACACGACACTTCAGAAATGTTTCATCCATCTAACCACAGCAACTGCCTCACTCTGGAAGTCATTTTAGCAAAACAGTGAAATGTGGTTCATCCCACTGCTGTGGTGTGAGAAAGATAAGAGAAATCTCAATACTGCAAAAGGAGTATAAGCATGTAGGCAGTGGTGTTATAGTCTCTTATCAGCAGTGCAAGTGTAGAATGATACTGATTTCACCATAACTCCATGGACAGAGGCAGAATTTGTACAGGTTCATATATCTGCTTTGATTTAATAGAAACTAAGGTTCAGCCCCTGGAGCCAGAATGACATTTAAGTCCTGATCATACAATTACAAAATATGCTTTCCTTTGTGGCTTCACCGTGCATACTGCAACCTCCTCCTATTATTTGGCCTTCCTGTCAGTAACACGTTCCCCCTTGCAGATACCTCTCCCCTAAAGGTCTTCCATCTAGAAGAAAAGCAAGTCACCAGAAGAGGTTTAGTTAACTGGTGCAGTAAGTTGGCAAATGGCACGTGCCTCCAGTCTCTCACTAAACAGAAGAACTTGTGCAGACAGCCCATCTTCCTCTAGCATGCTGTAAAGTCTTATGAATTCCATTAAAAGTCCCTTAATCAGAAGTCACAGTTGTGCCGTATTTCTATGTTATGTTGCAGTTAAAAGCTGTATCGTTGGTCAATTGCTCCATTATCAAAGTATAACCCTATCTGAGCTCAACTCTTTCTCCATCCTAGAAAGAAAATCCCACCTTTTGTCAGTGTAAAAGATGAACAATCCACATGCTCATGGCTACACAGAAGTTCTGAAAAATAATGAGTTGTCTGATTTCAACACTATGATTAAGCACACTTCCTGTAGCATCATCTCAACTCAGGAAGGGCTGCTACAGTTCAAGCAGCACCTCACTTGGCCCAAGAGTACTGTAACAACAAAAGCACTACTCCACAATTGTCCAAAATTGTCATGGTCCACGTCCAGCTCAATACTTATCTTTCACCTATCCTTATTTTGAGTGCCAGGCCCTACGGGGCATTAGTTCAGCAAACACTCTCAGAGTACAGTGGCCACACACAAACAAAAGCAGGTTCCTTATACTATACAACTGTGCCAGCTCACTTTTTGCTGTAGCAGAAAGGGCACAGTTTAGATAAGGGGAGGTTACCATCCAATTCTGTTCTACACCACCTTCAGTCTGAAGAGAGCCAAGCCTTTATCTCCCACCTAGAAAGAACACCAGTTAAAGGAAGAATGTGAACCAGAACAATACTCTTTAGCACAGCAGTTAAAGTAATTGCCTGGGAAAGACAAAGCCTGAGCTCTAGCTTCCACTTCAGCATATTTGTACGTTTTACACACGGTAACTAAGTTTAAAAACATATTGCACTAGGATTTTCTTCAGGGAGGGGAACATGCAAGTCTGCCTTTCTCGGATAGGAAACAAAAGCCAAGTCTCCCATTTCTGGGTGAGGCCTCTTCAAACAGGGGTAAGGAACAAGTAGTATGGTGACTTCCTTTAAAGTTCACCTAAAAAAATAGATGGGATCAGGAATCCTGGCAGCGATCTCAAAATTATGGAGAACTATAGGACCCCAACAGAGGCCTTTCCTAGCTCTGGTTCTCCACATATTCCAATGATAAATAATACGCCTGTAAAAGGTTAAGCTAAGCAGGAAGAGCTGCTTTGAAAACAGACAAAGTAATATAGAGAACACAGTACTGAAAGAATCATGGTGTTGTTGCTACAGGCCTCTAACTTACTATCTTTGATGAAGAGAAACGTACTTCTCCCAACAACCTGGAAGACTTTTCACACAGCACCAAAGTAGTCCTTGGGAAAGCTGACTGTGCTCTTGCTAGAAATAAACATCAAGCAAAAGTGTTAGTACACAGAAGAACTAATGTTTTTCCTCTTCTCAGACATAATCACATCTCCTTGTCAGACAGCCACTTGGAGGGCTTTCCCCAGCCTGCTACTGGCAGACAGCTGCTAACCCATGGGAAGAGCGTGCAAAAAAAGCGTGGCAAGAACACACGAAACCAGGCATAATGAGGTGAAACACAAGCAGCAGATGAATGTTCAAAGCACAGAGAAGGTTGTCTCAACAGACAAAAAGCTGATCTCTGGATTTACTCTCTCACAAAAACCCTGTGGTTCTTCCACTATAAAATAAAAAGAGAGACAGCATTGACTAACACTGTCTCAGAGTGAAGGAGCAACATGTTTGTTTTGACACGTGCTTTTTCACAGTGCTCACGGACTTCTCAACAATCCACACCAGCACCTTGCAGTGGATCTGCAAGCATAGTAGGACAAGCCACAGCTGAAGGGGAAGAAGTTCTTCCATGTGTGAAACCATCACTGACTAAATGCAAGCCATAAAGGAAAAATGCTGTTCCACTGGGATTCCAAAATGAGCATTAATGGTTGCTACACATTACTTACTCAACAAGTTATACCAATCACAGGAGATACACTCTCCAAGCAGAAGTCATTCAGTACCAGCCTGTTCTTAGACATAAGCAATGTGCAAGGAGAGCAAATTTTTCCAGGTAGTGGGAGATATCTACATTGCAAATAAGATGTTCCTCAAATATGAGTAAGCATGTCCAGGACAACTTTTCATTTAGCACCCACTTGCCAGCAAAGACAGAGCAATGCACAAAACAGTCCAACCAACTATCCCAGCTGCCTACTGGAAGTGTAGCAGCACAAGTCACAAACTGCACATTTCAACCCTCCTGCACATCTCACCAGGTTAAAACTCACCACCATCATCTCTTTTTTCACCATGCAGAAGTTGCTCCAAGGGAAACTGTGAATTTTTTCT
Organism: Edolisoma coerulescens; assembly: GCA_013397115.1. NCBI lineage: Eukaryota > Metazoa > Chordata > Aves > Passeriformes > Campephagidae > Edolisoma > Edolisoma coerulescens. The sequence continues at coordinate 1,059,145 of VWZW01007426.1, forward strand.
CTTTCCATGCCATCTTTCTCCTGCACCTTCTGCTCAAAGCACCAGGACTCTGAGAGCATCATTATCCCTATGAGTAATATAGCCAAAAAAATTGGAGACTGCAATGAACGTCACGAATACAAAACAAGCGGCCCGGGGAAATACTTTTGTCATCCATTCAGGTTTGACTATAAAGCAGGTACTGACTGTAAATGCATGGCTGCCCAGTGTGTTACAGTGACAAGTGACAAACATGCCTTCTGATGACAAGCCTGCTCAGATCACAACCAACGCTGGCTGCCTCACACCTGCACTGGTACCTTCCCCACTGCAGACCGGCAAGATGAAGAGTCCCAACACTGGCTCCTTGTACTGTCTTTCCTAGATGCGGCTCCTTTCTCAGTGATGCTCACTTCACACCTCATCTCTGTACAGGGTTAGCTGATTTCTCAGGAATTCCTAGTACAGGCTACTACAAGACAATCCAAACCCAAGACATAAAAGCACTGCATCCCATCTCATTCACCCCAGCTGAAGAACACTTCAGACCCCCGGGGCAGCCAAGCCCTGCCCACGAGGTGGTCTGCCCGCCTCTGACCCAGCTGGGGGCTGTCCGAGGGAGCGCCAGCCCGGCGCGGAACTGGCGGCACCAACCGTGAAGGGAAGCGGGCACTGAGCTGGAAACGCACCCGCGGGGATGTGCCCCGGGGCCCGGGAGCGAAGGCGCCGGGCAGACCCACACCGAGCCCTCCGCCGCCCCTCTCCCAAGCCCGTCCCCAGTCACGGCTGCCTGCGGGCACCTCAGGGCGGGTCTTTCCCACCCCGTCCCTGTCCCTCCGCCGCCG
>VWZW01007426.1:1060334-1121172 GCA_013397115.1 Edolisoma coerulescens
CCGGGAGCGCGCCCCGCGCTCGGCACCGCTCCCGCCGCGCGACTCAGCCCCACAGCCAATCACGAGCCCCGGCGCTCCCTTAAAGGGGCAGGACACGCGCCGGGCCCCAAAGCTGGCGCGGTGACTGGCTGAGAGCGGGCGGCGCGGGGCGTGGCCGGAGGAGGAGATGGAAAAGGAGGAAGAAGAGGGGGAGGAGGAAGAAGAGGAGGAGCAGGAGCGGGGCTGCCCGACTTCCTGACCGCGTGTCGGGTCGGGGGATGCGCCGCCGGTGCCACGAGAGGCGAGCGGGTCCGGGCGCACAGCGCCCCCCGCGGCGCGGAGGAGTTACCGAGGTACCGCCGCGAAGGCCGCGCTGGAGATCCCGAGCGTTCGCGCTCTGGAAACACTTGGTTGTAAACGGACCAAAGGCTTCTGGAAGAGGGGATTTACAGCAAGTATTTCTTCTTCTGATGAGGCACTGGATCAGCACGGCTTTACGGAGGCAGCAGGGCGCTGTATGTACGAGGAAGAAGGTGCCTGCCTGTGATTTGCTATTATTCCATGAAGGATGTCGCATCAGTTTCCTCATTATATGCTTGCATGATGGGGCCTCTGAGTATGCAGACGATCTGCTACTGTTAATTTTTCTATGGTGCATGGTCAAATATTTTTCAATGTCATTGTCATAGTATATTTAAAAAAAAAAAACGAAAACCAAAAGGGAGTCTGGGAGCACACTGCCCTTCAAATGGAACTGTACTCTCTAATTGTGAATGCTTTCTTGCATGCTGCTCCCCACTTTCTCTGTTTAAATTCCCTTCTTGCAGCCTCACAGTCTGCGATGCCATCCGGAATTTGTGTTATGTCACGGTTATTTAGTTGCAAGACATCATCCCAGTTGTACCATTTCTGCGTCCTGTTTCTGAAGCCTTTTCTCAACAAGCACGTGCAGTTTTATCAAGTGGGCAAGAACAACTACTACTTGTGCAAAATGACTTCATCCCACTGGTGCTTGCTTTAGGGATGTACAGTCTCAGATTCAGAGAGGAGGGGCACAAATGAGTGCCACCCTCTCAGTTTTAAAATGACACTGGAGAAATAAAAGGATATCAAATTTTGAGAATTTCAGAATTACCTATACCAGAAATAAGGCAAAAACCTTTAGTTGAAAACCTAGAATTTGAGATTAGAGGGAGTTAGGAGCAAGTTTTCTTTCTTAACTTATTTACATGCATCATTCACTCTCCTGTTAGATCTGAGCTGCATAAAACAGTGCATGAGCTACAGCCTTGAAAATTGTCCTTTATGTGGCCAGATAAGCTTGTCATTTCCAGCTTTCCTTGTCAGCCCATTCATTGGCTTGCCTTCTCTCTTGTTGTGCTCAAAAAACTGATGAGTAGAGCTGACAATGTAAGTCCTGAAGCTGTGATAGAGGAACCCCTGTCCCTGGGGCCTACGTGTGCAGCTAAGAGCCTTTTTTTGGTTACTTTCTCTGAAAAGAATTTCTCCTACCCCCGTTGTCCAGTATCCCGCAAGAACTATTTTTCAGATGTAGCATTTTCCTTGACTGTTGTTCCCAAGAAGACTCCACTGAGGGGGGAAGCTGGTTCACACCATTCATAAATTGCCTGGTTAATTAAGTACATCAGTTGACTGATGACCTTTTGCTTTGGTTTTACTCTCAGGTGACAGGCACCTCCAGCTCTTCCCCCATCAGAGCAGTAGCTCTCCTTCCTGCTCAGTGGGTGCACTCCCTGAGTAATTCAGAATAGAAGACTCTGCAATCTTTGTCACTTTTGTAAGGGGAGCATCCCAGCCAGACTTAGCTGAGAACACTTTGCCGGGATTCATACTTGTGTTTTTGGTCAATAGTAATACTAGAAACAGGCAAGTGAAGCCAGGGAGGATGTAGCCCAGTTCAAGTTCCAGCTGACTGAAGCCAAAAAGAAAAAAAAAAAAGAAAAAAACACACCAAAGAAGCCCCCTTTAACTTGTTTAAATTTCTGTCCCATTTATAAGTCTGGCAGTAATAGTTGCAGACTCAGTTAGCCAGCTACCATAATCCTGCTAGGTCTGCCCCTGGCATGCACAGGCACATTCCAGGTTTAATGCACAAAGACCGTTCTGTCACCAAAGTCTTCCAAAGTACATTTACAGAAGAGACTGAAGGCTCACTTGTGGCCCAGGTACTAGATTTTACCTAAGTTGCTCTGGTGTTGACAGCAGTTTATGTCAGACTGCAGCTGAAAACTGGAGCAGCAGCCCCCAGGGACTCCAGGATTAATATTCACTCTGAGTGCTAGGCTGCACTGATGTCTCCTCGCTGCCTCCATCACCTATACCATGGCATGTGCTACCTTACTTAGAGCTATGTCTGCCCACACCATAATCACTTTCTCACACATCCGTGTGGACCCAGCTCTGGCTTCTAAAACTGGCAAGGCCCCACGGAAAGAGGAGATAGCAGACTGATGCACATCTGTACCTCCAGCCCCCTTGGATCCCTGGAAGAGGAGATGCTTGTGTGAGCATGGGTGTCCAGTAAAAGTTTTATGCCCAGCGAGTAAACGGTCCGACAAAGTCTGAGGAGACACAAAGAACAGCATGTGTAGCATTACCTTTAAAGCTGCCACCTCAAGAATTACTTGCTTGGTACTGGCAGATAAAAACAGGTATCACAGGAAAAGAAGGGTGGAGAGCATAGCTAATTGAAGTCAAGCTGGTTAAACCAGGAAATAATGTAAAATGAGCAAAGAAGAAGCAGAGAGGGAAAACTGGAGAGAAAAGAAATGTCATTGAGAGTAAGGAAGAAAGGGGTAGTAGGAGGAAAGGACTGAAGTGTATTAGATGACAAAAAATAGCACCTTAAATGTTAAGGAAAAGTGAAAAGGGGGGAGAACATCCATACACTGAAATTCCATTACACTTGAATACCACATATATTGCAATCCTGATGATCTCAATGGTTAAATGGGGATGTGATTGCCTTTGGAATTTGGAAAAGTAACTGTGCAGTTTAAGAATTTCGTATTAATTGATTGTACATGCTAGCAGGAAATAAGTAGCCTTAGTTTAACTTCAGAACTAGAAACAGCTGATTTAAAATGCTGGTTTTATTCACTGTGGGACAAAGGTATCCCTAATTTTATTACAATAATAGCATCACTCATGCTAAAAGTGCAGTAAAAGCTGACACGATACCACTGCATCCTATTCTGTACAGGAGTTAGAAGTTGTCATTGGACCAAGTGGAGCCCTCTTTCTCTGCATCACTCAGTGCAACAAAGGGGAAAACTGACTATTTTTGTTTTTCTGGGGTTCTTCTGAATGATCCTCATCCAACAGTTTAAGCAACTTCCGCATCGCCGTGCTGTGAACTCCATTAGAGCAGTGTCCGGGGATCACAGAAGAACGCTGACTAGAATACATTTTACTTTGCTTATCTGCAGCTGCCAAATACTTTGGATTCTGTCCCCAGCTGTGAAATCCATGGTGGCATCTAGGGGTTGTTCAAAACCCCACCAGGGCTGGCTGGGGACTGCAGAAAGGGAGGATGGGTAGCTCATCCAAGTGCACTGTCCTTTCTGAGGAGCTTTTGGTTTATACAGGAAGGCAATCAAGGGGACTGGTAGGCCCAGACTAAAGTACTGTAGAAATAGCTTCTCTTTCTACTTTGCTGTTTTAAAGTAATGGCAGAAAATAGTTGTATTCATTGACTTCACAGAGCTAGGGAGCAGTGGAAAGCATGAGGAAAAGGAGGGAAGGTTCAGTTCAGGAGTGATCCATCACAGTGTGAAAGAAAGTGCAAATGTTGGAGTGAGAGGAAAGAGCACCAGATCTCATGAGGAAATAAGGAGAAGTGAAGAATGGACAGAGACAAGAGGATGAATGAAGGGAAAGTCTCATAATTCTTCTTCTAACTGTTATCTTTAAGATTTGAGGGCATGTGGAGTGATCCACGACTTCAGTGCCCTGACATGGTGACTTAGCAGGTGGAGCAGAAACAGGAGGATTCAGGGATGGTTCTGGAAAGTGAACCTTGAGGCCAGGGCCTGGAGATGAGCAGCACCTGGGAACTACTTGCTTCTCAGGTGGTTCTCGTGTGCCTGACAAATCTTGCACTTCTTCCCACAGGCTGTTGAATTTCTTTCCAATAGGACCTTATCAGTGGAAAATGAAGTTGAGTCATCAGTGCTTAGTCTCAGCATTACAGAGGGGGGAAAATTTCTGGCAGTACTGACTCCCAGCTGAAGCTCTTTGTGTTCAGCATTTGTGGCCTGTGCCCAGCCCACAAAGTACTAGCAGACTCCTTTTCCTCTTCACGAAGGCTCGCCCGCTTACTTTTGAAGGGGTGGGTAAGACTGGTCAGACTTGCCAAATTCTTGGCAAAGATTCCTCCTTGGAAAGGCAGAGACCCAGTTCCTGTTGGTGCTGTCATGATGTGATTTTTACAGCACTCTGCACAGCCTGGTGTTTCAAAGGCAGAGGCAGTGCCAGTGCCATGTTGCTCTCTCACGTCAATCTCCAACACTACCAAGAAATTGTGCTACCCTGCAGTAAAACTGATGGAAGAGCAGGATCCAGGCGGAGCTTGGTGCCACTGTTTATGTCCATCCTAAAAGTTTGCTCCTGGGAGACTCAAGTCTGGAACAGCACCACGACCAGGCATGCAAATCTCAGTCCCTCCTGTGCTTGGTGCAGGAACAGCACGGGCGTGAAGAAATGGGGATGCTGGCAGAGCTTTATGCAGAAGTGGTGGGCTATGTTTGGTAGCTTCAGGCACATGGGCAGGGCTGCGGTGAGCTGGAGCCTTTCCCTTCTGCAGCATCTCTGGGCAGAAGCTGATGATATGGGATTCTGGGCCATGAGCAGGGGTGGAGGAACCTGTTGGCAAGCAGGGACAGCCAGGACTGTGGGTACCTTTGGGGCTTGGATAGAGCAGCCAGGGATCCAAGCCAAGCCCTGACTCTGAAAGAAATATTGTTTTGTTAAAAAGGAGCATGGCAGTGACAGTCTGGTACCTCCCTGCCTGTGGTCCCTAAGCAAGCCAGCCCTTGGTGCAACGTGTTCCTCAAGCACACAGAAATAATTAACAAATGTTCCCTTGTATCTCAGCCAGCACTGGAGGTACCTAATTATGGACATTGTTTCTGTAAGAAACACCAAATAAATGTCCCTTTTCATTCCCAGAAGGGAGTAAAGAGCCATGAATACAAAAAGCATCAGGCCCAGCAACGTGTTAGCATATGCAATTGTCCCTCACAGCTTTGTGAACTGATGCTAACTGGACTGGAGCCACTGGAGTTAAAACACCTGAGAGAAGAAACAGGTTTGTAACTGGAAGGAAAAGGAGAATTCTCTGTGCATGACTGATTAGAAACACTTTTGCCCAACATGATTAATTCAGTATGTACTAGGAGCCATGAGACCTTTAAGGGAGATGTTGGCAGCTCTTTGAGAAGTCTAGTGATTCAGAAAACTATAAAAGCATAATTTTGCTAGACCTGACAAGCAAGTTTGCATATTTTAGAGAAGCTCACAAAGAAGGAAGCTGAATCCCAAATATCCAACTCTCTATGAGGGTCTTCACATGCAGTACTTCCAGCAGGATAACAGTGATACAAAAACACAACATACAGAATGAATGCTGTCAAAATTTAATTGATAGGTATGAAAAACAACCAGAAATCACTGGGCCTGATAAGAATGAGAAACCTCAATATAAAAATGTGACTGATTAAAATCTTATTTGTTGGACTTGGTTTCTTTTTTTTCTGAAGAGGGTATCAGAGAAGGAACTAAAAGTTATGTGATAAGCCCTGAAAGTCTAATTAAAGAAAGAGAAAAGAGCAACTACTGGAAGGCCAGGTTCTTCCCACATGCCACAACTCATATACATACACAGACAAACCCATATATCTCCATCCATGGCCCTGATGTGTACCAGCATTCGTCTTTTTATTACAGACATTTTCTTTATGGGGAGTAAGTTTCAAAAATGCAGAGTTTGTACCCCTGTTGAAATTGTTTAGTCCACTCACCGATGTAAATGAGGACATCAGGGACTGCTGCTCTGGAAAGACATCAGAATATAGTACAGGAGTTCTCTTCTTTCTTACACAAGTTCTTTCTTTTCCTGGCCTTACACAAATATAGTCTATTATACACCCAAATCCTTACATAAATCTTGTCCAAAAGACTTCTAATCAGAAAAGAAAACAACAACCCTGTATTTCTCACACTATAAAAAAGACCACCTTGGGAAAAAAACAATGCACTCACAGAGTGGTATGGTGTCTGTTAAGAGAGTTCCCATTTAGCAAGTGTTAGCTATTCAAAGAATTAACTGAAATGGGGTGGTAAGTCAGCATCTGTTCCTTGTCACTGAACTCGGGGCTATAGCAGAGAGCAGAGAAAGAAGTGAGTTATAAAAATTTTTAGCAGGAAAATGGAAAGAAATAACTTCACTGTTCCATAGTCTGGATGATTTTCTGAGAAGGTGGGTCAAAATACCTGTGGTTGCTTTTCCAAATTGTCTCCCCACTCAGAGAACACATGAGTAGAAGAATATAAGAGACACAAGACATGGAGCAGAGAGGACTCTGCTTTTCTGCAACTGTGGTTTTTTGTAACAGCACATGTATTTGGCTAGATTTATGCTATTCACACTCTTTATATATCCCTTTGCATTTTATTTGTGGCTGAGTGTAAGGTAAGAATTAATGCTGTTGTTTTAACAAGCATATTTCAAGTGGGTAAAAGCTGTCCCATGGCCTTGTATGCCTGGGATGAATTGTTCTGTGATTAGTTGTGACCAAACCCAGAAGAATTATACACAAAATTACTCTTTTATTACCCCCATTACAATGCATTAACTGTTTGCTAGGTGCTGACAGAGTCAGAAACCCTGGCAGCCGTTCTTTTGGTTTGTCACAAAGAGTGCCGGCTCCAAACCAACAAACAGAGCATGCTGGAGCTGGTCAAAGAGGAACGTGGGTGCCAGTGACAGCGAAATGACAGAATTCACATTTCCTTGGGACTAGAAAGAGGCAACACTACAGTAAAAGTCAACAGGATTTCAGGAGGACAGATTTCAGTTATCCAGAGAGTCGTTAGGTAACACTTCCTGGAAGGCTGATCCAAGGCAAAAAAGGGAGTTTTAGAAGAAATCATGTACCATGAAAGAAATTTTATTAAAGGTGCAACTGCAAACTTCCCAGGTGCAGGCAATGGTCAGGAAGCAGAGTAAGTGACCACCTTGCTTATATCCCTTTGATCCCTAACATGGGAGGAAATTATACCGGAAGTAGAAACTGTATCAGAGAACTGGAGACTTATTTTCAACAGCACACAAGAGCAACACCAGACAGGCCAGTGAGATGATAGTCCTAGCAACTATTGCTTGTGAAATCCTTCTGTCAGTGCATTAATAACAGGAAAAACAGAGTAAATGAACTACTCAATGGAAGAGTAATTATCAGCAAATGACATTGAAAGACAACTTACTTAATGTCTTTTTTGCTGAAATGTGACTGACAGTTAAGAGCAAAGGAATGGATCTATGCAAGGTGGTGTTTTCTTAATCTGTCTAGGAGATGGAATAGAGAGATTTCTGTAAGGCTGAATGGGAATGTAAATAAGTTAGATTAGAAATAAAAATTATCTCCAATAAAACAAATAAATTGTCTGCGGGAAAAATCCTACTAATTCAACAGGAACTAATTCAAAGTATTGCATTTGGGCAAGGGGTTGTGGAACTCAGTTTACAAAACACAGGATAAGGAACTGTGATGTAGAAAGAAGTATAAAACTAATGGAACCAACAAAATCATATTGTTCCTGAAATGAGGAAACACAGTACAGGTACAGATGTGTGATCTATAAGTACATGAAGTAATACTGATGCATGGTTTAGTGTTAGGGTCTCAGACAGGGCAGAGTGTTTGTTGCAGGATGTTGAGAAGCTGGAGGAAAGCCATGAAAACTATCAAAATTCTAAAAAACGTGGAAGCAAAGATTGGAAAAAAAGTGGGGTCTTTTATCATAGGAGTGAATGATATTGTTGAGGAAGGAAGGACCAAGAGAGTCTTCAAATGCATTAGAAGCTGCTACAAAAAGTTAGAGAGTAATCTATTTTCTGTGCTCCTTATGGGTAGGGCACAATATAGTAGAATTTTAAGGTTAAGAATCTACAGCACAGGAATAGATTTGCATCGGCAGCTTGTGGCAGGTCCATAATTTAGTTCTCTGATAACAGACTAGGTGAATATTCATCAGGAATGACCTGCAACAGCTGCTGCTAGCCTGGATGAGTGACATTCTACTTGATGCTTCAAGGATGCCTCCAGCCTTACAATATTTTGATAGGAGTGGGATCTTGACCTCCACAGGGTCAATACCAAAGAATCCGACTGAATTCCCGCAAGTCCTCAAGTGCCAGGCAGGCTCTCATAAATGGCACTAGCTAATCCTATAGCAGCCAAGGGTTTATTGTGCTCTCCTGCTCTTCATGGACTCTTTAGAGTTACATATTGGTAGCAGAACTGCAATCAGAGTGGGAGACTGAGTGCCATAGATTACTCTTGTCTCACCCAGTTCATCACTTCCCTGTTGCTTGACACCACACTGTTTTTTCCAGCCATAAATTTGACAGCCAAACAAACACTTGTGACAACCCCAGTTTGAGGGAGCAGCAGGGGTGAGGCTGGGAGGTGAGGGCTATAGCCAGGCTGGCTGGGCAGAAATTTCACTGATGAGGGGTGCAGTACTACAGCACCCAGAAACAAAGAGCAGAGCAGGCCCTGTGATAGTAACCGGGGTTAGTCAAGTCTAGTTCACCAGGCAAAGCCAAGGAAAAGCCAGGATATCAAGTCTACAAGCCAGAGTCACTGTCCAAATCAGTGAGGCACCTGGCCAGGCACAGGGACCGTGGGTGCCTTGGGTTGAACAGACTGCCTAAGCCAAGGGGACCAGACCCCTACTTCCTCAGCTTTTTCTCACCTGTTTCCTTCCCCAGCAGGGTTCCAAGGGCACCAGATCTGAGCTGGCCTCAGGGACCAGCTACCAAAAGGCTGGGTAGGGCAGTGCCTTTACAATCCAGACAAAAACATTTGCCACAGCACCAAAAAAAGCAAATTCCCCAGCACTCCCCTGAATGACAGATCCATATTGCACTTTAAGGGATAGGCAGGAGCTGATGTAAGAAAGGCCGCTGATAAGCCACAGCTTGAGGGAAAAAAAAACCCAAACACATATTTTCAACCTCAGTGGCTGGTTTTGACCAGCTCATACTCTCAAGGCTGTTGCCAAAAGAAATGAGGGTATGTTGTTTGGTTTGGTTTGGTGGTTTGTTTGTTTTATGTTTTGTTTTGTTTTGTTTTGTTTGTTTTGTTTTAAAGGGCAGATTAGCAGTGACATTTCTGATACCCTCATTTCTGGTTTCTCTAGGCTCAAGAAACCAGATCTGCTAATGACAACACTCTTTCCAAAACATTTTCTGTGTTTTAGAATCCAGTGCTACACCCATAACTTCCCTGAGTGTAATTGAGGTTGTTACCACTTTTTATTGCTACAGCCCCTTGCCCAGCAGCAAAGGACCACCAGACTCTCCAGCAGCAAAGGACCACCAAAGAATCTCTCTCAAAATGTTCAGTATTTTATTTGTGTTTTGCAGTCACTAGATGATTATTGAAACAAAAAAATTTTCTTGGTTAACTGAGGAAAGATTTGTTTGGCAGGACTCAAGCCATCATGCTAAAGTGTTTGACTATAGCCCTGGTGACACAATTGGCCCATGTGTATGAGGAAGTGACAACATCAGCTAAGTCCCACCTCTGACTCTACCAACAAATCTGACAATTTTGGAGACTATAATTACTTGATCATCTTTGTCAGATGCTTTCACTGACTCATGTGTTATGGACTATGAGGTAGTGTCTCTGCTTTCTGGATCAAATTAGCCATTGGTGTGGCTGAGCCACATGATTTATAGAAGCATCTGCTTAATTCTGGTAGTTAATCTTTATATACCACTCTGCTCATCGTCCAGCCTGTTCTCTTTTCCTTCCAGGGTGTTTCTGAAGAGCTGTCTCTTCTGGCCAGGCAAAGAGCAGTTGTACAGAAATCCCTATGGCTTGAGTAGAAGGGTGTGCTTTTGCAGGCATGCTTTGCCTTTCAAACTATGCTATTAAACTCACTGAGTCAAACAGGGAAAGGCATTTCACCAGACTTCAAGAAAGTTCTTGTAACCACTTCAAGATGAGCACTGTTTTGACATTGGGAAAAGAAGAACTGAGGGACAGAAAGAAGGAAAAGGAAGAGATATACAGGAGAAAACTGATTAACCATGTTGGGGCTTCTATGTCACACATGCATGTCATCCAAAATTACAAACAGGCTTTATTCTCCCCGATGACAACTGAACTAGCATTTATTTAAATGCAAACCTGTATCAGGTCAGATATTGGCTTTCTGCAGAATCAGGAGGAGACTCCCAGGACAGAGCCTCTGGAGTGGCCTCAAGCTTCTTTGGATAAATCTTGCTTTTTTCCATTCCCAGCATCACCTCTGCTTTGAACACCTAGGGATGTTTCTGGTTGGCTGCTGGCAAAATGGCACTGGAAAGAAATTTGTTAAATTAGCACTTCTTGCTGCCAGAAAACTTTTTGACTGCAAGGTGGGAATGTGAGAAACCTCCCACTCTGCACATGGGGCATGCATTCGGCTGCTATGCTCCACTGGAAAAAATCTGCTGTAATTTCAAACAGAAACCACAGAGGTCTGACAAAGCCTGTAGGAGACTCCTGGAACTTTTGACTAAATTGTTACTGTGTTTCTAAGCAGTCGGACTTTTCGTGCTAGCCTGCATTACTTGTCTAGCAAAGTCCTTATCATGATATCCAACCAAACTTCCCATTGACTAGGATGAGATGTTCAGCAATGCACAGTGTAACAATGTAAAGGACAGGATCTATACAGAAAAGGCTATTTAGATTTTTTGGTGGTCTCCATTTTTCCAAACAGGATTTCACACCCACATTTTTACCATGTTTTGCTTTCGGCAAATTTCTGGAAGGTGCAAACTTCACCCAGGGAAATGGAGACTTCATTTAAAAAATAGGAATCAAATTATTGGCTATAAACAATGAGGTTATATTTATCATCTTTTTAATTACAAGACAGCAAGGTATCTTCCTTCAGGTTCATTGTCCAAGTGTCTCAGTCCTCAACACAACTGGAACAGTCAGGCTTGCTCTTTGGGTTCTGGTGGCTGTACATGCTTAGGGGAAGAACTGCAGGCCTGGACCCTACATCAAACCTGCAGCAGCAAACACAGTGGTCCAGATTTATCACTTCCTGAGCTCCATGAGCTTTGAATCAGACTCTCTTTCAAGTTCATCAGAGAAGTAATCAACGAAAGCTGCAGTAACCAAAACACTGTTGGGCAGGCTGAATAAAAAGCAATAAGTAACCTCATTTCATCAACCCTAACTTCAGTATAGTCATTTAAACACTGAGCCTGTGAACCAGAAGTTTGGAAGCAAGCTACTCCAGTCAATGGAAAGACATTCACTAAGCTAAATGGCTTTGTATCAAGCTTTTACTGGATAGAACTATAAAATATTTCCTCCAGAAGTTCTGCAGGCTATTTTAGTCTATCCACACTGTGGGGAAGGAAACTAGAAAACAATAGCTGGCCAGACCAGGAGAAAATACATAAATATGGGCAATTGAAATACAAAAAGGTAAAATCTCATTGGTAAATAGCCGAAGTATGATCAGTATGCTTAACTATAGCTTGAAGACTGCTCTCCAGTGGCTGTTCAGTTGTACTGATTCATAACCCTGCATGGAAGTTCTGCAGAGTGCATAGCATTTTCTAAAAAAAGAAATTAAAATTAATCCTAGGTGAGTCCTAGCAAAGCTGGTGTTCTAAAAAGATTCAAAGTATAAAGTATCAAGCACAAGGCATCCCATTTCTGTTAAAAGGAGAGTCTTTATTTTTAATCTCTTAAAAAGAGCAGTCAATTAGCCTGCCAAGAAGATGTTTGTACTTTTGAATCTGGATATCAGCACATAATGTATTTCTAGTTAAATTATTACGTAACATAATTTATTGTGTTAATAAAACACAAAGGATTCAAATCAACTTGCACAATGTCTAAGTGTGAGTGATTCACTCTTTCAGTCTGTTGGGTTTGAATCTTGTTTTAACACCAGCCACGTCTTTTTTTCAGCTAGAATAGAAGTGGTTTATATTACTGTGTTAATTATGTGAGCCTTTAAAACTGTGGTTTGGAAAACATTACACATCTGAGGTATTTGTGCAAATTAAGGGATTAATAACAAAGAGCTGTTTTCTTTGTTTTTAAATGGAGTCCTTGAAAGGAGTGTGCATGCATGAGGTGGAGCTGAACCAGGACTGGTGTGTGTCTGTGTGCATTGCTCTCCCTCCTCTTTCCCCATGCCTTCTCCTCAGCAAGATACGGATCATCTTGTGAGCCTCATGGGTGACAGCTGGCTGGCAGGTTACCTTCTCGCTCACCTGAGCATATCCCCTAAGCTGAAACCTAGTTCTCAGGTGCTAAAAAAGAGCATAAATGTACTGACACATGCGTTCAATTGTGTAAATGAAAATAACAGCTTTCTGACTCTTTATCTTTCAAAAAAAGATTTCTTGCCTTACTTGAGGCCAAAACACAAACTGTGCTTTAGCCAAATAAAAGTTATTGAGCTCAACAGGGCAACTAAGTAAAATTTAATGGCCTGTGACTTAGAGGTTACACCATGTGATCTAGTCCCTTTTGGTTTCCAATTCCACAAGCCTAAATGGAATTTAAGCGGTGCTTTTTTTTTTTCTTTAATTAGAACATTGGTGAGACTGGAGGGGCCTATCTAGCTTCAGCCACACATAGGTGTGGATGGATGGCTGTATTTTCTTTGGGTAAAAGACTGCCCTTCTGCATTGTGTTTGGCTTCATTTTTGAGGTGGCTGGATATCCAGTCCAAATACAAATTGGCTCAGAATTAATTTCCACTTCCTATCCTTCCTTTTGCTTAAAAAAATATAACCCAGGATTCGGCTTGCAGAATTCTTGGCTTTGTGGGCAGGATTGCAAGGCCATTCAATAACCAAAGAGCACAGTACACAAGGAGCATGAAGGATGTATCCAGAAATTCTTTGGTATAATAATCTGACTCAATACCTCCCGTCAAGAAAGTTAATAATTATTTCCAAGTAACTTTTGCCAGACAGCTGTGCAATTGCTCAATTGCTGATGTGCTGACTCAGGAGTGAGACCTGAGAGGTATTACAGAGAAGATCCCTACAGAGAAGAACATGAAATAGATCAAAGCAGATATTGAAATACCCACTGTCATAGTTCCAAATGTATCCTCCAGGTCAAACTGACAGGGCAGAAACCCTGGAAATAATGAACTTGGAGTTTAAAGCAGCCACCAGAATTCAGTGTCTTACCTGGGTCTAGTCAGCTCTTGAAATCTTATTTCCAATTACTTTGCTCAAAGACTGAGAAGGACTTACTATGTGACAATCATTAAGCATCTAACTAGGCCATAAGGCAGAATTTGCCCGATAAAAAGCCTTCTCAGAAGTTAATGGGATACTTTATTTATGGAGCTGTTCATTCATGGTGGTTCCACCTACTTAGCAACAAGTAAGTGAAGAAAATATTTGAAGACTTGTTATCCACCACTTGTGCCAATACATGGTCTCGATAGCATACTCTGCTTTGAAAACTTCTGTGTTAAAGCTACTATCATAGCATATTGAGGATGACATAAGCAACACCTAATGCTTCCTTCAGTGTGGACTTCATTCTAAAATCAAGGCCAGGTCATGTTTTAAAAATCTCCCCTAGAATTATCAAGACTCCCTTCAGGACTGAGCCCTGTGACTCAAAGTATCTTGCATTTGCTCCTTGCCTTTTTTCAGGTGCAAATAAAGAGTAATTGGAAAACATCCAAGATCTGCCAGAGAGATAAGGCAGCTGTAATTTTTAGTATTAAGGGCTGGCTAAAGCTTTCAGTGTTCTGAGTAATACTATGAAGTCATAGAGGAAAAGAACTGGAAGCCATGGCATAGAAAAGCTGAGGTTTGGGAAGCTTACAAATTTCTACTATTTGCAAAAATTAGTAGACTGGATGGATATTTATACCCTGACTGCAGCATACCAATTGGTGAATTAGCTGGGTGTAATGCTGGGTGTGAGACAGCTCAGTATCTTCTTCATTGCTAACACTGAGTAGCAGCAAGCATGAAATATCCTTCCATTCCCTGATTTTCATCTCTAGACTATCTTTCCTTCCTTCTTGCACTGTTACCTCCTTCTATGGCAGCAACTGCCACGTCCTCCTTCCTGGACTCTCCTTCCCATGTCATGAATGAGGCACCTACTTAGGTCTGCAGTCTGCCCACGGAGTTGGATAGCTACATTTGTAGTTCCCCTTTTAAGTGACTACCAACCCCTATTCTTTGTGAGAAAATCTGTCTTAACTGTTCTGCTTTTGTTGTTCATTAAATCCATCTTCCTCGCCCAGAGCAGGTACAAGATTCCTGCCATGACTACCTTGCCTGTTTATAGATATGGAGGGTTTGCATCTTGATCTGTGCTGTGCTCTCCCGTGCTGCTCTGTCTCTGTCAGAAGAGAAGGGTTTTCTAACGTCCAGCCTGGAGGCTCTTGCTGCTGTTTAAGCTCAGTGTTTCCCTTTCTAATTTCCATAGATGGAGGGAAGAGATTATTCCCTTCTTTATTGCAGCAACCTCAGAACTCCTGTACTAACACTCTAAAGGAAGCTCACTCTGGGCTTTCTTAACACTGACGAGAGTAAAATTTGCTCTTTGTGTATTACAAATTATACCTGTATTTCTGCAACCCAGCACCTCCTACTTTGCAACAGCACAAAATGTTGATTTTCACTTGATTTATTGTCCACAGGTGCTCTTCATCCCCTTTCTGAAGAAATGGCTCTTTATCCTGTATGTATGTGTCTGATGGACCCTGCATAATATCCCATCTTTCACCTGACCCACTGAATATCATCCCATTCTTTCCAGACCATTTCTGGGATTTGTTGGAATTGTTTAGCCTCCTCAGCAGCACGCATCCTCTGCCCCAGCCACCAGCCTGCTTTCACTTGAACACATACTTTTTAGTCTTGCAGACTGCTTAGGAACGTCTTGAATAGCTCTGGTTCTGAGGCAGATCCCTGTCAAAACCCACTCAGTATGTCTTTCTAATTTTGACAGTCAGCCACTGAAAACTCCTCTCCCAGTGCAGTTTTCTATTAATGTACCTTCTGTGCTATGCTGCTTACCTTTACAGGTCATTTTGACAGATATTTGAGACAACTGTAATTGCAGTTTTACTCCAGAAGCAAAATTTGTATTTATTTTCAAGAAACTGCCAACAATATCCAGTCTTCAAAGCCAACTGATAATATTTTAAATATTTGAATGAATAGCAGTTTAACTTCAGTAGTTATCTGGCAAAGCTCTTGAGAAGCCTCAGAGGATCACTGAGGTTTGTGGGTTACTGGTCTCCAAGAAATGACATATCTGTAATTTGCAATATGGATAAATAGCATGTGACTAATGATTTCATTTTTAAGAGTGCTCAGAGGGTAAGCTAGGGAATTGATTTTCAAGATTACAACTGAGGCTGAAAAAAAAGGCCAAAATACCTATATTCTGTTAAAAATCAAACTCACAGCATCGTTAAACATTAATAAACGTTTACTCATAACATTTGGAAGAAATATGTAGCAGTTTCTATATATGTTACAAAATACCTTCTGATATATGTGGAGAAACATATTTTATCCTTAATTTAAAAACCACATGTTGTTGTGCATAGCCCTTTCCATTGACTTTTGTGAATATTACTGAGACAATATATTCTCTTTGAATCAGAAAATCATTACAGAACAATGTCTCAAACTTAAAGCCTTCATAAGTAGATTTTTCCCCCTCACAATACACATTGCATATTAAGAAACATTTTCCAGCTGTATCAGCCTTCATTTACAGTTTTAAAAATGTTAAAGTGAATGGTGTAGCAAAGTGAAATAATACTGAAAGTGCAAGCATGAAAAATGGGATTAGTAATTTTTTTAGGCATCAAAGCAAACTGCACTGGAAAGAAGACTGGAAAATAACTCAGAAGGTCCAGATGGGCTGAATAGGTGATCTTCATCTGAAGACTCCACTTCTGTGAAGCTGCAAAGTACTGAGATGCTGTGGTGACCGATGTACCATAAAGCCTTACCCCAGACAGAGGGATTTTGTATAAGCATCTTCGAAATTGTGTAAATTAATTAGGAGCATATGTTCAATGTGTTTCAGTAAAATAGCTACTTGTGAGGCCAGCAGCTGTAAAGTTAGTGGTCTTAGAGTCCCAAATGACTTTTGGAAATTGCAATCGTTTAGATAATTTTTAAAAAGCACTGCACACTTATTTAAAACATAAATAGATTTAGGCCTAAACAAATTCTTGTATAAAGATAGACAAGAACTGTCAGCTTCGCTTTCTATTCATAACAGCAACAGGCTGAATGTGGAATATGTAATGTGTACTTTCAAGTGATTTGTAACAAAGGTTTGAACTGGTTTTTACAGGGAATATGAGTTGATTTCTACTCCTGCAGCTCTCTTCCCAAGGCTTTAAGGAATAAACTGTAGCTCATTAATGGTGTTCAGAGGTATTGCCAACTTCCTTGGAATTGTGGTAGGTGGTGGTCATGAAATACACAGGTTCTTCAGGAAGCCTGGCACCACTGACTGCTGGTGAAAATGCTGAAATCCCCTTCTTTGAAGGGGTAGATGGGTTAGATTTCAAATAGAAGCTGGTTTGTCCTTACTAGTGGGAGGCTTCCAGAGGAAAAAGGTAATCCTTTGAAGGCTCCTGTTGTTTACTGTATGAAACTGCCACCATGGTTCATTGCTCAAAGAACTTCTCATTTCAGTTCTCTGCTCTTTTCCTCTTCCTGCTTTGCAAGTCTTGGGATTTATTTCTTTTTATGCCTTTAGTGCAAATGGAAATGTTATGCTCTAAATCTTGTTACTTCAAAATTTCCTGTAGAGTAACATTAGAAATGAGAGTGAAATTGCAAAATAGTCAGAATATGCTCTTTTTGCTCTTCAGGAGTTCTGATCTCTCTCTGCTCCCCTGCAGGTACTGCATCCATCAACCACCCCAGACAAAGACAAGACTGCAAAATGCAGTTGCCAAGGAAGAACTTGTCCCACTCAGCAAATAGGAGACATAAGAGGTTTAGAGTTTCATTACTGCCATCCTGCCAACCTGTAGACCCTTTGCTCTTGGAACTAGACCCATTACAAAGATAACATCTGAACTGTTTTCATGGCAGGAGAAAAGGTCTCTCTCCTCATACTTTGGTGTGACATCTGTACCTCTTTGTCTAAAGATGCGGAGTTCGTAGGAGATATTGTTTGCAGGTATTAAAAGAAGTTCTCTTTCTCCAGAGGGAAGCATCCTTTTGTTGTTCAGCTTCAAGGGGTGCCACAACATGTGACAGATTTGTGCAGACCTCTCTGCTGTGGACAGTGGGTCGGCCAGTGCTAAAATTTATGACAAACAGGAGTTCAGTGGTTAAAGGAGGGATCGTGGCCTCGGCTTGCCACCAGACAGCCATTGGGTTTCACCCATGGGGCAGCATGTACTGCATCCAAGGGTGTGATGGCAGCTGTGGATGTGTACATTATCTCAGTGGGCAGTAATGGATCAGATCCTGGGTCCATCCTGGAAGTCCAGTCAAAAGCAGGAGACAGGGCCAGAGACGGAGCTGGAGACAAGATACAACAGGGGTCTGAGAGGCCCATCCAGAGGACAAGCTGCCTGCAGCAAAGGTCTGAGGTGCAGCCAGAGACATCCAGAGGCAGGACTGAAGCTTGGTACACCCACGAGGCTGCTCAGGCGTTATCTTGGTGCAGAGGCCTGAGCAGAAAAGGGTCTCCTGTATGACAAGCAGAGGTGTGTACACAGGTCCTAGGTAGGAGCTGGTCAGGGCTTTTAGGGCTTGTTGGTAACCTGGCAGGGCTACGGAGTTAGGATATGCACAGAGGCTTTGCAAAAGCAGGTTAATGGCTAAATTCCAGCTTGCAGAGTCACAGTAGGCAGGATTCAACTTTCACATACAGCACTGCAGCTCACAGCTACCTAAATATGGACACCCTAAATACAGAGGCATAACAAACTAATGGCCGCGGTGACAAATCTTGGTGCTAGATGTCTCGACAACCAAAGGAAAGGTAAACTAGAGACATAGACATTACAGATTACTGAGACCCACTTTCCCATTTTGGCAAAGAAATTTCTCTCCTTCCCGTGTTTCTCCCCCAGTTTCATTCTGTTACCTTGTTTGAAATCGACCCGAGCTTCCAGAAATGTACCTAAATCTCAAAACCAATATGAACATATGTGCTTCTAAAGTTCATATTTACTTCTAAAGCTCCTGTTTTTCCTCTCCAGCTTCCTCTGTTAAAGTGTTTTCATGTTCTTCCTTTTTCTGCCACCATTCTGATTTCTTGTAAAGAAAGGGCATTTGCCAGGGTGAACAGTAGTTTCCTCTTCATCTCTGGGAATGGAGAGTTTCAAAGCTGGCTTAACAAAACCCTGACAAATCAGAATTTCCTTTTATCTCCCAAACAAGACATGATGCCAAAATCAATATATGGACAATACAGTGCTTCTGAAAGAAGACTTACTTTGGTATGTGACACAAAGGAATATATCTTTTAAAGTAGCAAAACACAGATAAGATTAATTTGCTCATTTCTTGGGAATTACCCTTCTACAGAAAAGAAAAGTTCATGTTAAGGTTTGTGAGTGCTCTGGGATAAAGTCAACACTCCCACCTACTGGTCTCATCTAAGAAAGTTTTATCCTTTTTCCTCTTTTTCTCTTTTTTTTTTGTCTTTTCACCCCCTTTTTTCACCTTTTTAAAATTTTCTCTTGTTTCTTTTTATCTCTTTTTCTTTCTGATTCTTTTCCTTTCTCTGTTTCTATTTTCCTCTTTTCCTTTCTGTATTTCTTTTTTTATTTCCTTTCACTTTTCAGATTGAAATTCCTATTTTCCATTGGAGAATCTACAGATTCACAGAGACAGAAATAACTGCACCAGCAAAGACACAGTATTGGAAAATATGCATCCTCAGAATGATCTATTTGTTCTTTTGTGACCCTTGTGAGATAACTTGGGGTGCCTTGCTGTTACGGGTGGAGAAGCTTACATCCCATCACTGCATTCTCATAGAACAAGTAATAAGGCAGAACTGACAATGTCTTCAAAATATGACAAATGATCTTTGGGCTCATTTTTTTTCAAAATCACTACAGCGTACTGAAAGTCCTGCTTGTCATTCACTGTAAGTAAGGTAAACAGTATAATATGGGGAATTAATTTATTATTGTTGTTGTTGTTGTTGTTGTTATTGTTATTTTGTGGTGAAAGTCCAGATCCCCATGTTTCCCTGTTCATGATTCCACAGTAGCTCTCATTTGTTCCTAAGGACCATTTACAACTCACACCAGCACACCCTGCCTGAGAAAGGGTGCCAGAATGCTGACTCCAAGCAATCTTATTTACTTAAATGACCACTTAATGGCCACCAGTGACTTTCTTTTCTTGTGTTCAAGTAGACACTTGAAAGTGTAAATACGGGCTATAAAGACTGAAGGTCCCACAGAAATTATTTTCTTCAGTTCCCTCAGAATCATCTGTTTTCCTAGTGCAGTTGTCACAGCTGCAAGACAATGAGTAATTCTTACTAAAGAAACTCAGCTCAGCAGAAATTCATTTTGCTAAGTAATCCTGACATATGCAGGATGTCTCCCACACACCTTCCTATGTACTGTTCTTATTTTTTGCATAAAGTAATTCTTCTGTGTTTTGATTTTCTTCACTTTTAGTCTGAAAGCCAGTAAAAATAATGAGATACATGAGGGAAACACAGTATTTTCCCTCAAAGCATTTCAATTACTTTCACTCTTTTATTTCCTCACTTCTGTAACCCTTAAAAGATTACATTATTGCTAGAAATGTGAGAGGAGAAACAGAAACATAATTTTTAAAAGCCCTCCTAATCTCTTATTTTTAATTTAAAAGTAACTACTATAAATGGCTCTCTATGATTATTTGTGTTACATTTCTGCCTATGAGCTCCAATAAGGAAGCACATGGGGATGGAATGACTTGCCCAGATTTGTGCTGCAAGCAGAGCCAAACCAGCGACCAAACCCAGGGCTCAGTCTCAGACTGACGGCCGATCCTTTGGACTGTGCTGCTCCCTTCCCAGCCAAGAAGCACATTTCCAGGGGCCTTAATAGCCAGTTGTGTGAAACCAGCCACGCTTTGCTTAATGAACATGAACTCAGAGCAGAGGGCTGCTGCCTGATGAACTATTTCATTTAGAATACTTAAGTACCTGTAGAAGGTGGATTAATCACCTAAGAGCCAGATTTCCAAAGTTATTTAAGCATCTAAATGCACAAAAGACCATTGACCGGGGTTTTCAGAAGTACCTCCCTGTTTCACTGCCCTGGGATATTCATCCAACAGGTTTAGGCAGCTCAGTGATTTTCATCACCTGACCAGGGTTCTCACTGGGAAAACAGCAAAAAGGAGGCCTCCATATCATAAATATGGCTCACAGCCAGTGCCAAGGGCTGGTGGGGCTTCTGCATCCCTTCCCTTCTCCTTTACCTTGGAGTTGTACTAATTGCTGTCTTCAACTCTGCTAGAATTGTGAAGATCCGTATTTTGACAAGGTTGTGCTGTCTACAATTCACTATGTGTGGGCTTTTCTGATGTGCTTTGGAATTCGTCATGACCATTTTCTAACCTCCTTTTTCCCATGGAACAGCACTGACTCATTGGATGGAACAGGCAAGCTGCTTTGCTCATGTCTCCTCCAAAGTCCTGGGTTTGTTTTCAATGTCCTGAATAAATACTACGAGCAGGATGTGACATCCATCCATCCTAGCTTCCCACTGCCAGCTGTAGGAACTGAAGACATGTACATGCTGCAGGGAGTGCTCAGGAATGCACAGGCTCCCACATTTCTTGTCAAAATGCATGTGCCTTTTGTGACAGTGCTCATGCAGGTACAATGTCACAGCCTCACATGGATTTAGTCTCTCATTTCCACTTTTACAAGAAAGGAGATAACAGCTCCCCATCATCTGTGCTGTGATAGCATGGCTTCTTCTTGCTGAAGTACTAGTTTTGTTCTGATGCAACAGTGGTGGGAGCTGTTCTTTCACATTGCTGCCCTTAGTAACTGTTTGGGCATTGGTCTAAGTGGTCCAAGACAAGCATGGTTCCACCAAAAATCTCTAACCTGCATTTACATTAAAAAAAAAAAAAACAGTAAAAGAAGAGTGTTCAACCTTCTCAACATGCAGGAACTTTCCTCACTTCTATTGGTGTCTAAGTCTGCCAGTTTGTGTGAAGTGCATGTAACCCTGCATCCCTGCTGGGTGCCATGGGATCCATCTGCTGAGCCTGCCCAAGAGCAGGGAGGTTGTAGGAATAGCATTTTGGTTGCTCCAGGATGAAAGGTATCTTAAAGGCAAAATATTTTGTTTAATTGGATAGTCTTCCAGCTGTATTAATAAAATATTGGTTAGCAATGTTTATATATACAAGATTTATCATGGTAAGATTGATTCCAAACTTAGATATATTGTGCAAGAAAATGAAGAGAAATCAGTCATGCTGTCAATCCAATTTCATTTCCTAGCAGTTTTTCTTCTGAACCAGACAGGTCCCTGGAAATACACGTTTCTTAACCAGAAATGTCCTTCAAACTTAGCCCTGACGCCAATTTGAGACTCAGCTTCATCAACTAGATTTTTGATGCAGTGCAGCACCCCAGTATTTCTGGCCCAATTGAAAGGGAATCCCTGGCCCTTTTCAAAAGAAAGAAGCAGTGTTCTCTTGTTCAAAGAAGAGCATTAAAAGCCCTAAGCATGGACTGTTGCTGTAAGGTTGGCCTCCCTACTCTTTTGCTGTACAAGCTTTTAGCTCAGTACTTTGGAAAAGAAATCTATATATATTGAGATGTGCACATTCCACCACAAACCTTTCTTAGAGAAACCACAAGGTTTTTTTGCGTTTAACTGCCAAAACCTAGGAAAAATTTTCCCGGTTCAAGGAAATCCAGATTTTACAGTACAAGCATGCACAGTTATGGGTCACAAACAGCTTTGACTTAGGTATTCATTGGCTTTTTGGAATAATTGATGCAGTTGTGGTTCTAGATGAAATATACCAATTTTTAAAGACTGCATTTTTTACTTTCATATCTCTCTTGGTTTCAGTGAATCTAAATCACTACATTTTTCTTTTTGGATTATAGGTATAACTACCGTGGCTATCTGGAGGTGGGAAGTCAGTTGCCATTAAAATGCTAAAGCAACCTAGAGGGAAAAAAACCCCACATTTAAAAATACATTTCTTTATTTTAAATCTGTCAGTTCTAAACCCAGCAACTTTGATTGCCTATATTCTTTAACAAATGTTAAATTAAATAAAAAATACTAGAGACAGTGAAGTTAATTGCTGGAACTGACACATATGAAATTGTTTAGTCTTGAATCTGACAAAGATGTACATTAGTTTTCGGTAAACAAACACGGTGGGTATTATTTCTAGACAGGATATGTCAAGTTTTATGCGGGAGGGCGTCTGCGAGGGCTCATTCATCAAATTGACGAAGGTGTAAAAGGTTTTAATGACCTCCTAAATCTCCTTCCCTGGCTGTCGTGGCGAGATGCCTTCCAAGGTCGGTCACCCAAGCAAGCAGGTTCACTTGCATTGTAAACAATCATAGATCAGACTGAATTATAATTGCTGGTGGACTCCGGAGCAGAGGGGCCTATATATATCACAGCACTTTCTTGTCAGGGCAGTATAGGTCAGCTGTGTTTGTTCATGGACATATTAGGCTTTGGTTTTCCTGAGCCTCTGCATCTTTGACAGTGGTCCTGCTTCCCCATTGTATTTGCTGTCTGGACAGGATGTTCTACCAGAGGAAGTTCTCCTTGTGGAAAAGGCGTCAATTAGTTGTCCAACTGACCCTCGTTCCTACTAACTCCCTCGCAGGCACAAGATTGATTTATTTATTTAGATATGAGCTTCCATTTGTTTTATAGCTTTGCCAGACGAGTAAAGCAGTAAGGCTTACAAGTTGCTGACTAAAGCAGGCAATAATGCAAATTTCCATTTCCACCATATGTCATCAGCCATTTATGTTACATATAAGGTAGTTTTTGAATGGAAGAAACATTAAAAAGGGCATGGCTGGTCAACAAGGTTAATTAATTGCTGTGTTGGCAGGCAGCTTTGTTTGAGAAGGCTGTGATGCTGTAATCATCTGAGACTTTCAAGGTTTTGCTGAGGAAATGGGTCATTGAAAAAATACAGGATTTTGCATAAATTGTCTGATAAATAAAAGAGGGGGGAGAAAATCCTTAGCAATCTAGTGTAAATACCAGTAATCAGGAATATGATACATTAAAACACATACATGTTTAGGGTGCATTGCCTCAGAATAATCTATTCCAATGCATAGGAAAGCAAACATTAGAATACCACAAGCAGGTTTTAAAAGAGCTCTTGGTCCCTGGGCAGAGTTCTGGCAAAGGAAAGCTCTGCTTGATCACACAGCATGTGTTATGAACTGCATTTGATTTTATGGCTTTCCAAAAAGCTGTCCAAAAAGAAGGTTGGTTGGTTGTTTTTTTGGGTTTTCCTCCTCGTTTTTTTGTGCAAGAGGTCTCAACCATCTTAGCATGTGTTTTTCCTCACCGAGTTGACCTAGGCTAGGGAGGTATTTGCCAAGAGGGGAAGCAGCTCCCAAAGGCAGTGACTAGAATGCAGAGCTCACTGGTTCAATTTGGAATAGTTGAGCTTTTGCTCACATCTGTCTTCTGGGCTCCTTATTTATCCCCCTCTTTTTGAGATTCTCTTCCTCCTTTATTTCTTTATAACTGCAGCAGCTGAATTTGCACTGTACCATGGTACAGTTGAAATGTACAAAGGCAATGCAAAATATCTTTTTCTAAGATGGCAGCTCTCAGATGTTTCTTAAGCATTTAAGAAAATAAGCAAGTGAAAACTTGATGTGCAGGCAATGTCATTTGAAACCCCACACCTACTGCAACCACCTGGAGAAGAAAGATCCTTTGTGAGATAACCAAAGTCCATAAAACCAAAGCAGGATCTTCCACCCAAGTGAGCCGCTGGGGAAGGGACATCATTAACTTCTCCCTAAAAAATTCACCCATGCCTTTGGCAGTGTAAAACGAGAGATTTCACCTGCTAAAGAAAATTCAGTCACAGCGTCTTGGTCTTAGTGAAGCTGCCCATGGATCAGACCTTTCCCACTGGTGTAATCTGAGTGCAGTAAGGCAACCTCAAGCACCATTTATGGTATGTGTGGAAAAACCAGGCACAAACTACCACAAATAAGAACAATTCGGCTTTCAGAAAGACTGCCAGATGGAAACCTTTTGGAGGATAACTCTTTGATGAGGCTTCCGTTACTCGGGTTTGGATTGTTTGTCTTAAGCAGAGTGTGTTTAAGAGCTTATAAAAATATCAATGGGGATGAAATTAGGAAAATAAAATGCAATTATTTGTTGTTTGGTTTTGTATCTCATGTTTCACTTGAAATGTTATCAATGCTTAGGCTTATTAGGGAACCCCAAATGGGACAAAACCACTGAGAGTTTTATGTTAGGCTGCAAGGTTGTCATTACCAGAGGCAGTGAAATGTGTTCAATTTTGTAGCTACTCAGAAGACATGGCAAATCCTGCAATGTGATATGTCTGCTGGGTATTTATAACACCTCAATGCCAGTTGCCTGAGGCAATTTTTGAAAAGCTGTAGTTTTTACTTGGTTCTTCTGTGTTTATAAAAAAAAAATTAAAACCAAAGAGATCTTCTTCCCAACTTACAAACAAACAACAGAAAAATAAGTGTAACAGAAATGATGGAATGAAGCTTTCCTTCTGGACCAAAAAATGTCATCTGCATCAGCATGCACTGTGAAATCATTTCATTATATTTCTATGGCATGTGTGGGTTGTTTGGCCCTCTGTCATTTTTTTATTGCAAAGCCTTTTTCCTCAAGTCCTATTTGCAACATGTGGTTTCTGCACAGTCTGGACTATCCAGTGGGAGTTTTTAATTTTACCAAGATTTAATTGAAATTAACTAATTCTATTATTTTTGCATTGTTACAACCCAAACACTTTCACATGTCTTACGTAATTACACAAATTACTTAAAGGCAATGCAGGTTTCTGCACAAAGATTTATAATGCCTTCAGAAATTAGTTCATTCTGATGGGTTTTATTTTTAGTTAAGGTATGTTTGGCTCAGCTTTTAAAGCATAGCAGTTTTCAGGTGACTGGCCAAAGAATGTAACAAGGCTCAATTTTAAGAGAGCACTCTATCTCTCTACTCAGAAGATCGAGTTGGTCGGAGGACACACAAATTCACTAGTCACTTCCCTCTATGGCTTGTTTATAGTGCAGAATTTATATTAAAAATATTTGGAAATCTGGATGATTTCTTTAGACTCTTACCAGATTCAAATATGAACATCATTGTATGACCTCTCTAATTACAAAGCCCTACACCTCATAATGAGATAAAATCCTATTGTCAGAGTGGGATGGATCCCCCTGCCGTTAAAGTCACTTTTGAAAACTCCTACAAGGTGGCTTTAGATTCTCAGACCCTCTTCAGAGTCACCTGAAAGAGCTCACTCGTGCTCTAGAGAATGACACCATTTATAGAAATAGTTCAAAACCTCCTACACAAAATGTCATAGCTTAGGAATGAAAGTTGACTAAATTGAGCTTAACAAGGGAGGTTTCTCTTGGGGCTGGGAACTTAGGCATTCACTAAAGTCAGTCATGAAACAAAATCTAAGAAATAAAAAAAATCAATGGATCTTGCTTCAGCTAGGTGTGCAGACTGTAAAAATCTGCAGACTGTGTCTTCTGGATGCCTGTGTGTTTGGCCTCTATGTGTACAGGCATAGGGAGCCAGGTACAGAACACTAGTCTTCCTCTTCTGGATAGATCAGCCTTGTGCACGACTGTTTTCTCAGTTGCCTTCTCTTGATATTAAATTCTTTACATTACTTTAAAAGCACAGGAACAAGACAGTTTCCTAATGTCTTCCTCTGCACTTATTTTGAAAACTAAGAAAACAGATCTGCCACCCAGTGCCTGCCAAGTTTGGTTCTGGAACTATTTGTTGAGTAGACAGTGCTCTAAAAATATATTTTTTCATAGCAAGAAATATAACAAACACACACTCTACACTGTCTACAGTTCTTTTCAACCACAAACACATATGTACTGCTCTCTGGAGGCTCAATAACAACTATTGGACTCTGGGGTTTTTCAAAAGCCTGGCATAGCACAGGCAGCCTGCGTGTGCTCATATATGCGAGCACATATGCAAGACATGAAAGTATCTCACCTTCTATTGATTGATTGCACTTGCATCACTATATACCTTTGCATTTCTGCATAACTGCATTTTCTAGACTTGCTTTGTACCTGCTCTATCACAAAATCGCAGAATGGTTGGGGTTGGAAGGGACTCTGGGGATCATCCAGTCCAACCCGCCTGTTAAAGCAGGTTCATGTAGATCAGGTTGCACAGAACCATGTCCGGGCAGGTTTTGAATATCTCCAGAGAAGGAGTCTCCACAACCTCTCTAGGCAGTCTGTTCCAGTGCTCTGTGCTCAAGCAAATGGAGTAGGCAAAGTGCACAGTGCAGTGGCAAATGATGCCTAGAGTAGTGAAAAATAACAGTTACATTTCAGTATTCAGGACTTATGTCCCATGTCTTCTGAGGTAGTTTCCCAAAAATAGCTCGTGGAATTATGAACCATTACATGATACTGGAAAAAAGTTATGTTGCTTCCTGTGATGCCAGCAAAACTGAGAGCATGTCACGAGTGTATACTTAGTAGACATTTATAAAATCTGGGAATTTCCTCTTTCCTTATTTCATGTCATATTTGTCTTTCTGAGCATCCCATGACTGTACACCAAACACCACAACTTGCTGAGGTGTGTTCAGTGAAAGAGAGTTTGATCCCAGCCTACTGCTGCACAAAGGTGGTGGCAAACTTGGTGCATGATGCACCAATGTGCAAAGTGCACCTGAAGGCTGTGCTTCCCTCATTCATGGATGTATAGGTCCTTTTCATCTTTCTTTCTAGTTGCAGCCTTCTGGTATGCTGAAGCAATTACTGGTATAGAAATTTGCAGAGGGTGGGGGTGGGGGTGGAATTACTCTAATGAACGGTCAATTGAAATTTCTCCCAGTCATTGGTCAGTATATTTAAAGAATTACTACAGTAATTATATTTTATGAGCATGAGTCATTTTTCTGTTTTTAAAAAAAGTACTTCAATTTACCCATCTCTTTTAGTACATTTCCATTTGGTGTGGTTTGGCTGCATGGAGAAATGCGGCAGCTGGTTACTTGAAAATACTTAACAAAGCACCAGATTCCTCAGCTCTGGCATACCTGTGGACCACATATATGGACATAATTGCAAACATCTGTCTACCCACCCATGTAACAGCTAAGAGGAGTCATTTAAGAAAAAGAAGGCTAAAATAGTCAGCTTTGAGGGTGAGAAACTGCAGAGCTACCTGTTTGTGTGTTTATTTATTCATGATATATTACAGCTAATGGTCTTCAGAGAAAAACTCTTTGGCCATTTTCACAGGGGGGATGTCACAACACAATATATTGCAGTGACACAATATGTCCTCATTAAACCAAGCAATGATAGGTTACAAAAAGAGTATGAAAATTTTAAGAGCCTTCCTATCAGTTAAAGAAGGACTTTCTATGGTGATGTGAAACAGCAAAGAGGAAAGTGGGAAATGCACCTTGGAGCTAGTTGTGTGATGAATAATTGAGCTTAGATTTTGTGAACCATATAAATTGCTTTGGAAGTCAAAACTGAGACTTTAAATTCAAACTAACCTTCTCACCTTCAGTGAATTGTATACAAGGGAGCACAGATGAGTCCATGCTAGTCCTGGTTTGATCTGAACCTCAGTCCAAGCTCACCCTGACCCAGGCTTCCTGAATTCAGTGGCTGCCATCAAATTAAACAATTAGTAGAGTTACTTCAGTTTATTTTCTATACTCCAAAACTGGTTGTTTTTATGATCTGTATTCAGATCTCCTGGAAATGAATCTTTCACAATACCTTGAATATCAGAACCAACATCCTGGCTTAAAATTCATCAAGCTTTGGGATGCTTAGAATCTAGACCCACAATAAAATCTGCTACTATGTATTATACTCACATCAGTTATATTCACTGGCTGTCACACTTAAAGCATCCCTTTCCTTTAATCCACCTTTGCCCCTCCACTAGGCATTCAAACAGCAGAGTGGTGGATTGCTAAGATGTGGGAAATCCTCAGACCTGGTAGACGTGACAGAGCCAGCACCATAGTTCCTTCAACTGTAAGAATGGGATATTATAAAGTGAGAAAATTCTGGGCCGCTGTTCTGCTTATGCAGGAGCAGGGAGGAAGGTGCTACTTTTCATAGACTTTCATCCCCTGTGTTTACAAACAGGGTGCAGATGGGTAGCTTAGAATAGCTCCAAGGTCACTTTAAATCTCTTCTAAATGATGTTAAGATTCACAGTGAGCCTAGGGCACATTCTATACTTGGAGCGGAAGTGATTTGCAGCTATTTTCCTCCTTGCCGAGTTAATTTTATATGTACTACGTAGATATGTTGTACAAGATAAGAAGATATAGCTCATATCTCTTTATTTCAGTGGGACACTGTTCCTTGTACAGCAGTGCTGCTCTATGAATCCAACAAGAGCTCTTGTCAATGCACCTGGGGCAATTTAAGACCCTGCAATGTCCAGCTGACCACACAGCCCCACTGTCAGGGACTCCTGCCCCTGCCAAGGAGGTAGGGGAGTAAAGCACCCCAGCAAGGTTATTCAAACTCCTTCATCATATGCAAATATTTTAAAGCTAAAACTGAGTGCTCAGTTTACAACATATGCAACCAATCCACGGGGAATTACTAAACTAAGTACTAAGTTTTTCCTGCCCATTTATTTTTTCCTTCTCCTGTTGTTAGACCCCAGGTTCTCCTGAAAGGAAAGGGACATCTGTCTGAAGAAATTTACCCCGGGCAGAAAAGAGGTTGAGCACATGGCTTTCCCTGCTATGTCTCAAGGCTCTGTGAAAAACCATACAGGTGAAAAAAGATCTGTCAGTACAGTGTTATGAGAAGCAGAACATGCGTTCACTGCCCAAACAAAAGTAAAATTGAGGATGTGGTGTGGTATGGTATTTTCTTGGACTGATAATTTCTGGCTGGTCAAGGTCTGAATGCTTTAAATGGACTGCATTTGCCATTTGGATGTACCTCATGTTGATTTACAATTGAAATGATACTGTAACACCATTACTCACTGTACAACTCCAAAGGTGCATAAGATGTAAAATCTGCACCATGTTAAAAGGCAAGCTGGAAATCAGCTCTAAGCATTTATTTTGTGGCACAAATTCTAGCTTTTTTGCCAAGCCAAAATGCTGTCTCCTGTCATAAATGCTATACATAAATACTGTATAATGGGAACAAGGTGTCAGCTAGAGGCTTGCAGGTTCTGCTTAGTTCTTAACCTTTTTTTTCCTATTTCTTGACATATAGCCAGTTGTGATACTATTAGGCTGACTAAAATGCAGTTTTCCAAACAGATGCAGTGAGACTTCGATCTATATCAGACAGAGGCATAAGATCCAAGGAAGGGCATGACACCCAGGTACAGATCATTACTGATCTGGTGATTACCAGCTTCTTTGTAGAATTGAGCTTCCACAATTGTCATTTCTGTTTATATGGAATGACAGGACAACCTTCACTGTCTCACTTACAGATAACTATTGCTAGAACAACTCCAGAGAACAATAATTATACCTCTGGAGAGATCCTGAGGTGTCTAGCAAGGATTGTGTCCCAAGTGGACTGAAACTGGGATTCTTTTCCCCGTGTGCATTGGTTTAGTTATTTCAGATGCTTGTAATAAAAGAAGCATTGGAATCATTGGTCAGTAATTTGATGTCAACCATGATTTAATTGTAAGTAACCATTTCATTAATTGATAGCTGTGGAACAGAGTCTATTTAATTAACTGTAAACTCCAACATCCACCTATTGTCTGAAGGCAAGGGGTTTGCGCCAATACTCCCAGCATGTGTTGTACTTCGGAAACTAAACTAAAGTCACAGCTTGAGAACATAACTGGGCATGAAAAACCTGTATTCAGGGATTTCAGTGCAGATGCAGAGTGAAGAAAGCATCTTGCCACAGAGAACAATGAAACGTTTTCACAGAACAATTGAAATTACTTTCCTCAGCGGGTGAAGGATAATCCTGTGGGACCAGTCAGCACATGGCATGGATTCAATTCCCTGCTCTTTCAGACTCTATAAATGGGCTGGACCAGAGTTTTAATTGTTCTTGACATTTATCAGTAAAATATCTTCTTTTTATTTGTTAAAGAGTATTTTCTGTTTCTCACTGGCATGTGGGTAAGAACCTTTAAGACTTTGAGGTCCACTGATGCCATGTCCAGAATCACAGGGTACTCTCTGCTTCAGAGCTTTCCTACCTTTCTATCCAGCGGGATTACTGGATAGCACTCCTATAAAACTGGTGTGAACACCAGATCAAATGGAAGTAACACTTTCAGTTCCTTCCTTTTGTCTCTAAGAGTTCAAGTCATGAATGAAAAAAGACAGATCAGAAGGAGTTGTCTCATATTTAACCTATTTATTGAGTGCGATTCTGACCTCTTTATAATTCCTGAGTAAAGGATGGCCTTAATGAGGAATGACCAGTGTCCCTGCTGATCTGATTTCACAAAAGTCGACAGTGAGCACATCATCATGAATTAAGTTTTGTTGAGGGTGCTGCTGGCTATGTGCCTCTTCACCAGCTCTCCTGACGATGGGAGCTAAATCAGAATCTGGCAGAAACCATGGCAAAAGTTATTTCCTTATCACCATTCTCCACTCATCCCCTAAGTACTAAGGAGTTGGGAGGATAAGACCAACCAGTTAAAAGTTCCCTCAACAGGTAGGTGGCCAAGAGAAATAGCAGCAACAACATCACCTGTCAGAAGCAGCACCCAAAAGAGATATATCAGCAGCAGGAGTTTGTGGACACATCTCCACAAGTCCTCCCTCTTTGCATTGTGGGTCTTCGGACTGCATTTTGGTTTTGTGGTGAAAGAGGCCTCCCAAATGCCTTGGGAATGATGCTGGTCCTGAGAGTGGACAAACTGATTTCTTGAAAGTGTGACCTGTTCCTTGGCTGTTTTAGAGCAGCCTCCCAGAATAATTCTGATGAATTATGCTACATCAGCTGGGTTTATCATTTGTTACCAGCCTAATATACTTTTCCGAGCAATGGCTGAACACCTCTCCCCGTCATTTTTCCCCTCTTCTCTTTGGAGGCTTTATTCCACACTTGAATTTGTTCATCTGCTACTGACAGTATTTATCCACATAGAAGGACCTAGATAGATAACACTAACCCATAGATAACAAATCCTACTAAATCATTAAAAGAAACAAGCAAATTCTCTCAGGTACTGTAGAGCAGAGTGGATCCACTGGCATCAAAAGAATTGTGCTGAATGATGTTCTGGCCTGAACTGTTTTGTGTGGGATCAGGACGGAGAAAATCCTCACAGGTAACTTAGTCCAGACCTGCTACTTCTCTTTCACAGTCTCACCAATTTACCAAGAAGTCGAAATGTACAGATAGGTGGGGTGTTTTTCCCCTTCTATTACTTCAGTGTCTGACTGTCCTGATTATTAGAAATCTTATTTACAGACTAAATTGATGCATATTATATCCATGTTATCTCCACAGTCTCCTGTGGCCCGTCTCTTTACCCTCATTAGTTTTCAACTAACTGGTGCAAATACAGAAGTGATATAATTGATCCTTGTGCTTGAGTTACTGGATTGAATAAATCAATGTCATTTAGGTAGTGTGTCCTCTAAGCAGCAGAGCCCTGACACCACTAGCTGAAGCCCTGGAAGAAACAAAGTTGCATTTGGCTGAGACAATTTATTCCATCAGGCTGACCTTGCTATTGATGTGACTGCACAGCTTTCAGTTCTCAAACTAGGTCACCCTAGTGATCTACTTTGCAGCAGCTTTTGTTTCTGTCCACAACCATCCTTTTGAAATAGGTACTCTACTTCTTTATCCACTTTCACAACTCTGTTCCTGATTAAATACCTTTTTTCTTGAACACAAGTAATCAGAATCATATATTCCATTTCAGATGAAGCCTTGAAATTGTCTCACAATTCTAGCTGCCATAGAAATATTTCACCTGCTACATCCTAAGATCACAATTACATCCAACTTGGACATCATCATCATTCTACATTTCAGTGGTATATCCAGGCATATGTCCCTCTTCTCCTTTTTTTCCAACAGAAGTTATTGGTATTCATCCTAAAGGGCTGGATTTTGCAGTGCTATTCACTTTCATTCCATTTCTATTACTTCTGTCCTCATCTCATCCAGCTCTCTCTGCATGGTATTCTAGTGCTCTGAATTGACAGTGCCTTCCAACTTCGTGTCATCAACATATTTCATAAGCCCACTCCTACATTTTGAGCCAAAACCACTCCTTGAGGAACTCCATTAATAGCCTATCTCCAGCCCAGTACTTTCTCTCTTGACACAGAGTGCTGTCATCTCTTTAACTGGTTTTTGAGCCATCTTACAGTTTCTCTCCTAATCCCCCTTTTCCTTACCTACGCAGACGCTTTCTCACATGGCACCAGAACAACTGCTTTACTGAATTCAGAACACTGTATTTCCTTTGTCTAGGAAAAACAGTCATCCTGAAGAAAGCTATTATGTTAGTCTGGCATGACCAGACTATGAACCAACCAGACTAAAAATGGTGTTTTCCATTTTCCGGCTTATCTTTCTTCTATTCTATAAAATCTGTTCTACAGATTTGCATATGGTTGCAAACTAAATGACCCCAAGATCACCAAACCAGCTTCTCCTCTTCTTATTTCATTTTGACAGTTGGGTATGGTGTTCCTAAGTCATCTCCTCTGTCTCATGTGTCCCAGAGGGGGAATATCTATTGAGTTGATGATTTCATGTGCTGCTTCCCCAAAATTTCTGGAGTGGAGGGTAACCTGTCCCCTCCAAAGCAAGTCTGATGTGGCACTTTGAGTTCTGTTTCTAGCCCCGTAAGACTAATTTCCTATGGGCATACTGTGTCTCTCTCCATTGTCAGTGTCATTGTGCACAAAGGGAAACAAAAGGCACAGTGTGTCAGTTTTAGGAAAAA
Source organism: Edolisoma coerulescens (assembly GCA_013397115.1). NCBI lineage: Eukaryota > Metazoa > Chordata > Aves > Passeriformes > Campephagidae > Edolisoma > Edolisoma coerulescens. Next base: position 1,093,782 of record VWZW01007426.1, read on the forward strand.
TCATTATTAATCTCCACCCTGGCCTAGTGCATGGCTGTTGCCGTGCTTCTTTTGTGCTCAATTCCTAGTTACATGGGTGAATTTTTTTTGCTTTTTTTTTTTAAATTTCCTCTCTAAGGTCTAACACAGCCTGACTTCTGGCAATTTGTACTTTATTTCTGCACTTTGACCTCTTAAGATGCTGCATTCTCTGCTGATTAGACTTCTCATTCTTTTTAGGCTCTCTGTTATTATCTGTGTGATTTTTAAGGTGGATTTTTATTTAGTTCCTTCCTACATGACCCCCTCCTACTTTTACCCTTACTTATGAAACAAGTTCCAGGTATTTTTTGGAATTCTGACTCAATGCAATCTCAGTTTTAAGTAGCTGTTGCTTTTCAGCCTCCATCAAGAAGTGAATGACTCCTTCCTGAGGTAATTAATCTTCACATATTTCATGAGCCAATCATTATCACTGCCAGTCTTATTTTGTTTCCAACTCTTTTTGATCAGTGCAGAGCTTGGAATACCTTTGATCCAGACAAGTGTGCCTTCTGTGCCTTGAAGAATAGGGGACTCCAGAGACATAGAACAATGCCGCAGGTAGTAAAAATCACAATAATAACCTTATAAACACTTTTTGTTCTGAGATATACATATTCATATTTAGAGAAAGAGGGCATGTTGATGCAAGACTAAAAGGGATCCATCAAGCTTAAATAATTAAATCACATTAATGGAACCAAAATATGGTAATGTGTCTTAGCAAGCCATTGTACCAACGAAAGGAAATCAATCCTCCTGTCTCATAACTCACTGAAAAAAAAGCACATTTTTTCTTAGCAGTACTAAGTTGGCTGGGGGGGACCAAAGATGTGTTTTGAGCAAACTACTGGGTAAGAAAGTACCATTTTTACAGAGCTCTGTTGGAGAAAAAGTCCATACTTAAAGCATATCTAATATTTACACATTCTTAAGCCTCTGATAGAGATACCCAAATCCCATTCTCAGTGTTTAGCTTCTACTATAGCTACTTAGCCCAAAAGTGGAAAACTGATTGAGTTATTCCTTCTGCTTGACTGGCTGCTACTCAGAAGTTGGTACAAAGGTATTGGGCAGCACCAAGCATGAAAGTTCCTGAGTATTTAACAAGGGTGCCTCTTATGAGAGATAGCTGTTGATAGTAATATGAATGCTTAAATTTAATCTTTGCTGTTTACAGCCAGACCTAATTCTAACTAGAGCAATGGTGAAGGTCCAAACTGTTCTCCATTTGAAGAGAAATAACATCTGCTAGCGCACAGAATGCCAAAGCCCTGACAGCTGTGTGCTATTCTAAGAAGAAATGTTTAAGTAGAAATGTCTGAGGTGGAACACTGAGCCTTGCCACACAGTGCAGCCCTTGGCCAGCAGGAGTGAGGTACAGGCAGGCAGCCTTTAGCAGCTGATGTCAGGATGGGGCAGAACTGCATTTCTGATGTTCGTAAGAATGCATGGGCTACACTCGGTGAGCTGTACAACAGAGAGGAAGGAGGAATACAGTGTTGCTTCCTTCCAGGCATGCTGTCCAGCTGATATGTTTGAGTCTTTTCCAAGGACCATACTCAAGGGAATGGTAGGAGACATCCTGCCCCCCTGAGGCATCACAACTGAAGTGGCTCACATGGACAGCATGAAATACAAGATTCAGGGCAAGGCTGTGCATAAAATGAGATGTCTCACCCCAGAAGAATATCCCCTAATAACTTGTACATTTGTTTAAATCATTGTTTCTTATCACGTATGATGTCTTGGGGAAGATCATTATGAGTCATTAGAATATGAGTTCCAGACTCTTATCAATAACTGCATTATAGCACCCCATGTCATCATGGCCACGCTATTTCACACAATTCCCCCTAGTTAGGCAAAGCATTATCTTATCTAAGAAGATACCAAACAGTCTCTACTAAAAACAGATACTACAGGGCAGTGCTTTTTTCAGGCAATTTTTTAAAACCAGAAATAGCAGTTCAGCTCTTAAACCTCCAGCAAAACAGTGTTTCCATATCCCTACAGCTTTTTGTCCCCTGAATGTGGGATTTTTTTCCTTCTCCAAATGTGGAAAGAGAACCAGCACAGAAAATACAGTAAATTTACTGTGTCCTATTATACAGACACCAAGTTTTATTTGTACCCACAATATGCAAAAAAATATCTTGCAGCTCTGACACTGGCAGCCACATAAATTTCAGAGAGGCTCCTGCTCTGACTCACTCTATAGAGAAGTGTGCTCGAGTACATGAAATGAGTTTTCTCTCCTTTCTTCTCTTCTCTGCCAGAGAAGACAGAGGCCAAAATCAGGATACTACAACTTTTTATGCATATACCCACCACCCTCTGAAATTAATGGGAGAATTAACGTGAGTGACTCCCTGGTTAGAGAGAAATACGGAGTACTTTTAATTGTGCTTTTAACTGAAGCGTGTTAATTCAGATTTATGCCAAGAAAGGGTTGATTCTGCTCTCAGGCAACCTCTTATAAAAATGCAATCCAGTTACTTTGCCTGGATCCTGGAAGAATGATTTGGACTCAGGAAGCTGGTTTTGTGGTAAAGGAAAACATCAGGCTCTGCAGTGTTTGAAACTGTCTGCATGTCTCCTGCCAACCTGCATGTCACACACGTGTTTCCTGGCTGTGGAAAGCCAGTGCTGAGCTGCCACGCAGTACCTGTGGCACAGAGCACTGCAGTGACAGGTGCCTCCTATAGAAGCAAAGACATTGCACTGGTGTAAACTCACCCAAATGATGTCTGAGAGCAGAGCAAAGAAGCTTGACCACTATTCATCTGTCTGTATTTCTGATTTTATTCCTCTAAGCTTTTGATCACTTAGAAGTCTGATGGCTTCAAAACAATGCCAGGCATAATTCCTTTAAATTTTAGGAAGCATGCCATAAGAAATCAATGACTGCCAAATATTTTTAATTTGTCCGGGATCATCCTTAATCCATGCTGTGAGCAGGAGCAAAGTTGTTTTCATTCAGAACTTGACACTGGCTGAACTGGAGCATGTGCTGATACGTCGTATAATGCTAAACTTTAAGCCTTCTCCCAAGGGCCTCTGAAACTTGAAAGGTTTAAGTACTCATTTTTTTCTCACCTAAGGGGTGGAATAAATTGTACATCTCATCTGGCTTTAATTTCAGGCAGTGTTAGTAGAATCTCCAGCACTGCAGTGGGGAATTGGCTGGAAACACCCCTGTCGGAGCCAGGGACACTACCCTCACGAAGATTGGTTTGCCACAGCACGGCCGTTCTGTGCAGCTGATGAAAAACAGTGTTTGAAATATGGGAACATCCGGCGTTTTTGCTCTGTGACCAAGATAATCCCTCATTTCTGCCACTTCGCCGGGACCCACCCCATGGAACTGATGTGAGAGTTTAGCTCATGTAACTCTACAAAGGCAACACAGCTGAGCAGGTGTAATTCAGAGAAGAATAAGATACTAGCCTTAAGCCAGCACTGCAAACTCAAGGCTTCATTTTATCCTGTATTTTCTTTTTGTAGCCCCATTTTTCAATGACTGCAGTTCTGCCCGGGTTCAGCCACCATGCACAGAGCTCACTGTGGCATGGGAGCTGCAGTTTGGACCTCGCCGATCCTGGGCCTTAAGGCTGACCAAAAATATCCCCAGGGACAACTTTGTAAATGCTCAGTATTCAGCTCAGGTGCCAGAGTCTTACAAAGTGCTCATTATAAATCTTGTGGAAAATGTGACAGTGTAGCGAAATGTCTGAACTGGAGCAGTTCTTTTCTAGAAGCTGGATTTTCAGTGTGCTGTGCACTGCTCTATTTTCAAATACTTATTTTAGGAGCATGGATTTTAATCAGAAAGTAGCTAGGTAATTAACAGGGTTTAGTCTTCTCTATTTTTTTTTAAAAACCCAAAAATGTAACCCCCACCTCATCTAACTGATTATCTTAGAGAGGAAAAGCATCAAATTAGTTTCCTGCATATGACATGTCAAGTGGACAGCATCTTGCAAGCCAAAGACATAAACACTAACTCACCCACATAATTTTATTACTGACTAAAATAAAACCATATGATGTTTCTGTATCAGTGCCTGAAAAAATTAGTTCACTAGTATTTGGCAGTATAAAGTGTCCCTAACACTTTTGTTCATACACATATAAAGTCCAAAGAAAAATGGTGATAGTTATTTTCAAGGAATAGAGGAATAGCTGGAAAGCAGTTCCCCCAGAAGAGAAGTTACCTCAGCTGTTTGCCATTACTGCCATCGATGTTAACTCAGAAAATGTTAAAATTGCAGTGTATACAATAAACTAAATTTTATAGGTCTTATTCTACAGACAGTGAAGTAAATGAAAGGACTCAGATTAAGTTCAGTGGATTTTGAAGCTGTCTCTGTGCTTCACACCAAACATTACAGACACACGTTCAAACACTCTGACACTGTGTATTTCTCACAAAACTTAGGAACGGTGCTACCTAGTTTCAGGAATAACTGCATAGTCAAGGTGACATCTATCCAGAAGACAATTGCTTCCATCTGTTTAAAAGAAAGACATTGTTTAGTTATACTTGCATACTTTTACAAGAAGAATGGCAGCAGAAATATATGAATTCTGCCTACAGCACTGTTTTAAAAAACTACTGGTATTTAGCATAGTTATATTTTGACAGAGCAAAATATAAGTTACCAACAAAACCTGCTATCTCAACTAGCACATTCAAAAATAAAATGCCGTGATTTATGTAATATCTTGTCGTCCAGGGATCTTGAAATGTTTTACAAATAAGAATGACCTTGAAGTATGCTCCCTTATTACTTCCACTCCACAGAGTGAAAGTGAGGCATTTACTCTGTTGAGTAACTTGCCATGGTTGACAAGCAGAGCCAGGAATGGGGTCTGTAATGGTATTGCCTTATTGCCTTTTTCTTCCATGGTATTGCCTATCTCTTTTCACCAAATCTGTTAGTACAGATCACATCTACTGTAGCTAGAAACAGCTGCTTGTGCACAATACCTTAAAATGATCAGAAAAGTCTGACAGGTCTGGAACAAAAGCCTTCATTGTTGAAGCTTAGGAAATGAAACGTAACTGTCAGGTTATATATCCTGTGGGTGAGGCACTGTAGAGCAGCATCACAAACAACTGCAGGGTGATGTGACAAAGCCAGGCTAAGATTTCAAGCTGCATTGCTTGGCACCTGAGGAAGGGGTTGGGATAAGCTTGGTCTGTAACACATGGGCCCGTAGATAATGGAAGTTGTGCAACCCTGCTCTGGTGCTCAAGCGGCTGCAGGGTCTGTTGTATGTCCCCACAGCACTGAGGAGTCTTCTCAGCTCTGCCTTTGGCAAACAAGGTGCTCCTCCCTCCTCAGCTCTCTGGTGCCCCTCAAACCAACACTAGATACACACACACACAAACACACACATGCTCTTGTTTGCTTATGTTCCCAGGAGCATGAATCCAGCATCAGGAAGCCAACCTGTATTGAGTCCACGAACTACAGAAATTTGTCTCTTTCCAAAGATTCTTTAGGACTTTTAGTCCTCTGAACCTAAGACCTGTTGGATAAACTCTTTTTTAGACATCACCAAGTGCTGCCACTGGCTCCTGTGATTAACAGTGTTGTCCCTTGATGGCTGTGAAGTGAGGCTGAAGGGAGGATGAGAGATGTCCTGTTCTTTTCCCCCCAGGCACATGTGGCCATCCATAAAGTGGCAAATCCTTATGTTTAAAGCTAAGGTCTAATCACAGTTCTATATACTGGCTCATCAAATGCCTGTGGGTGTTTTTTAGAGAATAATTTTGGTTGCAGCATGTTGATTTGCAGTTGGGGAAATGCTGGTGCGATCTTCACCCACTGCTTCACACTGGCTCTGATGACTTCTGTGTGTGTCTGTTTTGCCTACGCATTCTGGGACATCACTGGCCTCCACTCGAAATGAGACATGTGATGTTTAGGTACACATGACAAAACCATCAGACAGAGTTTTCAAAATGAAAATAAGATGTCCAAGAATTCAGGAGAATTTATAAGCTGTAAAATAAACTAAATCTGGACATTTTCTGAGCCAAAAAGATACAAGACAGGTCCAATTAACAAGACACAGCTATTTAGAATTTTCATTCATAATAAAATGTTCAGTTATATAACCACAGCCAAAAGAAAACCACACAATTTTTTCATTGCAATTATTTTAAATAAAGTGTGTCATTTTTTTCTCAGCCTGATCTTTGGCACCAAGATAGAATTGTACTTGAAATGGAGCAGTAAAACACAATTAGCCTTTTTATTTAGCAATGGTAGTTTCAAATCCGTTCAGCTCTAATAAAAAATTGCGGAGTTCTTGAATTGACAATAAATCACAGATTAAGATGCCTAGCAGAAACAAATACTACTTCTATATTTTTACAAGAACCACTTGATATTGTAGCCTCTCTGCCTGTTCTTTGTTCTCCTCCTTACCATTTCACTCCCTCAAAAGATTTAATTTATGCCACCATGGTCAAAATTTCATTACCTGCTATTTAACCCAGTGGAAATAAAACCTGTCTTGAGCAATCTGGAATACGTGAAAAATCAAAGTTTGCTTTTTGATCTTTTAGTTTAGGATATTGAACAGAAACTCCTTTTCTTTTCTCTCAGAAGCAACTACCTTGATTTTTTTATTTATTTAAAAAATTTCTTTCAGCAACAAGGAATGGAAGATTAAAGAAACGGGATATGGTTTAGAAAACTTTTTTCCATGGGCGTGCCCTATATGACAGACTGTGTCCCTGAAACACCTTGGCTCAAATGTAGTAGCTGTGGGTGTGGTGATTATTTCCTGGCACAAGGAGGGATTTCAGGAAAGCAGACTCTGCCTTCTCCACCCAGGCAGGTTCCTGACCTCTACTTACAAGTGACAAGAGCCCTCGTGTGCATAAATCCTACAGAATCCTTTAGGCAAAACCACTCACAGTGTTTGCATTGTGGGACTGTTCTCTTGAAAATACAAATGTATGCATAGCGTGCCTGAGGGTACCCAGTTTTGAATTATAGAGTGCCTTGTGAGCAGTCGTGGCATTTGGTTTGAAGACACTCCCCCTGCCTCCCTCCCCACTTCCCACTTCTTATTTTAAATTCAGCTTTTCAAAAGCTTGTTACCAAAAATATTCTGATAGATCTGTGGTGGTGCTGACTAGCAAGAGCTTTGCAATAGAGAGTGAAAGATCACTTTATGGACTTCAGCTCCTTCCTGGAATGGCTACTTTTTTCCTTTCACTCCCCCNAAAGAAAAAGACTGTATGGATTTATTGCTGCATGGGGCTGTTAGATGGGTAGCCACAGAGATCAAAGTGCTCTCTCTGATGAACAGGTGTGGCACGGAAAGTGCCAATTCTCTCCTTTCTAAGCCCTGCACTGAGGGAATATGTTTTTTGGACAAGACTTTACACAACCAAACTTGGAGAGAGCCTGAACTAGAAAAACTTTCACTGAATAGGAAGAATGGACACAGGAGCTGTGTCTCCAGATCAGGCTTAGATAGGTGGTCTGACGGAGTATATAAGTAAAACTAAGCTAATTCTCGCCCCACTCCTTTCAACACATCTCGCTTCCCCTGGAATTTTTACAAGGCAACTTTGATGGTAGTAAGTAGATCATTAGAGAAACTATTTACAAGAGCAAAAAAGACTATTTACAAGAGCATGTAGTGACAGGACAAGGAGGAATGGCATCAAACTGAAAGAGAGCATGTTTAAGTTAGAAATTGGAAAAAAAAATTTCTCTAGTGGGAGGGTGAGGCACAGGAACAGGCTGCCCAGAAAAGTTGTGGACAACCCATTCTTGGAAGTGTTCAAGGCCAAGCTGGATGGAGGTCTGAGCAACCTGGTCTAGTGGAAGGTGTCCCTGTCCATGGCAGGGGAGTTGGAACCAGATGATCTTTAAACTCCCTTCCAACCCAAAGCATTCTTATGATTTTTTGATTCTATGATCATTGGGCTACTGATCTGATCTTTGCGGTAGGTTTGCAGTGGGTTAGACCAGGAGATTTGTTTGCCTCATACATGGATCTCTTGTTTTCTTTTACTAGAAAAGAACAACTAACTGTGGTCAATGCCAAAAAGAAAAACACCGTATCTGTTCAAAAATGACCCCTCCCTCTTTGTAGAAAAAACCCAAAGTTTTCTGATTAATCCTGTCAAGGAGACTGTTGCAGCAAAGAGGAGCAAAGGAGTAACAGGAGCATGAACTGGAAAAGGACAGGCCATATTTTAGGCTCAAATCAGATCAAAACTGCCCAGGGGCTGAAGCTTTTGGAGTCTACTGGTATCAAGTGACACCTGGTTTGAACCACAGCAGTGGAGCTGTTGCTGAGAGCTTTGATGTCTCAGGAGGATCTTGTGAAACATCTTCACCAAGCAGAACATGGCTTAGGTCAGTGCAGGTGATTCATCAAGGGACAAAGCAGTCAGCCAGCAAGTCTGGTTTTTGGAAGCCTTGAAGTTTAAATGGGCTTGAGTAGAGCTCTGCCTTTGTTTAAGCAAGTCCAGGAAGAGGAACATCCTGGAAAGATCAGGCCAGAGGCAGTTGGGTTTAAGAAAAGGAGGTTAGAGGAAGCCAAGACAAGAATGAGGTGCTGAAATGGGCTGTGCCCTCCAGAGCATTCTATCTTTAAATAATCTTGGCTGGAACCCAGGATTCCTGATCATTCCTCTGCTTGTCAGCAAATATGTGTGAAACCCACATGAAAAATCGGTTTGACTCTCCTTGGGTACAGATCTGCAGCACCATCCCTGCTGTACACCACACTAACTCACATCCCTATCATAGTGATTCTATTCACCACTGGTACAGCTTACCATTCCCACAGCTTACCCGTATGCATGGGGACATTTATACAAAAACACCCCATCATCAAAAAGGATGTCACTGACTTTTGAAGTGAAGTACTCAGAAGCAAGGAAATTTCTGTGCAGACTACACTGACACCCTTACTCACATGAGTGGATTATGATTGGGACTTTAATTGCATTGAACTCAATGATCTTAGAGGTCTTTTCCAACCTTAATTATTCTATGATTCTTTGGTATACACCCCCTATCTTATTCAGGAATTGAAGTTTCCATTTCTGCACAGTGAGTATTTATTTGGGGGTATTTGTTACCTTGTGCAATGAATGAGAGAGGAATCTAGTGAGGAAAAAAATTCTCCATGTGAGTGGCTCTTGTAAGACAACCTCTTAGTTGAGGTACATGCGTGGTGTCTGACAAAGACTGTTCTGAAATAATTTAATGTGTTGTATCATGAAGTCTCTTGCTAGAACATGGACCAGGAAGGCATGTTTTCTGAAACAGTGCATCAGAGACAGCTGATTACACAAAATCCCATCTTCAGTGGCAAGGGCACCAGAGCTCTGAGCTCCTTCATTAAAAAGGATTGGGAATTCATGTCAAGCAATCCTGTTTCCTGTCTTTGTCTTGGTCTCCCAAATATTTTAGAAAATGTATATTTTTGTCAGGCATTTTAGCATAGCTGGGAAGTTGTTCTATTTTTTTTCCCCATCACCTCCAGGGTTTTTTTTTGTTATGGAGTGTAAACAGAATGCACCCAACACAGCACCTAAGCACATACTTAACTTCAAGCTTCAGTGGAGCTACTTATGTGTTCACAATTAATGATACTTATATTACGTGGGTTTGTCTGCCTGACAAAGGAGCCCAATGGAGAAGGGCTGTGAACTCTAGTGAAGGCCAGTAGGAGTTGGACATCTGACTCCCCAAACTCTCTCCTAAACTCTTTTAAAAAGCCCTACAATTCTGGGTTGAGGCCCAAGAGAGAATTTTCAATTCCATGTCAGTACACTATGATTCAGTGCTCAGATCTGATGTTATTAAGTGAATGAGGCAGCCATGACATTTATTTGCCACGACTTACAAAAAGAGAAGAAAAAGCCCCTGTGTGCAAGTGCTTTGAGTATTCACTTGGTTGTAAACAGGCCGTTCATTAACAGTATATCTGTGTTTGTTGCCCGATTGCTCCATTTACACCCACACTGCATATACAGGGTTTTACCATCACTTGTTCTCTTTTCTTTGTGCAGCATTGTGTGCACGAGGAATGCACGTCATTTAGAACATGAGGAATACTAATTAAAGAAGAAATGAATAGAAGGAATACCAAGAGAAGACATACAAAACTAGATTGAGTCACTGGTCCCACGTCTCAGTTTCTCGATTTAGGAAAAGGGGAGCAATGGTACCAATTGCCTCTGAGTATTTATGAAAAAAACCCAAACATTATATCTAGGTTCATGTGACAGCTGCATGTAAGTGGAAATTAACCTTTGGGTACATATGATTTGGGTAAATCTGAATCTGTTTCCAAAAGGACTTTGGGAGATACCTGTCTGTTTTACAGACTGTCATCTGCCACATATCAGCCTTTCGTCTGAAAAGATCTACATTATACCTATTCCAAAGAAACTGCAAGTTTTGGGAGAAATGGTGGGAAAAGTGTATTTTTTGTTAAGTTTTGGTTTTGCTTGATTCATGCTCAAACTTTCCTAAAATAGTCACTCTTGGAAAGAGAGAAACTCTGGAATAAGTTCAGCCAAGAAGGCTAAAGTTTATGAAAATAATAAATAACTGAAACTGGGCCTTCAGAATGGAAATGTTTAGATGAACTTAATATTAGTACTTTTACATATTGGTGCTTCACTGGTTTTTTGAGTCAGAAATATAGAGTGCAGGAAATGAGTGGGAGAAAATCACTGGGCTGGTTTTGCTTTTTTTTTTTTTCCTGCTGGTGTACTTTTAATGAAAACAGGAAGAAAATAGAATATGACATGTACATTATGTGATACTGATACAGTTCGCTTAGACCAATGACACATCCTTCTGCTACCAGTGAATCATTCTTGGTGAGTAAAGTGAATTGCAACTGAAAGTGGAAAAGTTTTGTAAAATTTATACCAAGTGTTCACATCATGCTTTAGTACATTAATACGTAGCAAGCCCACAATCAGGTACTTTCTGCTGTTGTGCAATGATGGGCATGAAAAGAAAGAATTCAATCATGTAAGTATTTTAATTTTCTAAGGTTTGTAGACTGATGCTATTGACAACACAGGCATCAGTAAAATTTGGAGAACAGTTGGGGATAATAGATAAAATTAGACTTCATAAAATTTTTGAGATATCATTTGATACGTTGCAGTTGCATTTTAAAACGTGCTTTTGCTTACTCGTGATAATTGCTGCTTGGAAATACCAGTTTGTACAGCTTTGATGGTTACTTCATTTTCATGGAAATGCTCAGGCACTCACTTAAGCACTTAACTCATAAAACTAACAAACACAGAGTTTTCAAAATGGCCTTCCAAAAGCATTTGAAGTATATATATTATGGCTCAGAAAATTCATGTGACATTCTTCCTCCTATGAATTTTCTACTGACAAATATGTTTGCAAATGTTACTTGGAAAGCAAACAGAAAAGGAATACTATTTATCTTATTTTCCCAAGTTTTACTGATGTGAATGCCTAAGCCTGTTATTTGGAGCCTTTGCCTTCTCTCTGGCAATACTGTTTGATGTTCCACAGTTCAGCATGAGTAATCTCCCCAACAGGAAAGACTTTGGGGTTAATAATGGGTAGAAATGTCTGAGCTCTGAGTTCCTCCATGTCTCCATTAGTGTCTTGAACTGAATAAAGCGTGGTCAAAACCTGAAGGATTGCACTTGTTTTTTGTTTTGTAGCCAGTGGCCAACCTCTCTCCTGCTCCTCGCACCCGGATGGAGGAGAGGAGAAGCCTGCATGACACTCCACACAAGCTCAGGAGCTGCCTGGGCAGAGCAGAATATAAGATGAAACCTCAGTCACTGATAAACACTGCCTCGCCTCCAGAGACACAACAGATGTATGGAATAAGGTTATGACAGTCACCAGTCTTTCAGCGCAGGGCACATGTCTACGAATGCAGCTCACGTGGCTCTTTCACGGGATTTGAAAACAATTATCACCTGTCTCTACAGAAACCACATATTTCTCAAGAGTCACCTCTTTGGTTTCTGTAGTGGTAATCTTCACAGAAATTAGCATTTTTTGTGAATCAGTCTTGTCACATCTGGCAATGAGTGGAACTCATGGAACTCATCTGGGCATCCCTCAGTGGCCCTCGAGATGCACCCTGATGTTCCTTCTGCTCCTTTAGCATGATCTTCAGCAAAAACTAATCTGACTTGCAAAACATGAGGACAAAATCTGCTCTTACCATTAGCTTTGTCAAAGGTATAAACCAAGAATAACCTGCCAGACGCATCTGAAGGCTTTTGAACCTTGGGCCAAAATGGCAGAGTCAGAGGTCCGGCAGAATGCATGCATCCGTGTGTAAGCAGGGATTGGACTGAAAGCCCTGGCAGCCATCAGGAGTGCTCCAGGACTCCAAGAGCCATAAATGATGCATGAGTTAATTGGCATGAGGGTCCAATTAATATGCCCCATTACTGGACAGATTTTTCCAGCTCCACTCTTGGGGCTCTGGATTTTCTGAACAGACTTCTGGCAAAAATTTTCAACATTTAAGATACATTTCATCTGAAACAGAGATAGTTGTTTCTATCAATTACTAAATTAGTTTTTATTAGTTACTTAGCTGACACAGTGCAGTTCATAACTTGAGATGAATGTATGAAGCATTCAGGTCACTCATCCTTCCTCAACAAGGAGGAGATGGAATCAAAGAAGGCAACCATTAAAGCAAGGAAAGTAGCATGGTATTGGGAAGAGAATAAACCCTCAAGGGAGCGAAAGGAAAAGAAAAAGAATGGAGAGAAATCAGAAAGTACAATTAGGAAATTTCAATCTAGTAAACTAAGTTAGTGACGCCAGGAGAGGGGGAAATTTGAATCCAGATCCAGTACTGGCATACATTCATCTAATGCTTCTGCTGCAGAACATTGCATAAGAAAACTGTGATTTTTTTTTTCAAGCTTCTTAAGTGATGTGCGTGCACATTCCTGTGACTTTTATTTGGAGTTGAATGTTTGAATTTCCCCCAATGGAACTGAAAATCCTGCTCAAAGTACTCTGCTATCCAGACAGGCCAAGCAGCTCATGTGGTAATGTAATGCTACATAGATACGGTTGGTAAGAAGGAGGAGTAGCAGAAACACTAATTTGGCGTGGGGGGAGGGAGTGTCCTTCTGAATTTTATAGAAATTCTTCTTTCACCTCAAGTACTATCCTGGATAGTCCAAACTTAGTATAGATTTAGGCAATCAGAAGTTAAATGTTGAGGTGTATATATATATAGACACAGAATTAGCATATATTGTCTTCCCATTTACCATTTCTTTCATACTGGGTAGACAAAGATGTCAATGAAAATACCACTTCTAATCTAATTTTGAAGCTCCTGGAAAGAGTAAAAATACAAGATATTTCTCTGACAAAAGTTTTGAAAAGTCATGCTGCAAGCTTTCTCCACACAGTCAAACATTGTGCAGGGCACAGAAAGTTCTGTCACAAAGTTTCATTCCTGTTATGCTGGCAAGATTGCCCACATGAATGTGTCAACCAGTGATTCCAACTTTTTTCCAGACTAATAGCATGTCTGTGAAAGTCCTTTGCTTGTGTACTATACATATAGTACATGGGTTGCAAATCACTGAATTTACATGCCTGGGTATGCCTGAATTGACCACTTGTGGTTGTGCACACCCTGCCCAGGAGAAGGAAGTAGCTACCAACTCTTACAAATGAACAGCAATATGCTCTTTCCCCTCTTGCCTTTGAGATTTTTCTTCCAAGAGATACAGCTCAGCAGGGACCAATTGCTTTCCCATTCGCTTTTCTACATCTACAAAATGTAAATTAATACCGAACACATTAACACACAGTTCTACTAGATCCATTACAAAGCCTGGAATTCCCTCCAAGACAAGCACCAATTCTTTATTTCAGATTACTGTAAATCATGACTGGCCCATTTTGACTTTTGACTAATGGGATGTGATACTGGAGATGTCCTTTGAGTGGACAGGGTCAGATGTTTAGATTGACTTCTGCTGCTGTTGGCTGTGTTTGCAGCAAGAACCAACACTGCTGCTGGCTTCTGTGGAAAATGCTTTCCTCTTTTATGCTTCCATGGTCCTCAAAAGCTGCTGTTCCCACTGCCAAGAGGTGAGACCATGCAAAAGGGTATGATCTCAAATGATGAAAGTGCAACAAATATTTTTCAGAGAAGTGGCAATAAAACCGATAAACAAGACTCAACCCAACAATGCAAACATTTGATTTTCAACTCTTGTCTGATTTCCAGCTCCCAGAAGTCCCACACATTTTACTAACATTGCATAGTGCTCAGGCTCCCTGGAAATAACTACAGAATTTCAGTTTTCTTCTCTAGAGACATATTTTGTTTGCTATAGTATAGTTTGCTCTATATATTTAGTTTGCTATAGTACGCTTGCAAGTCAAAAATAACTTCTTAAAACCCCAGAGCCTGTAGTCAGGGGCAGAGGTCTTAGCTAATCCTTAGAGTCCAGGAAGTACCGTAAGACTGAGTAGACAGTCTTCATGTCCACTGTGTGGTAAGGCCTCTAAGGATTGTTCCGTACTCATGAACGTCACAAGGAGAGACAGCACAGAAAAGAGACTGAGTGTATATGAACTCTGAACTCTAATATGGATTGTGATAATGATAAGAACATAGGAGGCTTTTTTACTAATGTATGGATTAAACAGAATGAGTGCCTGTGAGTGTAAGGTCCATGTTTACCCCAAAAGAGTGACTCAACACAGATACACCAAATGGAATACTGACCTTGTTCTGGCTTGGGGGGTTGTTGGGGTTTTTTTGTTGTTTGTTTGATTTACTTTGGTTTGTTTTTAATTTGTCTAATCATAACCTAATTAAATCAGTTTCAGAAAGTTACGTAGAGTTTGTCTAACAAGTTCTCAGGCTCTGGAGACTGTGTTTCATAATGAATGAGTTCCAGGATATTTCATACGGTACATCAAATAAGCAAGGGCTTTTTGAATCCAACAACTAATTGCATATTTCAAGCCATCTCTGAGTTTGCATCCTGGGATTGCAGAAACCTGGCTCAAGGCTTTTCTGAAACTAAGCAAAACTCAGCTGTTCAAGACCTCAAGACTCATGTGGGACCAGGCTGCTCCTTCCACTGGAAAATGAGAAAAGTAGGGCTGAGAAGGGGAGTCCTGGGAGACAGTTGTGTGGGAATGGGCTTGCCTTTATTCCTGCCACGAGGGGGGCGATTGGAGTTACCCAGCACCACACAAACCCAGCCCATCCCACATATATAAGTCTCACTGTCCAAAGCCCTGGCATGAACAAACCACTGGAAACAGAAGTTTTGCTGCCTTGGCAGGGCACTGTGCTAGACAGCTGCCGCCTTTGCCAGTTCCTGAGGCTGGTGCTGGGAATGTTAGATTTTTTTGTGAAATTTACTTCCCAATACTTAATTTTCACATACAGAGACAGGACATCCAGTATCTTGGAAGGTAAGTCTCTTTCTGTTTGCTTTCTCAGTGCTTTTGAGGGTACAATGTACAAACAAGGCATCCAGTTGCAGACTATCACCTACCACGGGTCCACTGCACTGGAAACAAATGCAAAAGATGGCTCTAAAGTGAAAGCTCACTGTCAGAAAATTTGGGGTTCTGTGCAAAAACCAATGCATAATTTTCAACAGAGCAAATAGTTTCCACTTGTTCAGTCTCTGCTGCACTTATGGCCATTAGGGACCTGGTATCATTTCTCAGACATGTATGAGTGGATAGACCCAGTGCCCTAAAGGAATTCCAGTTAATGACTCCAAGGTCATTACCTTGTGTTCTTCCTACACAAGCTCTCAAGCGATTTTAGTTGGCTATATTACCCTTTGCTTCCCCTGCTAAAAACAATCTTGCTGGCAGTGCTGCTTTTCCTCAGTAGAAGTAGCCACATTTCAATGACGGGTGACGTGAGCTCTGCAAATACAGAGCCAAATTCCACGGTAACGCAAGAGCATGTATTTATGACAGCAATGGATTTGTGCCTGATTGCACTGTGGCTGTAGGAAGCTGACAGATGATAAAATTGTCTGAGGTGAAAAGCATTATAAAGTTTTGCTGATGTAGCTATGGTAGGCAAGTTCTATCACAAATCTGTTTAAGGGTCTCATGCTAAGTTTTTCAAAATACCAGGTATTTACACAAACGTATTTCAGAACTAATCCATGAATTATTTGCCTTTTATCCTTCATTCAGTCCATTCTTCCCTCCAAAAGAATTGATAGTTTGTTATTTTTAAAGCACTGCTTGCTTTATTAAAAGCTATGGAAAATTGATCTTCAGTGGTATACTACAAAAAAAAAGTATTTCATTTGGAGATAACAGGGCCATACCTGCAGCATTATCAGCCCTTGGAGCTAGACTGCTATAAAATGGGTCCTCAAAAGCGTGTGTGTGTGTGTGTGTGTGAAATTACCCAAGTGGAAAAGGAATTTTTGACATGTAAACAACTATTTGTCTCCTGCAGTCTTGAGCATGGACCCATTATCTTATCGTTCATTAGCAGCCTATTGAATTCACATAATCAGTAATAGTTTCTGGAAGCTGTTTGGCAAGCAGAGATGGAAATTACTAACTCACAGCTGGGTAAGAAAAAATGGCAAATACACACGTTGTGCTTGCTCTCTTCCCCCCCTCTTCCTTGGACACTGTAGATTTATTGCCTCACAGTATTCACAGATGATGTTTTCATAGTCACTAATGAGGTCCCAGCAGTTTTTTAACAATAACAGGACATTACTACTCCTAAGATATATTATGTGTTTTCCCCATTTTTCTCCATTTTGGTTGAATGCTCAGAAGTGTGCTAGCTTAAAAATCTCCTGGTTTATTATTATTATGATTGATAGTCCAGTCATGTGACATAAACGACTGCTGAGGTGCAACTTTTCAATTGCTAATTGGTATAGAAATGTAAAATATTGTATTTTAACATACTGTTCATGGTTTTGTACATAAAAATGACAAAATACTTATTGGGTTGTTTTTGTTTCTACAAGTGGAAAGGCAACACAGCAAAGATTGATTTCCAATAGTGTTGGGCATTTATTTTTCCTCCCTGCAAGAATCTGGCTTCAGCCCATCACAGCTGACAGAGATACACAAGGTAAGATGAAAATATTCACTGGAAACAGTTAAAATTAATTTGTTTGGAGACCTATGGTCCTTCTATGCTTATTCAGCAAAACCAATTCATTCAGATACTGATTCAAGAAAGCACATAAATATTTGCTTTATTTTATGCTCATGTTTTAGTTATACCAACCTTCAGATAATATTGAGGGTTTTCATTTTCATGAATTTGAGCTTTAATGCATAACTGTTCTACAATAAAAAGTAGGTTTCATTTAGATCAGCTGGTAGCATGCTGCTTTCTGATGTTAGATATAGAAGCTGCTGTCATTTAAGATCATAATACTTAGAGGCTGTTCAAGATGAAGTCACGTTTAATGTGTGAGTATTTAATAAGCCATAGTATGTAAACCTAAGCAAGGCTGAGTTTAGGAGATCAGCCTCTCATCCACCTAGTTCTCTGCAGTATGAATTTTGCTATTTTCTTTGCCTGCGATTTGAAATATTTGCTCTAAAGTGTGAACCTAAAGAGTTTTCTGTTAGACAGACCCTTGCAGCAAGCACCATTCACAATACCAAAACTGTCCAGTGTCCCAAGTACACCAATATCTACATGCCTAGTGACTTCATGGACATGGGACTATGCACACACCTAAAGTTAACCTTGGGTGTAGCCTTTCACAGGTTTGGGACCAAAGAAGCTGTTTGGTGCGAATGAGTAAAGCTGTGGTCGGGAAAACTCCTGGAGCTGCTATTGCCACAATTAGCTCATGTACCCCTCATAACACCTCCCAAGCCCCTTAGGTCTGCACACAGACCTGCTGCGTTCTTCAGAGAGTACCTGAAACAGAGGAAAAAGTCCACACCCACTGAAATCAACAGCAGCTTTGCCAAACTTTTCCTTTCTTTTTGTTTTTCTTTCTATTTTAGTAATTCTCCTTAGTCTACATTCCTCTCCCCTTCTCTCTTCCCTTTGCAGATGATAAGGCAGTAGGCCCAACGGATGAAAGAGGCTGTGGGATAGAGGGTAAATTCCCATAACCTGGGAAACAGAGCAAAGATTTTCTTTGGTCTAATTTCTGTCCCTTTTGGTGTAAACTAGATTTTGACAGGAATTTTAGTTATCTCAGAATACTCTGTTCTATAATTTTGTTCCTGAGAGATACAGGGATGAGAGGCTGCAGCTCTGGTTTTGCAAAATTTGATCCTGAGTCTGTAAGGAGATCCTCATGGCCAGGCATCTTGTTCTGTTGAGGCTGGATTAGATGACAGTAAGTTGGATTTTAATGCAGTAATTTGTAAGTATGGACTCTTCAGTCCTGTGCTCTTTTTCAGCCAGTTGCCAGATTCAGTCAACAAATGGTTCCAATTTTGCCCCACCTCAAATTCTTCTGACGTAAATTTGAATGGAAAACTGTCACTTTGAAAACCCCAAAAACTCTGTCAAGGAGCTTAACATTTCATTAACAGATATATTTGCAGCCATTATCAGCAACTTGCTCCTGGCAACATCCCAGGGTGCTCCCCTAGATACAGGGGAAGTCTGCCCTTTGTAGCTGTTAAAGCTGTAATATTTTCCTTGAAAGTTACTTGTAAGAGTCTTATCCCCAAGTCCCTAGTATCTTCCCCTCTCTTTGAACTGCTTAGACCGTTTCTAGTGACTGAAAAAGAGCCAGTCCTTTAAAGCAAATAACTGAAAAGAGCAGAGATGGGGGAAAAAAATCACAGAAACCTAAGGGAAAATAATTTTCTTTTTATTTGGAATCACAATGTCTCTACCAAAGTTTCTCTGTTTCCCTTAGACTTTACATTCTCACAGCTCTTGATTATCTCACCTGCCTGACAGTGCTCAAACATACACCAGGTTTCCATTCCCATTTTGGAATCATTTTTCTTTTCCATGAGGCTGAGCTACAAAGGGGAAGAGAAGCATTTTGAGCATTTGGTGATGCTCAAAATCAAGAAAATACAAAGTTGATTCATGAGTGGCAGAACTAGTGAATCCTTGTCTCCTACAGGATTGTCTTTGTTCTTCTGCCTATTACCCCAAAAATGTGCTCAACTTCCTATGACAGCCCTATCAGAGATAACCAGCATTTACTGTGGCTAGTTCATGTTAATGCATGGGCTGACCGACCAGCTCTCCGCAACCAAAGAAAATGCACAAAGGGTGAATAGAAAATGTTTTCCCCACTGTGTTGTGAGGGGTGGGAACAGACAGACAACTCTTCTCCATCCAGCTGCCAGTTGTCTTGATGTTTGTGAGCTTCCTGCCCCTCTTCTACACAGTCTAGGAAATGTGCAGTGGATTCAAAACACGCTGACAATTGGTAAAAACTGGCAAATACCATGATTACAAAATCTTCATCTTTGCACACATCGATAAAAAAAAGGCATACAGTTCTAAGTGCCTCAGGTGGCTTTGTCCTTCACAGACAGTTGAAGTTATCTTGCTCCCAGCAGAGGCAGAGACTTCTGGTTCTGGCTGAAGTCTCAGCTCTGAGGTGGAGAGGAGATGCTGCTGCTGACTCCTTCCAAAACTGCTTGTCCCACAGAGACCGGGACTTCCTCTGGTTATGAGCTTGTTACAGGGAAGTGGTGACATGCTGAAGTTTCAAGCACAAAGTGGTAGTGTGAAGTCATCCCACAAAGAATCTGACTTGGAGGGCAGAACAAAGCACCAGGAAAAGCAATGCAGTGCAAAAATGTGGATCCATTTCCCTGCCCCTTGTTCATATGTTCCATAAAAGAAAAATGCTCATAAAGAAAGCTCCAAATCTCTTCTCTCAGAGAAGTGATTTGAGGGGCTGCTTTGGGAGGTGGGGTAAATCATGGCAGGCTGGTGAATTGCAGGAGTCCTGTAAGGGAAGAGTAAGGGCCTGAGGTAAATGTTTTGTTGGAAACAAATCCCTCTAAACCAAGGTGTCAAGGAAGTGTTTGCCACAGAAGGATGTTGTGATGGATGGAACCCGCCCAGATTAGACCTGGAGGAAAGATGCTTGCATCACTATGTCTTCCCCTGCATGCTATGGGGAAGCTATTGAAGGGAGATGTTGAGGATGTCTCTGTTTCTGGGTGCTGCCTCCCCTTGCTGGTGCTTTGTGAATTACAGGAGCAGAGACAATAGGGTGCATGGGGGCCACAGGATGTGACACAGTCCTTCCTTGAAGAGCCCTGCTCCTGCACAGCCTGGTGCATTGGCTGCCTTCTGTGTCTCCCCCGTCTCATTTCCACTGTGCACAGGCAGATGTTGCCATCCCATTTTAAAGAGAATGCTTCGTTTCCCTTCACAGCATACTAGGGAACAGCTGACACAGCCTGATAGTGGGTAGGATCTGTGGTGGGACAGCCGTGGATGTGGAGATTCATCCTGTCCCTGTGTTTTCCTCCTTTCTGTTCTATCTCCAGCGCTTATCACCCTTGGCCAGAGGCAGAGGGGTGATAACATCCCCAGGTTTGCTGCAGTATCTGCGTGCCTTTACCTATACCCCATGGTCCGCAGCTTTTATTGACTTCTTGACGCAGTCACAAATGCTGCCTGCTCCAAAATCCTGCTACAAAACCCGTCACTGACTTCTGAGGAAACTCTTCTTGCCTGGAGATGTGTCAGCCAGTAAAGTGGCGTCTCACTAGACAGAAGTAATATTTCAACTGAAGTCAGTCAGGCTTTTCCCTAAAAGCAAAGCAATTATAATTTGCATGTAAGTGCCCAAAAATCCATTTCCCTGGGGTAGATGTCCATGCCTGTTTCTGGCAGAGGACTCAGCCAGTCCTCATAGACGCGCATCATTCTTGGCAGAGGCATAGGGACCCCCATGAGAAGAACCCAGTGAAAGACTGGGACACAGATTTGATGGAGAGAGCTCACTCCTCGATGGACCCTGTGCAAGCAAGTGTCCCCCATCAGCTCCACCTCCCCTGTGGGGAAACTGAAGCCAAGAAGTAAAGGCTGGATGTTCACAGTGTACTTTAAACTTAAATGCCCTGATTTGGAAAGGCACGACGCATCAGTATGTCCCTTTGACTGTGGTTGGTAGTATAAGGCCCCTCATATGTCAGATCCCTTATTTAGGGCCCTAAATTTAGAACTTGAACTCCCAGCAAGATGAGAAATATTATCCATGGGTTGTTACTACTATGTGCACAGAAAAAGTGTACAGCTGTGTTGCTGCTTGCTTTTCAGGCTATTTGTCCTTTTTCATCCTTCCAGGCAAACTCAGTCCTGTCAGAATATTTTCTGTCCTGAATTAGTAACATCAGTTTACTATAATACAATTTCTGCTGTTAGCTACCATCTCTGCTGGTTTTAAAACACAACCAGGTGTTTTAAAAAGCATCCTAAATGAAACTTCATTTTTCATTTCAGAAGCACATTTTCATCTTCAGAGGGCAACATCATTCTGCTGAAAACTAGCAAACCTGCTTTGATTTCAGAGCTACAGAACAGGCAAAGCATAGTCTTAGACTGAAAGTTTCTCCAAACTATGCTTTTTCTATTACAGAGTCAATCTGTCTCCAAAGCTCTTTCTTTTGTTTTAACTGGAACAGAGGAGAAAAGATTAATAAGATTAAAATAGAAGTATAATTTTCTCAGGTCATGTACTTCCTCTCTTTAGTTTTCTGTAATGATGGAGGACAAGGCAGTTAACTTGTTCTTGCTATGAGTACTCAGTACAATATAGTATTATCCAAGGAAAAATCTTTCATTTCAACTACTCAATTATTTTCTAGTTATGTCCGGTTTAAAAGAAAAGGTGAGACTGACTTGGCTCAGTTTGAAGAATTGAACGTGAATTGACAATTTGCAGATTTGGACGCCCCCTGGCCTCCCACACATAAATTCATAAATATAGGGATAATATGATAAATATATCCGCTGATCATCTGAAATTCCAGATAATTTAAAACTGGTAGACCTCTGCTCGGAGACTTTCTTTCCCCGGCTGATTCAGTATGTGCTGTTACCTAAAGTCCAAATCAGCCTCACACAAAGTCGCTGAAAGCTTTATGTGCTCTGAGAACACACCACACCTAATTGCAGTAGGACATGGTTTCCTCGCCCTAAAGAGAGGTTGCAGAGAGTTACAAATAATAGTTCAATTGCCCAATGTATTTTTAATGGATTAAAATTACAAATGATATCTTATTTCTGGCCCCTTCTGGTGTAATGTAATTCTTCCAAAAGCATACTAGATGTTCCAGTTTAGTGACCCTTCCTCATCTCAGGGAACAAATATACACATTTTTGTTGCTCAAGTCCTTCTCACTAACCTTCCAAAAAATAGTTGGAGAGACAGGACAGCTTTTGTCTTAACTGTATTACCTTCGTCCTAACTGAAATACTCCGTTCTAGATTTACTTTCTGATGAGAAGAGTTTTGACAGCTGGGGGGGGCGGTTTTAACTATACTGAATTAAGTGGGGAAGATGTCAGACCACCTTCCCAGAGCAAGCCAGGAGCCTGTCAGGGACTGCAGTTTCACTCACAGTGATATCAGATTTTCATTGCCATCATCTGTGTTTCTGGCCAGGGTCACTGGTGTCTGTACGCGGTTACACCCGGCCTCAATGATCCCAACAGAAGGAGGGAACACCTTTTGTCTTCTTTCTTTTTTTTTCCCCCTTCTTTTAAACCTGACCTTCTTCCACTGGAGTGACTGCTTCAGGCTCCTGGTTGTGGTTGGAAGGGTGGGGTGAATGGCTTCCTCTTCCTCCTCCCTTCCCTTCCCGTCCCATCCCGTCCCATCCCTTCCCAGCTCCCAGCCCTGCTGCACAGATGACTTGGCTGTGAGAGGCAGAGGGGAAGGGTGTTTCTATTGCCAAGTGCTTGAAAAGGACTGTGACATGAGTTTGTATGATTCCTGGTTCGGGCAGAAACAAACCTCAAGACAGGGAAGAACAAAAGGAAAAATCCCCAATCTCCAATGAGATGCTGATGCCACAAACAAGTCCAGTGAATGGCAAATACACCTTTCAGGATACCTATGTATCCTGAAAAATCTAAGAAGCAGTGGGGCTCCCACCAGCTGCCCTGAGGTGAAATCTAGAGCCCATTTCCCAGTTAGAGGGCTGCCAAATCCTTTCCAGACTCACTACTACACTGTCCTCATCACGTTTCAAACTAGCCAGAACGATTTTCCTCAGAACCCACAGTCAAAAAGGAATCAGAGCTGAGATGTAAGCACTGGGGTCTACACTGTGTATCGTGAAGTATTTTGAGGGCAAAGGGTGGTAAAAGAGCACCTTCATTAGGAGAAGACAGAAGAGCATCCTCATTTTTTCATCAAATGTAAATGAAGGCGAGGGGACTCAGCTGACCACTTTTGCTGGTGCTTTGAATACTGTGCAGCACTAGAAAAGCCAGCTGAATCTCACTCTCACCATTCCTGGGTAGCTGAGGTAGTGACTTCCCTACACAGTCAAATAAAAATAGTTTTGTCTTAGACCTAAATCACAGTTCTCCACTCATTTTCAGGTCAGCCTTTGCAGTCTGATGCAATCGTGGCAAAACTTACTGGCTGCTTCAGTCAAAAGCAGGCTGTTTTGAATCTCCTGGATCAAAAATACAATGTTTTTGAACAAGTACTACCTGCTCACTTCCAAGAACACCACCAAATCCTATGCACCATGAGGGATGATATGATCACCTCTGACACGAGAAATGAGGAGGGGTTACCAGAGGCTATTCAGATAATTCTAAATTGCCCACATGGCATGATTCTCTCTTCGGGTGCCATTCAGGAATGCCGCCATGCATTAAAAACATGGTCCTTGTCTCTGTCCTGCTCCTGGATGCTGGCAGAGAATTGTGCCAAGGGGAAATCTGCTCTCACAGTGAAGCCAGCACAGCCTGCTCTCTTTCAGAACATGATGGAAAATGTACTTCTTTGTTCAACATTTTTACTGAGTGTAAAAGTGTAAAACCCTTGATGGTTTGCCATCTGGATGGAAACTGCTCCCCGTTCTGGGGAAGACAGGTAAAACACAGAGCATGTGTGTTCTGAATTTTGACGTGGAAAATATTCAGTCTCACGGGTGATTATTGCCATATTTATGTGCAATAACAGTAAATAATATCAAAAGAACAATAATAACCTGACAAGTATCACCACTGATGTTTTGAAACCAAAGTGAGTCAACAGCTCTCTGAAAGAGGAGGCTGAAAAGGCACATGTGTTAGGTGCAAAACGAATTTGGAAATGCATGTCTCCAGTAGGGAAAAAAATAGGAAAAAAGAGGGCAGAAAAAGAGGGTATGTGTTTGTCGGGGGCAGAACAGCAAGGTGGTGTGGGAGACCTTGTGGGGAGGATGGCAAGGAAAAGGGGAGGATGTAAAAAAGAGCAAAGGACTTTTGTGAGCTTTCTGGCAGATTTTGGAGCAGGTGGAATGCAGAGTGTTTACACAGTTCATATTTCAATATACTAAGAAAACATAAGGAGTCAGGCTCTAAGCTGCTATTAAGCTCCCCTCCCCTCCTGCCCCAACCACTTCTTTAAAATCCGCCTTTAGATCTCGAATGAAACTGCTCTCTGCTGGACTGGTGGCGCTGGGGCAGCAACTGTGCCACCAGCTGAGAAAACAAATTTGAGAAAGAGAGTGTGCGCTCAGGTTAACAAGCCTTGGGTGAGCGAGGCGTCCCCCCCTGCCCAGCTTTCCCTGTTCTCACCTCCTATTCCCCAGCGCCCCTGGAAGCAGCGCACTTTGGTCGGAGAAGCCGTTAGGCATCGAATGGCGGACGGGCTCCAGAGCAGCAAGCGGGAACGAGAGGGGAGATTTACAATGTTCCAGTTTTGACTTTTTGCATAATGAAAACCAGAGGTCTAATAAAATACAGCAGCAGTGACACTGCAATGGGAGGGAAAAAAAAGCAAAACAAACTTTTAGGATAAAATAAACATTGTGTACTCAAGCAAGGGGTCTATCTCTATATCCATCTATCAGTACAGGCATAAACATATTCTCCTTTACTAATTCAAACTAAGAAGATTAAAACCAGGTAAACAGAACACAAGATAGGTAGAAACATTTCCTGTTAGCAAATCAGTCCTCAGCAAATTAGGCAGAAAGGAACATGGCCACAGGACTATGTGAGTGGCACAAAGTAGTTTTCTCATACTTATTCGCACTCAACCGTGTTCTGATCCTGGTTATTCAGAAAGAGGCCAATTTCTGGAAAAGTTCTTGATTCATTCAGAATTATATTGGCCGGGGGGTTATTGCAGTTACACTTTAACTAGTTTTTAGGGAGAAATTTCTTCTCAGGGCTGGAGCAGAAGAAATTATAGAGCACATGCGACTTCCTCAGTGAGCTGGTTTACATCCTGTGGGATAAAAATAACATTGTACAATATTTTCTATCATTGATATACATACTGCTTTTCATCTTAAAGCAATGTGGAAACATTATGATCAGGGTATATTGGCCAGTTAGAGGAGCTGGAAGACCTGTGCAGCATGCAGAGCAGCTTGCACCCTTCAGAGCTCCTGCATAGTGCGTTCATCTCAAGATGCACAACTAAAATTTCTCCATGGTCATGAGTGTGGGGAAAAGCTGAGGGTGGAAAGAACGGGGTCATGGGCTGAAGTCTCTGCCCCTTTCAGCTGATACTGAAGTTTAGTTTCTGAATTTAATTTTCAGGGTTTTTTCATTCTCAATTCTGTGATCCTGGGAAAATCATTTAACTTCTTTAACTTCTCCAGTTACTCATTCATAAACCAGATAGTTTTATTTGAGCTGGGAAGCTCAAGTAAAATTTCTACTTGAAATTTTTACAGGAAAAGTAATATAAACAGAAAATTGCCAGAACAGCAGTAGCATCAAGTCATACTTGCAAATCACAGAGGGCTTCTTTGATGTGTGTTTGGTAACTCTCTGCTATTTACTTGGATTTTGAGATGACACATTCTTTGACCACACGCCATACAATTCATGATATATTCATTAATAAAGTCACAGTGTCCTGAAGACAGTGAAATACAGCATTGGAAATTCAATAGCCGTATCCTGCATCCTGTTCAAGGACTGTGAGCAGGCAGGCTGACTGACTTGCTGTGCTCCTGCTCTTAGGTCATGTTTGGCTAATGCAAACTCAGCTGAAGAGCACAGTGCTGACTTTGGGTGTCCTAACACAATCTCTCAAATTTGACAGCAAGGCTTGCCATCCATGGATTTATCATGGCTTCACGACTTCTGGCCAGTACATTGAAGACACACTGTGCTCTGCCTAATTCAGAACATATTTTGGAAAAGAAGCGAGTGCTTAATGGGCAGAGCCTGAACTCCTCTGGCCCAAAAAACTGATTTCCCTGGTTCTCTTCTCTCTTCTCCCATGTCTCTCCTCGAGGAATTTAGTACAAGATATCATCTGTGGACAAGAGGCAGTAAAACTCTTAGGGAACACACAGCCGTGTAGTCAAAACCAAACCTGTGTTATTACATATCGTTCTTCGTTCAGTGCCCAAATAACAAACTGAGCCGACGTCTCCTTGTCCTGAGCTCTGTGTGTGGGTCCTGCTCCCTCGCTGGGACGTCCTGTCACCCCAGGAAAGGCACGCCTGGAAGTCTCTAACTGCGAGCTGTGCTGAGGAACTGCGAAAGCGGCGAAGTGAGCAGGTCCCTCCCTGTGAGCACCTCCGGTACAACAGCACCCTCCACTGCCTGCTCGGGGGAGAGAGAAGTCTGCCCGGCTAATTCCCTCTGACAAGATGATAAAACCCAGCCAGCGGAGATCATTCTAATTACCACAGATTATCCAGCTGTTTGAAGAACACAAATTCATATAGATGATGGTAAGTAAGTGATTGGAGTGCCGCCATGCCTTTGAAAAAAAAGAAATTATAAAAGGGAATGACATTTCAAAAAATGCAGCCCACTTTGGAGTAAAATTAAAGATGAAACCGTAATTAGTCTACTGTGTATATTCTACTATGATATCATTCCAAAGAATGTAAAATTCTTTATGGTCAGGATTTTTCCCCTCATACTGTTATTTGACAACACTTTTTCAGTCTTAAGAAAATACAAGTCAGATGTGCTTTCTCACAGTAAACCTCAGCCATTTTGAGTGGCTTATAGCCAGGGAGCTATACACATTTATGAGTCACAGCTCCTTTCAGTCACAAATGCAGGACACTAAACATGACCAACAACTACTATTTCTAGGCTGGGAGGCCTTTCTGGAACAACAGTGGCAGGAATATTTGATCAAAAAGTACTGTAAAAATAGACTAGTTTATTCCTTTTTTTTTTCTTTTCCTCAC
>VWZW01007426.1:1121205-1158559 GCA_013397115.1 Edolisoma coerulescens
CCCACCCCTTATTTCTTTTTGTTTCACGTATGTTTCTTCTCCTTAACTCACGACTGAGTTAAGTTTGCCATTAGCATTTCCTGGTGTAACAAGTGGAACAGAACTGTCACTGGGAGGGGGTCACCTCGTAAGCAGGGAATGAGGTACACATACCAAAAAATGTTTGTAAACGGGAGGAGAGGGCAAGAGAGTGACAGACAACCAGCAAATCTAGAAGAAGAGGGAAATGATGGAGATGATTTATATAAAGATGAAAAAGCAGGTTCTTCCTCCAGCTCTGTGGAACATTTCTTATCTTCTCCTGTCAGACCTGCAAGCTCTCCTTTCAGTTGTGATTTCTGCTGCACTGCAGCCATACACTCCAATTCCTGTGCCGTGCATGCTGCAAACCCACAAGTACCTCAGCAGCTTCTCAGTTCACATGGCCAAGGAGTGGGAGGCCTTACAGACAGGCCTCAACATCCTCAGAAGTTTCCTGACTTCCAGCAGAGAGCATCAGCTCCCAGAAAGGCAGACATATCTCACTGGAGAGGCTTCTCAGTACCAGCAGCAGGGAAATACAGGCAAAAGTCTCGTACTGCCCCATCTGGACAACTCGTGCAGACCCTGAAGTAAAGAAGGTCTTCCTGACTTACTAGTTTGTTGTTTGGTCTTTTTTTTTTTGTATTAGCATGGCTGGAGCTGGTGACAAGAGCATGAAGAGGTAAAATCAGGGATTTAAGTGGCAGTCGAGGCAAAAGGAGGCACCTAGTGGACACAAAGAAAAGGAGGATGAAGATGAAGTAGCATCAGTAAGGCTTAACCCAAGAGTTTTGGGGGATCTGGACTAACCCTTCCCAGAAGCAGAGAGCAGTGAGCCTCTTTGGGGTGCGGATGCTTTGCCTGGGTGCTCTTGTCTCCAGATGGGTCACACCAGCAGCTCCTTACAGATGAGTCATTGCTTTGCTTGCAGGCCTTGGGAAGGGCTCTGGAAACAATTTCAGCTCTGTAAAGCAGGGTAAGAGGCAGGATGTGTGGCAGTTCAGGTGTGTGGTAGGGTAGCAGCTCTGTTACAGCCTTCCAGGAAAAGACCTGCTGCAGGTGCAGCAAAAGCATGAAGGAAAGTCTGCTGCCACAGCTGGACGGTCACTCAGTCCTCAGGGACAGTGAGTGAGGTCTGGGTCCAGGACAGGAGCAGGATAAGTGCTCTCTAAGGACGCAGAAGGACATCTGACAGCAGGGGTGTGCAGCTGTGGTGGGAGAGCCAAGAACCACCATGCCTCCCCCACTGGCTTTCCTGAGGCCGTGCTTGACCTGTGCCACAGCCAGCGGTAAACCGGGGAAAGCTGCAGAGGCACTGGGGCTGCTTTAGGGATTGGTAACTCTTCAGCTGCAGCAATGCATAGCTTGGTATGGTTGCTTTGTACCAGGGTTATCTGAAGAGAAAGGGACTCTCGGTTCATGCCTCTGTGGAGACAGAGTCAGGTTAATACTGACACCAAAGAGAAATAAGACATCTCTGCACCAAAACACACGGTTTGCTCTTTATTTATATTTCAGGGCTGCTGCCTAAATGTTTATCATATGCCCTATTTGTAACTAACATTGCAATTATCAAATGGAGTCAAACTCTCGTGGAAAGCAGGAGACAGAAGGAAATACTGTTCCCCATGGCTTCTTTCAAAAATGTCAGAAAAAAAAAAAAAAGAAGTGTCCTATTTAATATTCCAGAAACTTTTCACATAAACATAGGTTGTGCATCCAAAACTTACTTCCTGCTGCTCAGAAAGCAAAATACATAACTGAGAAAACCCCATGCTCAGCCTGAATTTTCAAAATGCCATTGTGCAAGATTTTTGGCAAGACTTTATCCAGCTCAGATTGCCCACATTTAAGAATAAATTTATTCAGACTGGGACAGCTGTGGAAGACTTTAGGCTCAGGGTAAGAAAAACCTATCTTTCTGGAGGAGACCAAAAGAGCCTGTCTCGTCTAGTTTAGAAAAAAAAAAGAAGGTTGAAATGTGTTCACTTTTTATACATACATCAAAGCAATAGACACCAGGACAGCCAACAAGCTATTTAAGCTAAAGAAAGATGTTGTCAGAAGAACAAATAGAAATAGACTGGTGCTCAATGCATTCCCACTGGAAATTATGACATATTTTCTAGCAGAAAGGGCAGAAAAGTTCTGCTAAATCAGAAGTAGTAGTTGACGTGTGAAGCTTGATCAGCCTATGGGAAAGATTTTGTGACAAAATTGCCTGCATTGACTGCATCAAAGGTGACTCCTCAGGACGTCCTTCCTAACTCAGGCTTCTCAGCTCACTGGTGATTTGGACACCTTCCTTACTGAGTCCTCACACTCAGATTTGCTGGAAGGACAGTTTTCAGAAAGTGTTTTGCCTGGGACAACCTTAAAGAGACATCCAAGAAAGTCAACACCATTACTTGAAAGTATCTATTTTTTTTTCCTCTTTTCTAGATAGCTGTTCTTTTGGTCACACACTGAGGACCAACATTCTTAGACAGACATTGGCTTGAAAGGGGAGCATCTGACACACTGGTAGGTAGATGTCAACTTGCTGACAGCAATGAGTTCTGGTGCTCCTGCCCTAAGGCTTATTTAAATGCAGTAATGAAGCATTCCATTGCCTTGAGGAATCTGAGAGAAGTCATTGAACTAGAGGAGGCAAGAGGAGATATTCCAGAACTACATAGGTAGGTCACAGCAGCCTGTATTAAATCCATGTTTCCTCTGGTCAGCAATGCCCAAAACCTATGAGAAGACAGCAAGTTACCTACATATTTACAGTCACTTGAGTGTGTGCACACATCATACATGGTGATTACTACACAGGTTATTATAAAAAGCAAGGCAGGCAATCTTGACGGCAGAAATTCAGTCTGTGTTCCACTAGCATCTGCTGCCCTACAATATTGAATTATTTTCTGTTTTTAAAGTAGTTTTGGAACAGTTTTATTGTAAAACTGCATACATACAGAACTGCCTCTAAGCCTCCTCATTCTTCTGGTTTTTCCATGATTCATAACACTCTTCTATCAATAATTTGAATTACAAAATGATGGGATCAGTATCTGTGGAAGACTGAAGAAAGGTAAGCTGTGGGTTTTGGTTTGGGAATGTAGTGCCTGTATCACAAGACTACTTTGTAGCAATGAAAGCAAGCAGGCAGAATTATGCACTAACTATTCCTGGAATTTAGACATTTTGGTGGTGTAGACTGGGTTTATGCAAACCCACACACAGTATCTGAACAGGTAGGTCAACATGAGGAAAAAATGACTGCCACAGACGTCCTTGATAACTTGTGATGAAACCCACTGAAAGCCAGAGAGAAGCAACACATTTCCAGGAGCTGAGATTGGCATTGCAGAAAGATCACTATTTAATGCTCCAGTTATAATGTAAAACTGAGGGCATTCATAGTTGCAGAAGAAATGCCAGTGAAACATCAGCTGACCGTAGTTCTCATTCCTCTATCAGCAAATGCACACTGCTGCACACCCTGCAGTGTGACAGTCCTCCTAATTTATGCTCAAATCAGAGCTCTTAACAACAGTAATAGCCCTGCAGGGTAATTAAAAAAAAAAAAAAAAAAGAAAAGAAAACTACAGAAAGGAAGTTTACCTCTTTCAGACAGCTTTTCAAGCATTGCAGCTCCTGCTTGTTTTATGTCTATGCTGAGGTCAACTTGCACGGACTAGCATCAAGCACTGTTTACTGAATGCCAGAACTGGATGAAAAGCTCCAAACCTGGACTTTCCACACATTAAATTAATGGCATTTCAGAGGCCCATTTCAGGGGCCATCCGTTGATAGGAACATGCTCTATTTTCTTCCTGAAGACAAGAATTTTGACACAGCTTTCTGAACATCACACAGTGCTAAATTTTCTGCCCAAAGCAGCCATATCAAAACACGATTTACAAAGTAAGGTGTCTATGCATGAATCAATGAATAACTCAGCTGTTTGCAAGAACTGCATCCATCTGAACAATGTTGGTCATCTTGTCACATTGAGGAGTTCTTTACATTAAAGAAAGAAGCTCCCTCTATGTGAACATTCATCTTCAAGCTGGTTGCAGAATTTATTCAGCCAGGAAAGCAACTGGTGAAGGTTGTCTATTAACTGCAGGTAGTCTGGTGGTTGCAAGGCACTGGAGACTTTTGGTAGCTTATAAGGTCCTGCAGGCAACTCCTAAAGTATAGATGTGTTTTTAACCATCACTGTGCAGTTGCTTTGCTCACAAAGAAGCACATACGCAAAAATACCATTAATTTTCTGTAATTATTTAGCAGCTTCATAAACAAAGTATAAAAGTATTGCGACTATTTGGGGAATTTATTTTCTTTTCTAATATTGCTTCTGAAACTTTATTAGGATCCAATCTAAGATCAACAAGGATATGATATTTAAATAAAAATACTTGCACCAGTGTGAAAACCTTCTAGGCAGGTGATATTCCTAGGGAAACTGTTTAGATGGTTTTATAACTTCCAGAAAAGCAAACATCTGTCTAATACGTATTAGCTGTATTGTTTCACCAAGTTTCTCTCCTACAGGTGGTCTCTGTGGCTCTGCCTTGTGGAAATACTTTGTTATCTTCTTTGTTGTTCCCATGCTGTCTCTTTAAAAACTAAAAGTAAATCCAAGCAGAAGAGTGGGGCTGATTTTTGTTTTGCATGTGCGGGAAGAACAATTCCAAAATAAATTACATGCAGAATACCAAAAAAAAAAACCCAAAACAAACCAACCAATCCCCAAAATGTATGGAGCATGTGTAAAGGAGCCACAGCTCAAACTGGTCGTATTAAAGGCCTTCCTCCATGGTCTATTTACTGAACATATATAATTTATACACGTTGATTTCCTGAGATTAGTAGATTTGGCCTGTCTACCTAAGTCAAGGTGATTTTGACTTAATTGGTGTTTTTAATGTTGTGTAGTGATTCTGAGCCCATTGGTATCCCTACATGCTACCTATTTGAAGTACCAGTTCCCCCCCAGTGAAGATTGTAGAATCAGGTGAGTTTCTAAAATGCAACTCACCTGGGCCCCGTGGCATGTCTGTTCGTTACATTTCAAAGGCAAGATGTAGTGTCCCATCTTTCCAAAGGATTTGACCTGCTGCCAGGTGATCGTATATGCCCATGGGACGACTGATTAAACAGTCTTACCTGAAACTCTGTGCACAGCCAATGGATCTGAAGAGTTCATATTTGTGTTAGTGCTGTCCTTTCCAGCTCCACGTTTACCAGGTACCTCCTCACCTGCCAAAATAATGCAGGCATTCAGCACAATAAATTCTCACTTTTCAGTCTTGAGGAATATTCCATACACCCATCATTCACCTGGAAAAATGTAACCAAAGAAAATTTTGCAACTGGAAAAGAAAATCAGGTCCCTGTAAAACATAAACTATGGCTGAAGTTTTACACACAGAGAGATTGGATTTGCTTAGGTGAATGTCAGCCTTAAGATAGTGAAACTCCATTTTCCTATAAGGAAAATGGTTTGGCAAGTTTCTGCTAAAACTGACTTCAGTTTACGTATATTATGCTAGTTCCCTCAGAATGGTGGTTCAAATGAGATCAAGGCACAAAACAGGGTAGTCAGCAACCCAGGCTATGCTCCAGATACAATTTCTTTCAGCTCTTTTGCCCAACAGTGGGCTTTCCCCTTCTTTAGGCTCAGCACATCTCAGAGTTAACAGGAAGAGGAGGTGAGATCATGTTCCCTGTTGTCTACAGGCCTAATGTTAGACATCAGCTCCATTTCTTCACTTCACTGATTTCTTTCCTCGGTTATGGCTCCAGTAAGATTTAGGAAAAAAAACAGGTTTAAAAGCATATTACAAAAAAGGGGCATTTTGGTTACAGATCTCCTCCAGGCGTGGGTATGTGGAATTAAAGCACCTGTGGCTCCCTAGAGTGCAAGACCCAAGGCCATCTTTCCTTTATGATGATGCCTTTTGTTCCTTCACTTTAACGAAAGATACTGATTCAGCAATGGTCATAATCCTCAGCTTGTGCAATCTGAGGGAGTATAAACTCTTTCCAATCTCTCCTGTGGAAAATACGGGATCGCACAGTTTTACCTTTTCTTACATAGCCATTTCTTTCTTTCTTTCCCCCCTGGCCTTTTATAACCCTTTTAGCTGACCACATAAAGACAAGATGATGTGGCAGAATTCTCACAATTGGAAGTGCTGTGGAAAAGATTTAAAGCTGGCTTGCTGACGAAGACGGCACAGCCTCTCAACTGAAGGCCAAGTTTAGAGGCAGTGTTGGCACAGGGGCTTGCACTGACCTCTTTGTAGCCATGCTCACTTTCTGAATTTGACCCAGTCTTTTTGGCTAGCAAGTCGAACAATGAGCAAAAAACCAGTGGTTAGGAAACTGCACAGTTATTACAGCCACTGAGAACTCAGTTTGTAACACATTGTAGTTGCAACAAAAAAAAAATCATAATCTTTGACTAAATTACTTCACTTGTTTGACAGCTGATTCCCATTAAGCGTTTGTATGGATCATACCAGTAATCTTGATAAACCTCTGATAAGGTGTCCAGATGTCCTGGGTTTGCCAGTTTCTAATTAGCCGTCCTGGGGTCCTGTCAATTAAAGTTGGTGTTTTGTGCCCAGGGCCATAAAGTGAAAAGTTCTCTGCATCTGATGTCAATTCTTCAAAGAAGGACCCCCTCCTTACCATTGGATATTGAGTCCCAGTTGGAGAGACTGCAAATTTGATCAGCCTAACAGAAATTACAGGCAAGCCTGGAAACAATATTCTCTTGTGTATGTCCTAAAAAAGTGCCATTCTTCCTCCACGCTTCAACTTCGCCTATGGACAGATGTGCCCCAACCTTCCTGGGGAGAGACAGGGATTCACCCCAAGATGACACACTCTGAAAAGTGGAACCAGGTAAATTTAAAATCCCAGTCCAGATAGATACAGTTTAAAGACTGAAATGAAAAGGGCAGGTTGCCTACAACCCTTCAGATGTGCTAGGGGAATTACATGTGACAATACTGGCAGTGAATTCAACCAGACTTCTTTGCTCTAAACGCCCTTAGATCCTGTAAACCGCTCATCCTTTCCTCCCATAGCTCTACAGGACAATATTTCAAGAAGAAGCTGACTTGATGAAATGGAGGGCAATCTAACTCTTGCCACAGTGTTTAAAATTTAGAGTTTAATTTAAGAGGTTGAGGTTTCTCAGTTTCTGTAAAAAGACAGGCAGAAAGCAGTAGAATGAAGCTTTTTCATGATGCACAAGAGTGTGAAACCTCTGTTTTAGTGTCACCCTTTGCTTATCCTCTACTGCCTTTAGTTTTTATCTGCCATTACATGTGCATGCACATTGGAGTTCCTAATTAAAGTGCCATGATGGTCTTCAGAAAATAAAAAAGCAGCTACAGAATCCTAAAAATATAAGCTCAGGCATTGCTTTTTCAACCATATTCATGAGGAGAGAGCTTTTGCTGACAATTCCCCTGTATTTTCCATGTTAAGGGAAGGTGTGGCCCTGTGAACCTGCCAGATTAGCTGTATTGCCATCTTCTCCACCCTCTTTCTATTCTCCTCGAAGCTGCAGAAGAAAAGCAGAGGTATTGCAGAGCACGGAGTCATCGGTGTCATCAATGAGATCATCAAGGTTCAACTCACAAAAAGATTTCTCAACCAAGGCTTTAACAAGGCCACTGAATTGTCACAATGAGAGGTAAATTTGGGTGCAACAAAAGCTGCACTGGGAGCCTGGATGCCCTGTGAGGGGAGCGGAGCTGCAGTGACATCCCACGGGCATCGGCTGCTGCCAGGAGCACAGGCACAGCACTGGATACAGACACCCTCAGCTCAGGGGTTTGATGTGATTCCTTGGCAGACCTGGCTTGTTCCTGTTTAGTTTCAGCAAAAACTTGCCCAGCCAACTCCACGGAGAAGAGCCTTCAATAGGAAATGCAGCTTGCCAGGAAAGTTAGCTGGTCATGTGAAATCTCAGAAGGAAAATGAAGAGCCCCATTTGTCAGAGTTATAAACTGATAAAATTGGAACCTTGCCTCTAAAATAATATTAATGGTAAATAAAATGCAACTTTTTACCAAGCCGGCAAGCTAAGCAAAAAATAAAACTATAACAGTAAAACTTCTGGATGTCTGTCCCATCATTGGCTCTATGAAGCCAGCTGATGTGGGAAGCAGAAGCCCTGCTTAGTAGAGATGCAGTTTTTCACTCAGTGCCAACTAGACTGTATTATGTCATTCGTGTATACATTATGCCACGCAAGGACCTCACTGAGCAATTTCCATGCTGCTGCTGCCTGGTATCAAGCTTGACACAAGTTTTGCATTCTTTTTTTCTTTAAGTACAGTGAACTACGGTAGTTCAGACCACAAAAGACTATTGTTGAATGTGTTAGAGAAAGAACGATTTATAAGCTGTGCCTTCTTTTTTTCTTTCAACAGATAAATGCGAACACCAAAATTATAGCACAAGCTCCTCAAGTCCAATAATTAAAAAGAAAGGTTAGGCCTCATGGCAAGAGGTACTGAGGTCTGCAAGATGTCCTTCAAATTGAAACTGACTGTGAAACTTGAAAGTAATAGGGGTACAAATTAGCTGTATGTGATCATCCGCTTCTGTTTACCCAAAGCATATCCTTTTCTTGTGGCTTTTGCATTCATTGTGTTTACAGTGTGAATGAGCCACACATTCCAAGTGTTTACCATCCAGTATTTCACATTGGGAAGGTGGCAGCTAGTGCTCAGTGCCTGATTTGACTCTTAGGAAAACTGCAACTGCTTATCTTGGGGCAAAACAGAAAGAAGCATATATAAAGCATGTATTTCTCTCCAAAAATATAATATCCACTGAAGAGCAGTTGAAAACCTTCATGAATGCAGTGCCATAAAAAATTAAGCAATGATAAGACTAAAACACATATTTCATGATTTGTCCAGTGAACTAACTCCTTTTGATGTACAAATTAGGTTGCACAGAAAACAAAGCTCCTGTGAAAATTTCTTGTCCTTCCTGATTTCAATGACATGTGAAATAAAATTTTTCTAGTCTTTTTCAAAGACATAATTCATAATTTTAACAAAATGCTAAGGACCAGCCCAGCCCCTGGATGGATTTACTTTTACTATAATCTTGACTCTCAGTAAAACAAAAGACAAGCTTCTCTTGTGGTATGTTAGCATTTTTTCATCAGACCCTTGATGGAGTCAGGGATTAGAGAGTAACAGGAGTTACTGAGAAAAGCTAAACAAAATCCATGCAGGATCAACAGGCCTTTAGCAGCACTCATGAGCATCTGAATTTGGATTGGGTTGTATTTGTAGGGAAGATTCTTGTTGATTTTTATCTTGGTTGATCCCCCTCCTTGGCACCTCCAGTCTCCAGCACAGCATGGCACACCTACCAGGACAGTCCAGGGCCTTGGCAGAGATTTCCTCCACTGGCAGCTCTAGCTCAAATCCTGGTCAAGGTCAAAAAGGAAGACTGACAGTGTCTAGAGCTACTCCCAGGAGGAATTCTTTCCATGCCATTGGCATGCACACAAATAGAGCCTCCACCACATGTATTTGGAAGTCAGGGGTTCAGAAGGTTCCCCACCACCCCCTGCAGCACCAAAGCAATAGGGCTGCTGCTGGTCAGGATGGCGTTGTGTTAGCAAAGCTGTGTGGGAGTCTGGCACAGTCCCAGGTGATGCTCTGCCTGGTTTTGAGCAAGCCTGTGAGCCCCTCCTTTTTCACTACAGTTACTCTGCCACAGAAGATTTCGCCATAAAGAAACATTTTGGCAAAGGCCCCCCAGAAATGTCCCCAGGCCTTTAGTGAGGGCAGGGAATTTTTACAGAGGAGGTTCTGACCCCAGCGCTGGGAGCTGAGCTGTGAGTGCAGGATGATGGCCTCTAACCAGGAGCACGGGGCAGCAAAACCTCCCACATATTGGCACTTCTGACTCATCCAACTCATTCCCAAGGAGACTCTCCCGGGGAAACACACTCAACACACTCCTACATACAGACAGTGGCACTCTTGAATCTCTCTCTGCTAACATCACTGCTCTGCAAGGCCAGTGGTGTGGACAGAGAGCTGCAGTCACACAGCTCCTGCAGAAGCACACATCCCACTCCTGAAGGGATCGGCCACCCCAGCTAACGTCCTTAACTTCCCCTCACCCACTTCTTTTGTAGCCCTTCCTCTTCCCCCTCCCCCATGTTTTATTTTTTAATTGACACTTTTTCTTAAATACCTGGGGCTCCTTCTTTAGTCTGACTTCCCTCAGGAATGCTACCAGCTCCATCTCCTTTATGAACTACTGGACCTTGGCATCCCTCCAGCACTAGAGAGTTAAGAAAGACATTTTCTATTCAGCAGCTCTGACTCCATCACATATGTCTCTGTAGAGTAGGTCAGAAGGCAAAGCCTGCAGAGTGCAATAATATTTGTACTGCTGTCTAATCCTAGAGGGAAATTGGTAGGAGGGAAGCAGAACCAGTTAGAAGAATGCCAAGTACCTCCAAACCGCAGGGCTCTGCAATAAAAAGGGGAACAAAGAGAGATGGCTCTAACAATACCCACAGTGTTTCTTAATCTAATTATATTTTTACTCTTATTTTTGTCATCATAAGAAATGCCCCACATAGGCTTTTGTTATCTTTTCCTCTTTCATAGGTAAAGTTGCTCACCTGGTTAAATAAAAAGCTGCTAGTAAAACAGTCCAAATATATAGCAGATGCATAAGCATGCCTTGAGAAATGATTGCTGGAGACATAGAATCTGATTTTTTCCTCCCCCGTAGTTCTTTTCTTCTTCCTGTGGTGAAAATGTACCTCTCTCAAAAATGTCCCTGTTTTCTCTTGGACTGGTGGTCCTGCTTCAGGCTTGAATTATAGCATATATGAAAGATGGAAGAAGACTTACCCTTTCCAGCCCCCAGAGTTCAGAGACAGAACAGAACAGCTCACTTATCTATTAGAAATACTTCTGTTGACAAGTTATATCATCTTAAAGGTTAAAAGTAGAGGAATGAACTACTACCTGTAGCTTCCTATTCCTGAATATAAAACCTTTAAAAAAAAAAAAGTTCCTAATTCTTTACAGAAGGACAAAAGTATCATCTCTAAGTCACAAAGATCGTGAGTTAAAACTACCACTTTAATTGTGTTGGTTTGTTGCTTTATAAGAGAATTGTGCAAGAAAGAAATAAGACAATCTCTCCAGTGAGAAGTTTCTGTAATCACTGTGAAAATGCTTGCAACAAGATACCAGGACGTAGTATCCTAGTAAGTGTACATGACCTTGACTGTTTTCTTCCACTACCCTTCCTTGGAAAATGCAGTCAGAAATTATGAAGTGACATCTCTTAATTCTTCTCATTTCCTCTACAGAATTATTCTTTCAGTTGATTTCAGTAAGTCTTTTCCATCTAGAAAGAGCAGAGAAAGGTAGTTACCTTTCTTCCCTCAAAACTAGTGTGTGGTTTCCCATTTTCACTGGTTCTGATGAAGTGAAACACCCTGGGCTCAGCTCAGCTGCCCAAATGTCTGCCACTGGAGATGGCACTGGGCATCCCCCTCAGCCTCCTGCGGCTGGAAGTCTCAGCCGTGCTTCAGAGCTCTGTTGTTGCATAAACTCTCTAATCCACTCAGCAGGATGAAAATCACTTGGGAGAGATTGCCGGTCTAGAAGTATTGAAAATAGATCCTGTCCTTCCAGCTACTGCTGGCTTCAGAATCACAAAAAAACATTCAAGAAAGGACAGCCTTGACATGGCTGCAATACCTCAGGCTTTGCAGACAAAATGGCCCACACACTTGTATAATCCATCTCTGCCTTTAACAATGACAGGAGGGGTTGGCATTGGGTCACCTTTTGGGTCTTTGTTCAATGTACATGGCATTAGGGAACAAGACAAGAGGTCAGTTTTCAAGGCAGATGCCCAGAAAATTTTCTGCAGAAGTGGCAAGAATCATTAAAGTATTTATTTGGAGAACCAGATCCAAATGAGAAGAGCACTTTGTTTCTGAAATGTGGAGACATCGAAAATATTTTTCCCCTCACATTTGGGTCATTTCAAGTATGTTTTGAGGCACAAAAAGTAGGAGCAGGAGAAGAATGTTATATAAATAAAAGATCTTTCCCCCTTTCCTTCCCACTTCATCTTTAACAAAATTCCTGATCTCAAAATTTCTAACGAATATGCCACCATTCCCAGCCCATCATTAAAATATGTTTGCTGTTCTGCAGAGAAAAAGTACCTAGGCAGGAGCAGGATAAGGGGTAAGATTAAGCAAAAGAAAGAGGCAAAAGTGTCACAATCTCTTAATTGAAGAAATAAGAGATAAAAGAATTGACTTATCATCTCCCTACTGAGGTTGGAAAGCTCGATATGCTGATCTGAGACTGCACTACATTAGTGCCTGTGTTGATATGTACCAAGCTACACAGTCCATTAGGATATAATGTGGAAAGAAACGGTTTGGTCTGAAGATATGAAATTGAGCTGTGGTGAAACACACTAAAGTTTTTTTGAGGATGGAGGTAAAAAGCAATCACATCATAAAAGAAATTAAACATTTAAAACTAATTTTCTTCCTTTTTCAAATGAACCCATGAAAACTAGATGCAAAGTTTCCTCTCCTGACAGTTCTGTGAGAGTTTGGTTTCCAAATAAAAGAAAAAAAGGAAAATAACACAACAGACATCATTTTTTATGAAAGAGGTGGATCAGGATGCCATGTCTT
Source organism: Edolisoma coerulescens (assembly GCA_013397115.1). Classification (NCBI taxonomy): domain Eukaryota; kingdom Metazoa; phylum Chordata; class Aves; order Passeriformes; family Campephagidae; genus Edolisoma; species Edolisoma coerulescens. The sequence goes on from VWZW01007426.1 coordinate 1,133,963, forward strand.
CACATCCATCTGTAACATTATTAGCATGCAAGTGTAGGTTCATTTTTTATAAATCCCTGTTCTACTCTCATTGGTGACGGCCGATTTCAATATATGAGATGTGCTGCCCCAGCCTGACAGATGGAGCTGAAATCTTTTTACTGTTTGAAAATAAAACAAACTAGTAAACATAAAACTTGATGGAGGACAGGGGAAAAAAAAATTGCGTTTGGTTAGCTACAGATCCAACGCATGCATTGTACCTGTCCTACTGCAGGGTTTTTTCCTCAGCAGCAACCATATTCTCTAGGATTGTCCTTTGGTTTTGCTTGCTGACTATTTGAGCTGAGACCTTTGACTACATACCAGGGGAAAAGTGACAATTCAGAGCTGTCTTAGAATTGTTCGGATCTCCCACAATAGGAGAGAAAGTCTGTTGTTCTTCCTGAGCTGCATGGAGAAGGCTCCTCCCTGCTGCCTCCTTGACCTGGACCAGGAAAGCCCCGTTGCAGGTGCCTTCCCTGAAACAGCGCTGCACAGAGCTCACAGGATGCCAGCACAGCCGAAATAGTGTGCAGAATTTATCACAAAGCAGGAATACACGTGAGGGTGGGAGGAAAATATTGCAGTGCTGTAACCCAGGTAAAAGCCAGAGCACTGCCCATCTACCCTGCCTTGCATTGCACTGGGCTTTGAAGGCTGCAGTCTGCTCTGTCATGACTGCATAGAGAATTTTGACTTGAGTTTTGGCCTGGTTCCAGGCAAGATGAAAGAGACTAATTATTGACAGGTTTTTGCAAGACTTTCTGTATTTGAGTGTGTATTTACGTCAAAAGTCACCTAGGTCTTCTCAACTGATTTGATTCTCATGATGTTCTGATTAAAATTTAAGAAGGCCTGGTAGATACATGTGGCTTGATTTTTCAAAGATGCTCTGCTTCTCACAAAAGAGACAGCTTGCTCATAAAGCTAGAATAAACACAGGAGCAATAGCAGGCAGGAGCAAAGAGCCAGGAATTGCAGTGCACAGCAATCAAACACAGCATGGAACGACGTGATGTTTTCAGATATGTTAGGGTGGCTTTAAAGTCCTCAGCATTTTTAGTGACCTGGTAGAACACCCATATCACCACATAGGATAGAACACCTTTTTCTTCTAAGAATAAACTTGTTTTCCACAGGTCAGGGAGATCTTTTCCTCCTAAGTGCTGCATCACGTGAGGAGGTGGAGTATGTACCAGTTCTGCAATAAGGTGCCAAGTAATACTTCTTTGCTGAGTCACTTCACAGGGTCACACGAGCATTTTGCTCTGCAAATTGTTGTGATCTCATTAGCTCTTCTCCTTCACAAGCATCTCATTCACTCACCAAAAAATGTATACACAGTCCAGTCATTATCCCATTTCAGTTGCCTGGATTTTAAGCTCTGCTCTGCTCCTAGCTGTTCTGTGATGAGATCAAGCATAAAACAAATCTGCTCCTGATTCTTCCTGTCAACAAATGAAATAAAGACTACAAACTATCCTCTTCCTAATCTACTATTTCAGCATATTAGCTAACATAAACCTGTTCCAGTGACCCATGTAATAGCAACACTGACATTTTATGCTTGGTTTCTCAGTTCCATATGTACATGATTAAAAACTACAAGGTATTTCTTTATACAATTCTATTAATAGCTCGGGGATTTTTTTGCTTAGTTTTTAGGGTTAACATGCTTTGAGTTTGAAGGGCAGCTTGCATTCTGGCATCAGAAGCCACTGCAATATACATTTCAGTTTCCTTCAGTCGGCCACAGCAAGAAAATTGATGGCCTGTTCTCTGGGACTCATGTGCTCCTCCTTGGCTGCTGCTCCCACGCTGCTGGTGTATATCTGCTGTTTTCACTGGAAAAGAATGCAGGACATTCAAGCTATTCCAAGCAGCATCCTTGATGTCTGGACTTCATGGGAATGTTTCACACCGCAGTTATTGCTAACTGCTAACTTTCATACCTCGGACTGGTTCTTTTGGCAGCTCCCACTGTTTTGCTCTCCGAGCAGACAGAAGCCAAAGCAGCCTTTGCTGCAAACACAAGGTGCATCACCGTCTATCATGCTGTTGCCAACAGGGAGACCCAGCTGATGGCATCCTGTTATGTGGAAAAAAAAAAAAGAGGGAAAGGAAAATAAATAGAAAATAATTTTGAAAAAATAAAATCCATCTTTGTTGTGATCTTCAGGAAAGGCTTTCAACTCATTCCAAGGAATAACTTGGAATTTCAGCACCTTAGTGCAGTTAACAGGTATTTAGGCAAACGTGTGTGCACGTACAGGAGGAGGAGTAAGGAGACAGCAGCTGTGTCTGAGAAATGCTGGCCCTCTTCATGATCTTCTCCATGTTATCAAAAAGCTTTTGAAAGCAGTTGCTCTCTGAGGAATGACTGGAAAGTCTTGCAGGAGGTAGGGGGGCCATAAATGTACCCTGCCACCTCTACCACTTTCACATCACTTCTGTGGCTAGTGCTGTCTGCTGTTAGGAGGTCAAAAGTCAGGCTGGGTTAACCATTCTTCACGGTCTTAAAGCTGGCAGCACATCAAAATATTCTTAACACTGCCTTGACATTGCAAGAATGAAGAAGGGGCATGGGAAGAGAGGGTTTATATTTGAAGCTGTTCCTATAGCTGATTTGATTGATACCAGAGAGATAATACAAAGCTTGGACTGAGACTGAGTTTGTCAGAGTTCACGGGTCTTCAGATGGAGAGTTGGGTTCAACTCCTCAAATTAGGGGCTAAAAAAAGTTCAGATGCCGATCTGGTTTGCAATTTTCATGTAGACTGTGAAAAATTAGGGCTTTGGACTGAGTTCACATAATGCACAGAAAATAAACTATTGTTTATGTCACAATGAAAAAACCAAGATAATTATTATTAGGAAGCTGGGTCTACGTTCCATTCAAAAACTCTGAAAATCCCACAGGCTGTGATGAGAAGAAAAACAGAGCAAGACAGGAGTCTTTCAGCAGATTGTTTAACAGGCTTTTAATGATGTTATTTCCTTTCACTTGGAGTGCTCCTTTATAGTGAGATAGTTGCAAAGTGACACAGAGAAATCTGCTGAGCACCAAGTCTTCCCTCAAAACATCACAAACCCAGCAGCAGCTCTCAGAGAGGGGAGCCTGCCTCCAGCCCTGGCAGGTCCACTGCGGCCACAAGCCAGTTGCTTGCATTCTTCCCACCAAGATTTTGAGAGCTGTCATCCTGCTCTCCCTCTGCAGTCACTGAAAGGAGAGGTGCACATTTCCAGAAGGCAAGACAGATATTCAGTTCTGACGCAGAGTAGTTCGGCACACAGCACAGAATTCAGAGGGTGTTTGGGTTATCTACATTCCTCAGGAACTCAATAAAGACACCCAAATCAAATGCCATTGTTCTTCTGTAAATACTGTATGGATTAGGCATCTTTGTCAGCCAGGAACTGGTGTAAACCCAAAGAATATAAAGCTGTAAGGAAACTACAGTTACGAGAGGGGGAAAAAAAAAAAAAGGAAAAAAGAAAGAACTGGGTTCAGTCCAGTTCAGATCTTTCCTGCTAGTATAATCATCATCTCACTGACAGAGAAGAAAAGCACAAAGGCATTAATGGCTTGTTTGAGGCCACACAGGAAGCCTGAGAGAGGACTGAAAACTGAAACCATATTTTTAGCATCCAAATCCTTAACCACAAGGCCATCCTCCTTTTCATAGCTGTCTGTCTTGGGGAAGAGAAATAGAGTAATTCTGAATCCCAGGGGCCAATAAATTATGTTACAATGACATGCAGAATCAGTGCATTGTGCTGGCATATTTTTTGTTGCTTGCAATTACCTTAACAGGGATCACTGAGCTGCATTTATTGGAGGACCAGTACATAATTCAGTGGAGATAATATGACTTACCATTTCATTCGACCTATAAATGAGCTCAGTGCTCTCTAAATCTACTGTCCAGTGAGTAATGGCCCATATTGCAAAACGCCTCCACAATTTATCATCATCTGCAATATATTTTGAATCGACTTCTGACAACAAAGGCTGCTGCAGATGAGGCTGAATGACACAGCTGGCTAGAGGAAGCTTGGACATAGTGCCTGTATGTCTATCTGACAATAATTCCTCATGTTTCTTATCATTCCTAGCCCTTTTAAAGATTGTGAAGGAGTGGAGAAAGGAATGAGTTTTCAGTAATTGTTTTTTAAAACACAGCAGTCCAAGGATCAAAGGTGAGGTGAGACAAGACTAGTAGGGAGAGGTAATGCCTTATTTTAGGTGCATAAAATAAAAACATCTGCCCTAATAAAAGATACTAGCTCTGGCCTGTAGTCTGGCTGGAGGTCAGTACCAGAATGCTGCTCTGGTGTGGTACACAGCCTTCACTACCTGGTGTTGCAGTCACGCACACACCACTTCTTCACAACCCTCGGAAGAGTTAGGAAGCCCCACACACTCATTTCAACATGCAAATAAAGAGGTGGAATTTCATCAGCCCACACTGAAAACCAAGTATGTCAGCATGGCTCAAGAAAATGATATCTCTTCTTCCACATCCAACTGTGTTACTAGAGGTTTTGTGAAGCATAGTCCCTCAGCTATAGAAGAGACACGTATTGATGAGGTCCTGTCCACGTACCCTTTCCTATTAGCTCATGCCCTTGAGTAATTCAGAGGCATTTCAGGACCTCCTGAAAACTGCAGAGCTGCTGTGACTAAATTTCATGCAAATACGTGTGACTATCGGAGGCCATACTGGAGGGCTGTCGGACAGCTTACAACTGTGTCTGCTTACCAGTGAGAGAGATTAAACAAATTAACCATAAACCATTTCTCTGTGCCTGAAGTGCTAAGAGAAACCACATGAAATGCAATGAGAGGGATGGTGTCAAACTTTACACGCAGGAATCACGTTACACTCATTTGAGAATGAAATAGCTGACCTGCACATCTTCAGAGGCATGCAGGGCGTGTACTCTGCTTTTGTAGCCTTCATCTCTCCAGTCTTGTGCCTCTTTCCGGTTCAGGCCTCAAAGCTGCTCAAGAAGGACTTGGCCAGATGCAGAGATTATTTGCTAAGCATCCTGGAAATATGCAGTTCTTTGAAAGTTGTGCCTGGCAGCTATTCCCATACTTCCCACCAACGGAAAACAAATCTGAGTGCCAGAGGCCGTTCAGTAAAAGTTCACTAATAAACTTTGAACTGTGTGTTACAGGTATCCTTGTTAGCCAGTGTGTATTATGTTTGGCTGTAGAAGTACCTCAGCTTTCATTTTATGCAAATGAACCAGTCAGAGACATCTGACAAAATCTTGGATGACCTGGCAGTATGGCTTTCTGGACTCTGTTGTACATGAATATACACCCAAATTAAAGTCATCAGAGTTTGGTTTCTCTGCTGACACACATTTCACGAAAGTGGAAGGTCTCCCCATGTAGGCTCACGGCAAGGAGACACACTGACACCTGCTCTGGTCCCAGATTAAGAACTTTTAGAATTGAAAAGAAGCCACCTCACTGCCAGACTGCTGCAAGTTTAACACCATATTTCCCATTAACTGCGTCATATTGAGGAAAACTCATAAATCTGAAGAAATCTATAAAGGGACGGTGCCTTAAATAGTTGTAAAATTTACATCAACTTTAAAAAACTTAATCCAGATGTTTGTGACAGGATTAATTACTTGTAAGTGTTCAGGTAGTGCAAGTCAAGAATTTCTTGCTTGAAAGTTGTTCACAAGGGAGCTACTTTCTCCATGCACCATTTTTGCTGTGTAATTCATCACTTAGGCCCCATAATCATGTTTCTGATTCCTTGCTGAGTAACTAAACACGTTCAGTCCTGCGGACATGTTTAAACAGGAACATAGGAAAGAAACAAGTGAAAAAACTAGTGAACAGAAAAAAGCACTTTTCAAACTCACTAACACCCTAAATAAAACCAGTCATGGCCCAAAAATTTATGCAAATGAATTCTTTGTGTAATTATCGAAATCTGTGTCATCAGTTAACCAAAAGTTTAGTGGACAAGAACACAAAGAATTTGGTCACAAATGCCACTCTTACTAAAATCAAAGGTGTCAAACCTGTTCTGCTTCAGCAGAGCATGGTCAGTATAGATATCTCTAGGCAAAGAGAGAGAAGAAAATAATCAGCCTTCTCCTGTGTAGTTGTCTCTCCCATTAGACTGAGGCAGTTTTTGTTACACTGATTGAAAGGTATACTTGAGTAAGGTACCGCTTAGGTCTCATTTCACCATAAAAAGTCCCTGGCATAAGGCTAGCTATAACTCTTCTAAACTATCCATTTTGAATGACTGTCATTAGGAAAGAATTTAGTGGCTTTGCATTTCGTATAAGGTAATAGTTTCTAGAGGATTTGGGGGCAGCAAATAATAACTTTAAATGGTCTCAGGAGAAGTCTGGATGACGTACATCATTCAAAGCACCTGAGAGAGTCTGTCTTTTACCACCAAGTTTAAAAGCATCTATTAAAGCATCTATTACTTACCTTCTTATTCCTGTCTAAGCCAGTTCCTCTAACAGAGATAGGGAGAACTCACACTGTACTGCCCTACCATTGCCCTCTCAGCTACAGCTCATACCGATCTTACCCAAGTTACCAGCAGAGAGAGCAATACAGTGGATACTCCTGTAGAAACCCTGGGGGCATTTTGAAATAAAGCCAATTTTTATAGTATTACTTCTTCAGCTGATGCCTTACAAATCAACATCTGGTGTGGTGATCAGAGGGAACACTCTCAGAAGATTTGAACCCAGTTCCTGTGATGAAGTGAATCACGATGGATCCATCCACTGACAGTTAGCACAGCCTTCCAACTTTCCATAGTCTCCCATTGAGGAGAGAAAGTATTTCATGCTGCGTGCTGCTAATGGAAGCACTGCACAGTTTTATTGCATGCTACTGTTGAGCTTTCATGGAAATATTGCAGAAGCACCCAGTTCTCTGCATGTGTGGGCACGTGTGATGTTCTTTCAATCTTCGGAAATAATACATAGATGAAAATTCCTGGGAGTAAAATGTTATCAACTCAAGGAGAGTCAAATTGTCCAGGCAAGTTGGGTTCTTTCTTTTGAGTAAGAAGGAAAGGCAGACAGAGGAACCAGACATGTTTAAAGGGCCAAGTACTGCAGCACTCAATTCCAGTAAGTTTGCATGGGTTGAAAGTGAGGGCAGTGTTTGTCACATGGATGGTAGTGCTTCAATCATCTCACAGCTCTGGCCACAATGAAGCCAGTGGGACACATTGAGGAACTTTCTTCATTTCTCATTGCTTAAATTCTTTTTAGCACAAAAAGCTCATGATAAGACAGCAGATTTTTAGTATTTCCAGGATGGCTCTCTACTCAAAACCACTTAATCTTAGTTGTACTTGGAAGATGGATAAAAATAAGGAAGAAAATAACTGGGTTTGGAAGTGCTAACATGTTATTTTACTAGTTTTCAAATACTTTAACTAACATAGCTGGATTCCAAGTGCACTCCAGCACAGGCCACAAAACCAGAATAGGCTACACACAATTTCTAGGCAGAGACAGATAAATAAATCTTACTATAGTACACACTAGAATTTGGATGAAAAAAAAATCTCCCTCTCACTCCACTGTGAGAGTCATAGCCAGAATATGTGTTCTCTGTTCTCATTCTGTCGTTTTATGATTCAGCCATCTAAATTCTCATATAATGTGGAGTAGCTGCAAGAGGACAAGACAAAGAAAGGCAAACTGGAATTAAATGCAACATTCCTCAAGGAAGAATGTCTGCTCTGAATCAGGTAAAGATATGATATAGTCTTTGTTCATCTTGACTCCCTGATGAGCAACCGTAGTCCACGCTGTAGGACACAGACTACCACCCAAAAGTCCACTTTCTGTTCTGCCAACAATTCCAAATATGCACATTCATTTTTAGGTCAGCCCAAGACAATTTATTTCTTTTTTGACAGTTGGCTAGAACACCAAACCCTCCAAACCTCAAATTATTTATATTTTCCTTGTCTCCAACAATGAGTCCCACCAGAGTGAGCAATACATCTCTTGGGATTACACTGCTGCCTTCATCCATGATCACTTCATATATTGATTTTCATCCATGCTTTATAGAACAGAGTTCAGGAGAACAACTTAGAGGAGAAATAATTTTCAGGTCCTACCAAATTATTTCAAAAGAAAACTTGGATGTAAAATCAAGGTATTTATCCGACCCAAGAATCTCCAAAATGACAACAATCACCTTAAATAGGGCTGTTTCATGTATTGGGTGTTTATTAAGCTGATTCATCAAGATGGAATGAAAGCAATGAAGTGTGCACAGGGGGTGATAAGGAAGCTCTTCACTAATGATAATATCTGTGTTTGAACTGCCTACAAAGAAGACTTTTAAGTAGAAGGAAGATGTGTAGGGGAAGAGAAGAGGTGCAGAGGACAAGAACAGGCAGTTGTAGTTAGAAAAATGCTTTTTCCATGTTTTTCTTCTGATTCTTGGCCACAGATCTCTGAGGTGATTTAAGAAGGGTCTAGAGCTCCAAGAGGAAATATGCTCTTGTAAAAGGGATAGCACAGTTATGGTTGAACAAGTAGTTTTGTATCCTTGGAGACATTCTACTCTATTACCCATGACTGACTTTTTATCTATCTGGTTTTTAAAGTCAGAATGTGCTTTAGAAATTTGATTGAACCTGGTATGGTTTTGATTTTGCTCTTGCTCCAAAATTGTCAGCTTGCTGCCTTTTTTTGGGTCAGATTTTAACACAGCAGAGAAGCACATACTTCAGTACAGCTGATCTGAAAAAAAAGCTTTCAAAATTCACTTAGCCACATGCATAATTGACCAAAAACCAAGAAATACTGAGATAAAAAATGGTTAAAAACAAAAGAAAAAAAAAAAAGACAGAAAAAGAAGAAAAGAGAGGCAGTGTTTTATATAAGTAACTGTACTTCAGGGGAAAAGGCTACACTTACAGTGGTGTTGCAGGAGACAGATTTGCTCACTGATGCTGCCTGCCTGAAGCTCTCCATCAGGAGGTGAGCAGTCCACCTCCAGAGAAGGTTCCTTTCCAAACCAGTTCCCACCTTGAAAACTGTTTTCCACTGCTCTCTTGTACAAGAGAGTATCGACAGTCCAAATTCATAATGGAGGACTTCCCACTCTTTGTGGTGTCTCCCTATAATTGCCCTCATGCTGCACTGTTCTTGGGGTTACTGGACCATCCTTGCAGCAAGTTTTCAACCAAATGGTTGTCCTCAAATATGATTACTGAACATAGTACATTAAAGAGTTCACAACAGAATATGTACTGCACGTATGAACATAACATGAAGAATGGCTAGGGATGTAGCCAGAAGGAATAATACTGAAACTGAAGGCGATGGCCCACTTCAAATCCTCACTTCTTGCCCCTTCATTTCAAGGGGTGGGAAACAACCTTAAATATCAAGACAGAATGTTAATCTTTATGTGAAGTATTTATTCTTAATTTAAAGTTCAAACCTCTAGGCCGTAGCCAACTCTCATTAATTTTATTTGTAACAAAATTCATATATGACAAAGTAAATATAAAAAAAAGTAAAGCTATGAAGATCTGGATAATTACAGCTGAGTCTCACTGACACCATAAATGATGAAAAACCCTAGAAATACTTGTAACTATGTCACTCTAAAATTCCCTTTGGGTATTCTGTGCATTATTGCACACACTCTCTCTATAAATGCAGATTTAAAAACCCCAAGAGTTTCAAATGGCACTTTATGATGTAGCATTTAAATCATTTCTGAGAGTAAGATCAATTTAGGCATGCAGAATTTTTATTAGTAGCACAAAAGAGAGGCCAGCTGTTCCTATGGAGCAAGCGTGTGTGAACCAGGCTTCAGAGCAATTTCTGCTGTGCCAGCCACAGTGTTAAATGTTGGCCAAGAGGGACTTTTGCAGAATGGAGCAAACAGAGTCTGCAGCACAGCTGAGGCAACACTGCCTCACATTTTGCATTTCTTATTAGAGTGACCTAGTCCCTGAATCACCCAAACAAGCCTGTCAGAGCTCTTCATCTCACAGCAGCAGGCACTGTGCAAAGCACAATATAAGACGTTCCTCAGGCTCTGAGAACATGAGAGAAAGAAGGTGGGAGTGGGAGGTGTGAAGTGTAAAGTATTTGCCTATCAGAGAAGAGCATCTCTGTTCTGGGAAGCAAAGAGTTTGGCCACTGCAACCAAATCACAATCTGGCACATATCTGTTTTAACCAAATTCATAAACACTGGATTAGGCTGAACTTCGCAGTCAAACTCATGAGCTCACTCCTAACCACGAGGAATATGCCTCCTAATTTGGGAATCACTATTACAGTGCAGGTAGCTAAGTCATCACAGGGTATCCCCTGGAGCTTCTAGATTTTATACCAGTTATGAATTTATCTACCCCTGGAGCCATTTTTATTTCCAGCAAAGCATTCTTCTTCCAATGAAATATATGCCTTTTTAAACACATGAGAAACATTTACCAGAATAATTGATCTTTTACTCTGAATGTTAAAAAAAAAAAAGTCAGACAGAAAAATGGGCTAGGTCTGCCCTAGTTGGGCCCTGATGGCAATTCCAGAGAGAAATGTTTTAATTGCCAAAGAAAGTCTCTTTTGCCAAAAATCATGTCTTTATGGAGCTTGTCAGAAGTTTTCGGTTTCTGTCCAAAAAACTGCCAGAGTGAAATCCAATCACTGATGACAGCAAGATTAAAAGTGCACAAACTGGCTGCCTGAATAGCAGTTAATAATAGAACAAAAATGTTGTGGATTTTACACAGTTGATTCATAGCAAAATTTTTCATAGGACATAGATTTTAATACCAAAGGCCCATCATTTTATCCCTCGGTATTTCTTGAATACATGGAAAATGTTGGACTGGAATACTGAAAAACAGAAGAATTACTTAGATTATATTTCCTTTTCTCTAGTGACAATTGAACAGTTAATAAAATTAATTGGAAGTGGGTACTATTGGTAATACAACAATGTTTGAATCCTTCCCAGTCTGGAACTCTGATCTTGAGTCATACTTTTACCAAGGCTTCTTTATACTTTGAAAGGTTAAAGAAGAGTACTGCTTGGATAGACAAAGCAGTGGTTTTACCACTGAAGTACTAAAAATTAAGAACCAGAATGAAAAATAATGTAATTGGTACATGTTGACCCCATTATGTCCACATTTATTAAGCATTCTACTTTCAGGGAAGCATTAACAGAGAATGCTGGGAAGCTTTCCCCCTTGACTCTACGGATAGTAATATGATGGAGAACAGAAACAGGAACCACTGAGTGCAGAACAGCACGACAGACACTAAAACCAAGAATATTAATAAAGACTTATCCATGCATCTTCTAAACCAAACAAACACTTCCCCACAACCAAGAGCTCCTTTTCCTCAGAAGAAGATTTTTGAGAGATAACATTGATTAGCATGGGAAATAACTGCATAGGTTGATGAACACTCTATATAAAACATATAAGGTCCTTTGGGCTCCACTAAGAAGAATCTCAGCAGTTACAGAAAGTTGAAAAAAAAGACAAAGTGGCTCCCTTCAAGTCCATTGGACTGGAGTCATAGCATAGAAAGCTATTGTGTGCTGTCCTCTGGGGACACAAAAAGGTTTAGGCTCTACATTTAAAACCACTGAAGAAAACAAGGACAATTATTCTCCTTGAAGGCTGAAAGAATCTATTCTTTAAAGACATGTAGAGATGGAGAATAATTTTAACGTATCTCCAAAGGAGATTAAAAGGTACCAAACAATAGCAAAACCTTTACAATAATTAAACCTTTTAATTTTTATTCAGCAGCTGGGTTGTTTTCAACCCAACAGGTGGTTTAATCTTCTCTTTGTTTTTATTACTGTGATGACTGCAAAGACAAAGACAGAGGGTTGTTATTTTTGTATTTAAATGAGAAAAATGTCATTACAGAGCCTGCATGTCCTGAAATACCTCAATTCTTGAGGTGACCTTAAATAAATCATTTCTATAAAATAGCAATATTTTAAAACAAGTTAGAAGAAGAAAAACCCCAAACATTTACAACATCCAGTAATTTCAATTTAGGTGTGCTATCAAATCCTGATTTTTAGATTCATCTGGTTTCATCTGAAACTAGCACCATACACTTTCAGTGAGGGACTTTGGGTTTTCCCTCACACTTCTACATACTTTAATTATTTTAACAACAGTAACACACTTTACTCCTCAGTGTGAACCTTGGTGAATGATGGTTTTGCTTAGCAGTGCCATAATGCCATTCCACCATGCCATTTACGTAATGGTTGCTGTTATTTCTTGTTATTTTGCATTACACTTCTCAAAATAATCTGGCCAATCATACATCCTGTTTTTCAGGCTTGGTCAGTCTAATAATACAAGGTGAATAATAGCTGTTGAGATTTCTTCTTTTTCTGTCTTTCTTTTCCTGTCAAACACATCAATTGATTGTTCTTGGGCATTGCCAAATACATTACCTATATTCCTTAGTTTTGGGGAAAGTGATTTAAAAAGTCAGAAGTGACAAAGTGATCCAGATACTTTGCTGTTGTAAAAGACCAGGTAATAATAATTCTTAACAGAACTTGCTCCAAGCCATCCTGTAAGCAAAGCATTTTCTGTTCGTCTCCTCGCTAAAATATCATGGAAGAACAATGTGACTCACGAAACCCGTCCTGGACAATGAATACTGCTCTTCTGCATGTTGTTTATATTGTTGACACCTCAACTCTACTATGTTTTTCATTGAAAACACTTTCTTTCTTCCATCTTCCAGTGTCCATCCCTCAATAGTGTTGTATTAGAAATGAAGACCAAATAGTAACGTTCAGGTTTAAAATCAAGTGACAGACCTGTCAATACAGTATTTTTAGCATTTGCCAGAGATTGATCTGGTTAAACCCAAATGGGTAGGGCAATGCAAAAGACATTATTGCCTTCGTTCAGTACAGAATTTAATTGTTTTCCTATATTTACATGGGTGGCTGTCATTACTAGATGCCATTACCTTAGACATTACTAGATGATGAGCATCATGCAACTTGTCTCTTTCAAAACTATTCAGAGACATTTAAGTAAAAATGTTTGTTTTATACATCTGAACTGCCCTAAAATTACTCATACACACAGGAAAAAACTGTTCCTGCAAGTGTTTAGTTGGGAATACATCTCTTCCCCTGCCCCTCAATCCTACCCCCTTATCTTAAGGGGTGGAATTTTCTTGGAGATTTGAATCCCACTTTAGTCAACACAAGTTTTGATATTTACCTTGGCGGAGCCAAAATTTCACCCCTAAAGGATTAGAAAAGGAAGTAAGAAGAATTAAATTATGAAAATTAAAATGAGATTATGAAATTATGAAAATATTAAATTAAATTATGAAAATAGTCTAATGTACCAAGATACTTGCAATATAGCAAGGTAACATATTAAGCAGAGAGACAATTCTATGCATAGTACTTTATATTACTAATCAAAAGATGAACCATTATTGGAAAATAAATGCAAATTTGACTGAAATAGAAAAAAAAAACAAAGCAAAAACCCCATTACATTCAATTGAGTTATTCTCTTTTATCCATTGAGGAAAGGACTCATCAATATGTTGCTTGATTCACTCTGGGCTATTCCTTGATCCCTCGTTATTGTTTTAACACAGGACTCATCCTTACATTTGCACTCATACATAAGACAGAAACAATTCATAGGGATCTTACTGAATCTTATTGCCTTAGTTTTTCACTCACTCAATATTTTCATTCAAATTCTCTTGTCCACTGCTCACAATCTGTATTATGTTTTTCCTTCCTGCACTTTTGAAGATTAAAGTAATTGAAAAGGTGACACTCTTTTATTCCTCTCTGTTTGCTGGAGCCTTTGGAAAACCATCTTTGATAGCTGCAAATTTAGTTATTTCCCTATCTAGGGAAAATCCAAAAGAAAATTCTCAGACTGCTTCTAAAAGGATTTAGAAGCAAGCATTATGAAAAGCCTGAATGGCATTTCACTTGCAGAATCAGTGATGTGCTATAGACTCAATTTTGCCAACCACCACCCCCCCCCCCCCCCGCCCTTGTTAAAAACCATATTTCTCATTCAGACTAGCAGAGAAAGCTCCTGAAAGAGTGTAACCTTCTTGTCAATTTTCAGACTCTGCTGTACTTGCTGGCGATTAAAAAGATTAATCAGTCTCTCTTTGTTCAGTGATTGATCCTTTGCAGGCACAAAACATTTAAGCTATTTGCAACATTTTCAAGGGACTCATCAAGATAAAGACAACTGTTTATAAGAGGCTTCCTCTCTGTAATACAACTTCAGAGGATACACAAATCCACTAAAGAAACACAGTACTAAAAACAATGGGCATTTCAGAAGAGAATGCATCAGTCTCCACTTATTTTTCATGACCGTGGAAACATTCTCAGGGATATAAAAACATACCTGCCACATCATTCTGTCAAGACAAACAAAAAATCTTCTTTTCTAAGGACATAAATCCAGCTCCTTCCAGCCAAAATCATGCAGTTCATCACAAGAAGTTTCCTCTAATACAATCAGCACACAACTTCTTTCAGGAGAGCCACAAGAGTACTTAATATAGGAAGTAAACGTCTGTCTCAGATAAGCCAGCTCTTTTGCCACACCCCACTGATGGCATTGATGAGCTTTCCACTATGACAGGACCTTAGATATCAGCTCACATTTACACAGCTACGTGCAGAAACCTTAATTTGTGTTTTATCATGGAGCTGAATCCCACATGCAGTTTCCAGACAGCCAAGCACCACGCTAGCTGTGTCCTGCAGTGACTGAATCCCTCTCTTGCCTCCTCACACAGCCCAGGTCCTCAGCACATCCTTCCTATGCCTCTCCAGGAAAGGGCTGGAACTAGGCCTGAGTGTTTATCAAACCCAAGATCTTGCTGGGCAAGTGTCACATCCAAGCCTTGAGGACTCCTGGAGCACTGCAGCATTACCTACAGTTGCAGCATCGTTGCAGAAGGGCGAGGATAATTACCTGCAGGCAGCCTGGTTGTGAGCCAGGCTTAACTCCCTCCTGCAAACACTTGAGCAATCTCTAAGGCACCAAGCAATACTTCAGTAGGCTCCCAGAATGACCCAGTGCTCAGTAAACATGTTGCCACCTCTTTCCCCACGGTCCCAACACCTGACCACTGTGGAAAGTCAGTTCTCTCTGTAATACTGGAGCTAGATCCTCCCAGCAACTCATCACCATTCCAGACAAGCACAAGATATTTCAGGAGTCCTTTTGAGATGTCATTCCCTTTGGGCACTCTTACTACCATTTAGTGTAACACAACTGTTTAAGTGAGAGACAAGTCAGCACAGCCTGCAGACCAGACCCTGGGCTGCATGGTAAATGGCATCATGATGCCAAAAGAAAATAGATGACTGCTGAGTCTTAGTAGACCTAAAAACCAGTGTGTAACAGATTAAAGGATTGATCATTCTGCATATCCCAAGCCTTACAATGAGCAAGGGCCTGCTGTCATGGCAGTGATGTAGCCCACATGGAGAAATGGATCTGAAATCACCTGATTCATATATCATTGGTTTTGGTGCAATATACATAGATCCAGCTTGCTCTGTCACATCACTCATCACACCCTGAAATAGGGTACTTGTTGGAGGTTTTTTTTTTGTTTCAGCTGTTTCACTGTAAATTATGACCTTATGAGACATTTAAAAAAAAGTTTTCATATATGAACCATATTTTTCAATTTCTGCTTTCAGTCTGCAGACAAAGAATGGCTATTCTGTAATATCATAAGAGCTATTTACTGGTATTGGAACCACAGACTTACTGTAAATTTCACAGCTTTCAAAATGCAATGTAAATCTTCCCTTTTTTGTTTCAGCCCATAATAATTCATTGCCATAATCACATCAACACTCTCTCACTGTTTCAAAAAAAAAAGTTTTAAAAAGTTGGTTGAAAAGCAGACTGTGAAATACTTGTTTTCAAATCTAAATTTTAATAAATTGCTATTTAACAGAGCAAGAAGAAGCTAGTGATTAAAAAGCAACTGAAGTCTGACTGGCATTTTAATTCTCTTTTTCTTTCTTATTGGTCTCTTTATCTTCTCTTTTCTGACTCAGGTATCCTTAAACATACATAGACAAATACATACTGGTATTGACTGCTGAAGATCAAAATTCTGTCTCTGTAATGTTTGGGAAGCAACAACAGACAGCAACAACAAAAAAGAAAAAACAAATCCCACACCTCAAAGAAACCCAAGAAACCCCAGATCTCAAAACCCAAACCCTTCAATTCCTAAGCACACAGGAGGCATGCTTATTGTTTGGGCATGTTGTCCCATGGTTAGGAATAAATAACTAACTTTATTTGCAGTCCATACTCGAAGCTTGACCCAAAGCTCTTTAATATCCATGGGTTCATTCCCACTGACACTCTCAACAGGATTTGAATCAAAGCTTTGCTGTGCTTCTCCAGCTAATCTTGCGCAAGCCTTGCCAGCTCCGTCTGTCCTCAAACCTACGCAGATTAATCCACCCTTTTCACTCTGCACGTGTCACTGAGGAAAACCTGACTCCTCCAAATCAAATCTGTCTAACAACTTGAAATCCTCATCTGGGTTTGTAATTTGGTGTGACTGACATATCTCCAAACTGGCAATTTTATGTAGGCCTTGACATTGTTGCCTATGCCACTTGTTTAGAAGGGACAGAAGATTAAGGAGCCCTCTTCAAACCACTCAAATTACGCAACATACCCACCTCAAAGTCCCTGCAACAAGCAAGAAGTGATATCCAGAGACAAATGTTGTCATAAGAAGCCCTCCTGTCTGTCACAAATTACTGCCCTTTAATTATGGTGCAGGAGGTGGAATGGTACTTCTCAATTTGCCCATCACAGAAGTCCTATTTGTCTTAGAATTATTTAGCAATTTGAAAAAAAAATAAGCCGGATATAACACTGAACAAACATGACAAACTAACTCCAAATAGCATTCAATATAATTTATTTCATTTTATATTTTCCTGGCCTTATGGTTAAAGTAGTGGATTTTGCTCACTTTGTGTGACAGGATCAGAGTAAATAAGTGGATTTTAATTTGGTTTACACTACAAAGAGATTGTTCTTCATGTACTTGTCAGTCCAACTTCTTTCAACATATTTTGCACAAGAAGATCGTCCAGAAATGAGGTCAGGTCTCCTAAAACAGGCTTACTGGAAGAAAATATGTCAAGTTGGTTGCTAATGCATTTTTAAGTTTCTTTTCCTCCAACCCTTTATTTCAGCTTCTTTTCTCTTCTTCCTTCTTATCTTACTCCTTTGCTCTCTCCCCCAGAGCTTCCATCCTCTCAGCTGAAGCAAATGTTAAGCCAATTGTTTGAGTGACTGCATGCTAAGGAGAAAGTGTCTAGGGAAGGTTGATACAAGGGAGAAGGGATGCTGGCAGTGGGAAGGAAAAGAGAGGGGAATTTTTAAATGTGATTCTAAAGAGTTATACTTATTGTCTCTAAAATTAATCTATGATATTTTTTTAAGGTTCAATTCAAACTAATTGTAACCAGACAGATTTTGTTCACTTTTTGTGTCTTGTTCTGATTAAGGCATGTAAATGTAAGAGCACATTTGCATTTTTCACACTTGTATTTTCAAAAAATGTCTTTGTTCAGTCTCTAAATTTCTATATTCTGGTGGCACAATAGGGACTCTTACAGTTTGTTGCTGCACAATCAGAAAAGTTTTCAGCTATCCTTCAGCTTTGCACTGTAGAATATTAAGTCCCTTTATGACCCTTGATTTTTCCATCACCTAACTCCTTGGCGAGCATTCCACATTTTCTTGAAAGCTATTTCCTTTCTTAAGCAGTCAACCTAAATTTAGTAAAATCTGGGATGCTGATGACCTCTACTCTTATGTATCCACAATTAGGTAATTCCACAGCCACTCTCAGGGCTCCTTCACCAAGTTATTTGTCTTTGTGTCACTGTGTTATATACTAGGAATGAACTGATGCCTGCCTGACTAGCCAGATCTCATTTGGAAGAACAGACCAATCAGACCTTTTTTTTAACATCAACATTATTCAAACCTGAGTCACACAAGTTGGTTATCAGGAAGAAGTCTTACAACATCTTAACCTCATAGCATATGAGCACAGTCTGATTTTGAGGTGATTCAACCTTTTTCCCACCCAACTCATTCCTCAACTTATAAAACCAGATCCCAGAAACTGGTACTGCAGTGCTGAATCAAAAAGCAGAGAGATTTTGCTTAAAATATTGCTATAATCACATTGTAACAGACATAGCAAGTGCAGGGTAGGGGAGTAAAAGAAAAAAAGTTAAAGAAAAAAACCATCAAAATAGGAGCAAGTCTGTTCTTTTATAATGTATATGGCTTTCTTATTGAATTCCGCTCCTCTCCTTAAGCAATGGGAATTCTCACCATAATTCTTTATTTTCCTGATTTTGGGGTTCACGGGAATAAACCCAGTTTTTTAGAGGACATCACCTTTCACTCTTTCTGCATGAGTCAGTCTGATAGACTTACCTACTGTTTTGTGTTGGTGGTAAAGCCTAGCCATCTTCACAGGGCAGGCGGAGGCAGAGACACTTATTTCAAAGCCTCAGCCCTATCCTGACCTGAATTAATAAACCTCAGTGGCTTTACTTCAACCCACACATAGCATGTCACATAAATCATGCTAGTATTGTATACCTATTGCTGTAGGACCCACACAAAAGCGTTTTTCTTCCTCAGACCTGAGACTCCTGTTTGGCTTCTCCCCTAAGGCAGGATCACCAGGGTGGTAGCCGAAAAAGTCACAAATAAGAAGTAGCCCAAAATACGGGAAAACCACATGGAAGCACATAGACACACACATGAAACACCCATCCTCAGGACAGGATGGGCAGAGACACTGCAAACTCAGCCCTTCCTGAAAAGAAAGGTCACCAGTGAAAGTTGAAGGAGGAAAGAGATGAAGAAATATAAAGGGGTCTTTCTTTCCTGTAATGGCCTTTTTTATTTTTTTCCTAGAGGACTCAATCTTTCAGTATGTGCAGGCTTAAAACCTTTTAACTCTAATGCAGATTTGTCCAAGAGGGCTTCAAGACTCAACTCTTCAGTCTGAGGGAAGTTATCTAAGGAAGAACTTGTAAACTACATTCAAATCAAGACAAGTATGATTTATTACCCTAACATTATGGATTACAGATGCCAAATACACATCTTGTAGGACTGGTGTATTCTACACCTGTGATTTTCAGTGCTTTGATAATACAAGGTGGCTGAAATACACCAATTATTTGACTGGTAATTTTCTACAACTATTTCTACCATCACTAAAGATTATACTCTTGGCAAGTTCTTTAGGGGAAGAAATAGATATTTTAGCATGATGGCATTTCCAGAATTTTTTACTCCAGTATCATCATACAGGGCATATCAAATGGCATGGCAGACAATAGCTGTGGGATTTATATAAAAGGAGTCTACAACCAATTGATCCTGGTGCCTAGGAAAACCACAGAAATGTGTAGGAGCTTCACTCTGTGAGGAACAGAGAGAAGAGTTCTCATTTAGATTTTATGGTTTAAAATACAGCAACAGAAAAGTAGCCATGCTCATTGTAGTGATGTTTTGGTGGAGTTGCTATGTTTTCTCTTCAGCTGAGAAATAGCTTTTAGTCCACCTACACACATACACACAATCCTTCCCTTTTGGGAAGGAATCCAGGTTCTGAATTATTCAAATGTAAGTTTTATTTATCCTGCAGGACATTTAAGCAGTAAAATGAGATACATTTATCCTTCGTTTCCAAAGCCAAATAAAGCCAGGGGAGTCTTTGACTTCCTATCAGCAGCCTTTGCTCTTCTTTCTCCTGATGTTTTCTGGCCAGTGGGGGGTTATGTGCTATCGTCAAAGGCCTTCAGGGATCCTGGTCTTCACCAGAGTCCCTGACACATAGGATCACAGAATCAGGACGTAGCAAGTGACACAGGTGGAAACTCGTAACCATCATAGTGACGTGTGATGACAGAATGATGGCTTCAGAAAAAAAAAAAAAAAGGGATTATTTCAGTAGAGGAAGATGACTGGCTGTTGAAAATGGAAAGTCGTAAAGAGAAGCCAAGGTGGGAAAACCCCCAAACACTGAGACTTTCTTTGGAGACAGTCATATTTACAAGCAACAATTACGTGCCCACATTAACCACTCAAAGTCAGAGTGTCAAATATTTAAAGCTAAGTTAACCTTCACTCAGCTGGAGCAGAGGTACAAGCAGATCATCAGCAGCTGCTGCTGCCCAGTGCCCTGTTGCAATTATCCCACGAAAATTGTGAATTCTTCTCTCCCAAGACCCCAGCAGCCAAAGTTGGACACAGAGCTGGGCAGCAGAACCACTGGCCCCTCAAACCCACTTGTCCCAAACACTGCTCAGTTCCCCCTTACCCTCAGCTGCTGTTTGAAGGGCTCCAGTTCCCCAGGAGGCCCTAAGACCCTTTATGTTAGGTCAGGAAAAAAGCCAAAATAAAACAGAGTCTGATTGCCAGCTGAGAACAAGGGCTTACTGCAGGAGGAATGGAAATAATTCCTTGTGAAGTGGCGTCTCTAATAGGGGGGTTGCTGAGAAATAACACTTCTGGGTGTATTTTTATTTGATTCCTGGAGGTGGGCTCCCTCTGGGAGCTATAACTATTGCCCCCACACTTGGAGCATCCAACTCTGAATCTCCTACCAGTGTAAAGCTCACTGTAAGTTAAGCACAGCAGACATCTTGAGAGTTCTACACTGCCTTATGCACTTGTTTGAACTGCACTTCCAAAAGCAGTCAATACCCAAGCCTTCATGTAACCCCACCTTACTAAAGTGCCTCAGACCCTGCGATCCTTAAAAAGAGACACATTCACAGAATACTCTCACATGCTATGGCTGAGTAGCACAGAGAAACACAGGGAGATGGAGGACAAAATCCAGGGACAGGACAGTGGAGGCAAGTTTCACCACAAAAGAACAGGAAACAGCAACCTTGATAGGAAAGAAATGCTGATGGTGCCTACCTCAGGAGAAGGCTCCAAACTGAAGCTCCAAAGAAAGTTAAGACACCTCCAGCACCCAGGAGAAAGGAGCAGGGCTGAAGGCTGATCCCATTCCATCCCCGATCCTGCTAGCCAGGGTCAGGCATTTCCCTGCCTGTCAGGGGGAAGGAGGAAGGGACAATGAACTCTGTTTGAAAGGGCCATGCTGTTCCCACACACTGGATTGGGAACACTGGTTCTTAATATACTGTTCTGGACTTCATTTCTGCCAAACCTGAGCTTTTCACAGATGACTTTCAGGCACTTAGGTAGTCTTTTGGATCTATCATTACAAGGTTTGCCAAAGATTGCATGGGAAACCTACAGCAGTCCAAGGTCTTGAACCTTGGGTCTCCTGTAGTCCATATGGAGGTGTTAATCACCATGTCTTTCTTCCTCCCCAACAGGTTCTTTTCAAGAGTTACAGTTATTAAAAGAGAGAAGAGTTATGTCCCATTATAAAGTACATGACCAATCCTACAGCCCAAATTTAATGCATAGCAGCCACTTACTTCAGCCTGCCAGCAAGCCTGTGTGACAAAGAATTATTCACAAGGTGGCAACGGGCCCAAACTGGCAAATGCCTTTGAAATCAGAAGCTGTAATTACATACAGCTTGGTTCGGGATAATTAGCTAAATACGGGGCTCTTCTTGGAGAGAGGTACTTTCCAGCCAACAGTGTATTTGACTTAAACAACAACTACGAAACAAAGTAGAGCCCAGAAAAATTATGGTCTCTCCCTCTTCCCGCGTCTAGCTTTTCCAGCTTCGTCCCTCATCCTGAACCTCCCAGCAGGACAGCAGCACGCCTGTCTGACTCCATACACACATTGCCATCCTGTGGCCAAGTCCTGCCAGCACAAGTCACTGTCAGCCGGAGGCAAAAGTCACTCCTGGGAACCCAACGCTGCTACTTCTGGAAAAGGAAGGTGCCACATGGCACAAGAAACAAAAGTCTTCACAGTAGTCACAGGCTTGAGATAGAAAATGCAAACCCAGCCACCTTTTTTGAACCTTGTGGTTCAAGGTGCAGTTGGATTTATTATTCAGGGGACTACTGAAAAACATCTGAATCATTCTGAAACTCAGAATCATTTAGATTGGAAAATACCTCCAAGATCATCGAGTCCAATGACAGATCACCGCCCTGTGAACCAGACTATGGCACTAAGTGCCACGTCCAGTCATTTCTTGGACACCTCCAAGGATGGTGACTCCACTACCTCCCTGGGCAGTCCATTCTGATGCTTAAGGAGCCTTTGCATGAAGTAATTCTTCCTGATGTCCAACCTGAACCTCCCTTGGTACAGCTTGAGTCTCTGTCCTCTCATCCTGTCACTAGTTGACTGCGACAAGAGACTGGTCCCTCCTTGCTACAACCTCCTTTCAGGTAACTGTAGACTAAAAAAATAATAATAGCAATAATAATAATAGTAAGAATAAGAATAATAATAAATAATAATAATAATAATGATGATGTTGAGATGCAGGTAAGGAGACAAGGAGCTTGAGGGAGAGGGAAAGGGAACATCAGGCTCCAAAATCTTCAGCAAAAACAGAAGTAGACAATACTGAATTGAGTCCACATGGCATCACGGAACAAAAACCAACCAGGAAGTGTAAACACAAAGGAAAAGCCTCGACATGACAGATGACCCAAAAGCCTCTGGAAATGTGACCCCTCTCTAGCGAGGCAGTCGGAGGAAGTGCATGCCTTGATTAGGGTGAGTGATGGGAGAAAGAAAGCAGAAGCTGGGTGGGAGTTTGAGGGTTGCTGGTCCTTTTCAGAGAGTTACCCTGGGTGCTGCATCCAGCCTGCCATGGCCAGGGTGAGGGAGACGTGCAATTCTAGTAAGGCTGTGTTTTGGTTGCCTAATTCTTTTGGCCTGCATGGAGGAAGCAATATTCCCCTTGCAACTGCTTAGGAAGGCAAAAGGAAAATGTTGATTAGCACTTAGCGGAGGAAGTGGCCTATTTGGCCTGATTATAATCATGGGAACTTTGCTGCCTCTGCTCCAGTGACCACATTGGTAGCGTTAACTGGAAAGCTAAGTAACTGGTAAGGAAACTGCTGAACTGAGCTTGGTCTGATACTGCTTGTATAATTTTCCTTGAAAGGACATACAAGGAACATCAACTTTCTTTATACATTGCGCCCTTGGTGGCTTTCTCCTGTAAAAAAGCCATTTTACAGCTCCTTATTGGGTCAAAATGTGCTTCTCTTTCCCCTGGGTGGCTGCTTGGACAGTGGTAAGGTTTCAACAGGGTTGCCTGAGAGCAAAACGTGGTCCTGGGATGTGCTGTAGTTATCAGTCTATCATCACTGCATATGCTGAACTAGAGAATTTCTGGGTAAAGGGTTCTGTGTGTGTATGGGGTTTTTTTTTTAAAGAAAATTACAGTGCTATAGACATTAATTTCCGTGCAGGGTCCAACAGGCCAGGAGAAAATTAAGAAATGGTATTTTCATAATCGACATATTTTATGGTTGTATTACTAAATGCTGGAATGCCAAAGTGAGATTTTTCTGTTAAATTAACAGCTCCAGTCAAGGTACTCATCAATTAATAGCATTGACCTCAGCATGGGCTGGAAACCCTTTAGCACGGGCAGCTAGAGCTTATCCAGGGTCTACTTACACGTCAGCGCAGAGCAGCCCAAGGACTGGTTTAGGTCATGCTTTATACTTCTTCTCAGTGGTGCATTTTAGTGGAGACTACTGAAGCCCATTAAAGCCCCATGTGGGAAAATGATTTTGTTTGGAAGATGCAAATAGAAAAGAATAATTAAAAGGTAACAGAAGACCGGTCCACTCAGTGCTGAAACAGACACTCTGGGCTTAGGAGCACCAAATAAAATTACCCTGAAAAATATCCACATAATCCTCCCATCTTTTCTTTCTCTTTAGATAAGAGTGGGGCAGAATATTCCAGGGATTTAAGGCATCATTTGTTTACATGGTCATATTTTAATCATCTGCAAGAAGCTAAGGTTACACAACCCCAGCATTCAAACGATCCCCTACCTTGCTGTTTATAAGAAGTGGGGCCTGACATTCATAACGTTCCCGGGCTGCTCCAAGGGGACAGGAGAAGAGGACGGGGAAGGGAGGAGGAGGAGGAGGAGGGAAGAAAGGAGGGAAAGGTCAGCTCCCTTTTTAAGCATTTCTGAGCTTGCTGGAAGCTTTCAGCGTGTGGGTGGTAGGTGTATCGGCTGACATGGGGAAGTGTAAGCGTGAAGCTGGCCACCCAAGACCTCAGGGTCACTGCTGACACTCCAGATCTCCGAGCTGGGGAAGGCACCTGCTCCCTTGCCAAAACAAACCATCTCCTGCTATGGGCATACTTGAAAAGACCTGCTTTTGTCAGCCCAGGGGGAAGAGGGAAAGGGAGGGGGAGAAGGGGGAGGAATTAGAGGGATGTGGGGGCTTTAGGTTTTACTTAAACAGTCTCAAATAACCAGTTTACAATGCAGCGATGTTCTTTAGAAT